>JAODKM010000058.1:26550213-26563522 GCA_026780845.1 Petrocephalus sullivani
GTCGGGGATGCTGTTCTGCATGAATGTCGGGCAGTTTGAGCCAGTGTGGGAAATGGTCTTTGAAATCGGCGGGGAGGGGGGCATGTTGGGCCAGAAAAATGGCAAGGGAGGGGGACATAGGAGTGACTGCTGACATACACCGACAATTCCGCCGAGCCGACCATGAGCCCAGTCACCATTTAAGCTGGTTCTGGATGGTGACCCGTGATCTGAGGCTGGCTGTTCCGGATACACCTGGAACAGAACCTCGGGCCATAGCAGGACACTCTCATATGAACATTATACTAAAGAAAATATAAACGAAACCAAATCCCAATGAAACCCAGAGCACCTGATCTGGGACTGAATTGAAATACTGCCCCCTTGGTAAAATTATATATATACACAACACACACACAGACGCACTGACACACATTTCGGGGCTGTTCTTAGACGTTTTGTGAAATCCAGTGGTAGAGAATAAACTGTATTTTGATTATGGCGTTTTGGAAAATAATCAGTTGGGCATATTGTAATGGAGGTGCTATCGCACAGAACAGTGAGAGGCAAAGAGAAACACACCCTAGTGTTAATAACTTCATGAGTCCTCTAGGAATCACACGGATGAACCTTATAGTGAAAAGTGCTTGTGGTTTTGTCACGCGGAGAAAAGCCCCTTGAGAGAAAAATGGTGAATGCTGGTATTCCTGGCCCATCTTCAGTTACCTTCACAAAGTTGTAGAAGTGTCTTACAGACATTTGCCATTTTCCCGTGGATTAATACACGCTAGGGCAAGCATACAGTCCAGAGAAATATATCTACAGGCTTCCATCAGTCTGGATGCTACTTTAGAACTGCACTCTTGCACACCTTTCAAGGGATTCCTCCGTCACTAGTGTTGTAGGATGAAAGGTGGCTTTCTGTAACATGACCTGCCTTTTGCCCACTGCTAATGATGTCATCATCATGATATCACCATGATGGATATCATCAGCAAGGCCTCAAGACAGAAGAAGAAAAAAGACTAGCAGTTTGGAATACTCCAGAATGTGAATGTCAAGGCCACACAGGGTCAGGGTACATTGACTCTTATTGCGTGGTTCTCAGTAATTAGCCATTTCCCTTTGATTGATCAAACACATAATGCAAATAGACCGCTTTCCCTGGTTCGTCATAAACTGGGGATCATGTCACACAGGGAATGTTAACACCAACAGTGAGAGTGAAGAATGAAAAAATGTTTCCAATACGTGAAACAACCTCAATGTTCATTTGCTCAATTAATCATTTATGTACTCACTCGTTCTTAGGCCTTGATGCAGATGACCAAATGTGACTTTTAAAGTTCAAGTGCAATTTATTCTGGGTGGGAGTGAAGTGGAGAGCTAAAGATTTTTTTTAATGCTCCTGTAACCATTTTCTAATAAAATGTGGCTTAACAACTGAAACATATTGACTTCTCAGTTAACACATTGAGTTTGGCACGATTTAAATGCCTGCAAGCCCTTTAAATAAGGAAAGCAAAATTTAAAGACTCGACCGGGACAAAAATCAGCACATCCTGCAGCTGCGGGCAGTCGAAAGTGGGGGGGAGGAGGGAGAGAGGGAACCACTCCAGGAACTGACAGCGCTGGGATATATACGAGATGTGGGCGGGGCTTGCCTGAGGCAGGGCGGAGCTGAGCTGCCTCTGCAGCGAATCACGGTCGTAGATGACGTCTTGCAGGTGCTGCTGGGCCAGCCCCAGGCTCTCCTGTGTCTCGCGCAGCGTGTCCAGCAGCCGGTCGCGCTCGTCCAGCATGTTGACCATCAGCTGCTCGAAGTGCGAGTCCGGGTCCGAGGCGCTGCTCTGGGAGCCGCGCTGGCCAGCCGCCGTGTCCTCGCTGATGGTGGGCATCACCTCACACAGCATCTTTCCCTGCGGGGGGGCGAGGGAGAGGAGGTTTCATTATGGTGAATAGATGGATATCCAATCACCAGTAACCAGATTATTCTACATTCAGTCAAATGTTGTATATCATAACATTATATATCAGTCGTGCCTGGTGACTAAAAAAAAAAATATTCAATTTTTCTAAAGAAAAGAGAAAATGTGTTTTTGAATGACAATAAAATTGTAGTAATTTCAAAGTTACTTTTATCATAATTTAATCTCAAAAATAGAGGAGGGACTCCTCTATCTCTATATGCAGACACACAAATGGATAATATATTAATACATTTGTAAAAATGTAAATGCTGCAAAGCACAGACCAGGCCAAGATTCATCCAGGAAAAATGCAGATTTACTGCTTCCCTATGAAAGCTGGAAGACAGAATTTCCTCAAGGTCTTTTTCTGAAATCAAAGAAAGTCATTATACGGGCTCCTGAATGCTACTACGCTGAGGCCTCTTGGCCGGTCGGATCACACCTGAAAACCATAAAGCGTGGAAGAAGCTCATGGGAGGGGGGATACGCGCTCGCTGTAGAGCATGGCAACTCGTGTGACATCAGAGACAGTGGTACTTACTCCTATTTGCTGTGTCCTGCGTACCAACATCCCTGAACTGGCAAAAGACGGTGACGGCTCAAAATCAGGGTAGGTCTAGCCTGGCTAAGTTACTCTGCTCCAGCCTGTAGGATTGACCTCGCTCCGAAAAGCCAGAGGTGGAAGGAAACTAACTCCCCGACAAATGGGACTGCTGAGCTCCCAGGTGCTGTAGGTGATTTTGTGTCTTGAGGGAGCCCCTTCATTCCACTCCAGATCTTGCAATCTTTCCGCTTTGCGGGTCACTGCAGCTCTTCCCACACACAGTGGCCCAGCTGGTCCCAAGTACCTTGCCGCAGCTCTTCCTGCGCACGGTGGCCCCGCTGGTCCCAAGTACCTCGCTGCAGCTCTTCCCGCGCATGGTGGCCCCGCTATTCCCGAGGACCTGGCCGCAGGTCTTCCCACGCATGGTGGCCCCGCTTGTCCCAAGGACCTCGCCGCAGCTCTTCCCGCGCATGGTGGCCCCACTAGTCCCGAGGACCTCGCTGCAGCTCTTCCCACGCACAGTGGCCCCGCTGGTCCCGAGGACCTCGGCGCAGCTCTTCCCGTGCACAGTGGCCACGCTGGTCTCGAGGACCTCGCCGCAGCGCTTCCCGCGCACAGTGGCCCCGCTGGTCCCAAGAACCTCGCTGCAGCTCTTCCCGCATACGGTGCCTCCACTATGTTAGAGGACCCTGCAGCAGCTCTTCCCGTGCACGGTGGCCCCACTAGTCCCGAGGACATCGCCGCAGCTTTTCCCACCCATGGTGGCCATGCTGGTCCTGAGGACTCCGCCACTTCCTCTCTGAATCTGCAGCATGCGCCTTGGCTGGTCGCCAGTGCAATTCAACAAGCGCCATGAGCACTTGTTAGCTAGCTGCTGATTTCCGGTGCTGGGGCTGCAACGCTTCTCGTCGTCCTGAGCACATCTTCAGGCTGTGTGTCACACTAACCCTAACCCTAACAGGATACTCCATATGGATTTAACCTGACTAAAAGATATGCTCAACTATATACTATGCAGCCTTTTTCCAGTTAACTGAGAAAACCCACCATCCAATAGGTCAAAAGGCCTAATACCAGTATAGATTTAGATATAGAAGCTGCAGATCCATTCTGGCGAGCTGAGATATTCCATGTTTCTAAAGGATAATGGTATATTCCTGATAAAAACTTTTTATTGTCATGTGCATGCTAAGAAATTGAGCAGGGACCACTCACAGACTCATGGATTTAAAAACCAAAGTCGACCCAAACCAAACCAAATACAGACAACATTTGATTACGCACCATTTCTGTCCATTTTTCGGACCCGGACTCACACTTTGAACAGCTGATGGTCAACATGCTGGACAAGCGCGACTGGCTGCTGGACACGCTGCGTGAGACGCAGGAGAGCCCGGGGCTGGCCCAGCAGCACCTGCAGGACGTCATCCACGACCGCGATTCGCTGCACCATTTTTCAGGCATGTGCCAATAAATTTCCTTCATCCTGCAGGCCCGTGACCATGCAGACTATGTCTACAACCTGAACAACAGATCAAATTAACTGAGCCTGATTTGAGTCCATAATTTAGCAACTTGTGATCAAAGCAGCAGCAGGCAACCTTTGATGCCTTATTATTAATATAACAGGTACTAGCTGGTACAGTGTGTAGGCAAGCTGGCTTTCCCTTTGGCAGATTGAATAACATGCTCTGCATCTGTAAATATCCAGCTGTATAGTAAACACAACTGTAAAGGGGGAGTCTAATTTGTATGACAAAGATAAGATCAAAATGATGAATATTCTCTACTGAGATACCCATTGAAACTGGAACATTATGAGAATAAGTATCAGAGGACGGAAAGGAACAATTTAATATACAATGTATCTTCAAAAATTCCTTAGCCTATAACCAATAATTATTCTTACTCTGTGTCGCTTCTCCAATCAGCCTGATCTTTACTCTGGCCAAAGTTTGCTAGTATAGCCACACGGAGATCTCCGTCTCACTAAATCAGCACTAATGTGGCATTTACCCCAAAAACGAACCGGCCATGCTAAGGGTATAACCTCAAGATAGACAGACTGAGTCATCCAGGTCAAATCTGTGTCACTCCCACCACTGTTTTAAAGAAATACACGACCATTTATCCAGCCTGAGAAATCCTTGCCCCTTCCCACCAATTAAACTGCCTTCGATGCGCACCAGAGCCCTTAATTATCAGTACACGTCTGACAGAACCACTGCGAGGAGACACAGCTGATGAAGCACAGCTACAGGGGTATGATGTAAGTAAAAGATAAAACGTAGATGGATGACATGGGAGGACAGTCTCAGGCTCAGTGCACTGGATTTACCGGGTGTGCAGTCAGCAGTGGTGCTGTTCGGTTGCTGGGTAGCACAGTGGCACAGTGGGGAGCACTGTCGCCTCACACCTCTGGGGTTGGGGGTTTGCGCGTGGTGTTTGCATGCTCTTCTCCTGCAGCTTGGCCATTGTCCTTTGAAAGATGGCATCTTGTCTGAGGTGTACTCCGACCCCCCCGACCACAGTGACCCAGGCCAGGATAATGACTGATAGATTTGATGTCCCGTAGCTCAGTTCTCTGACTTTTTGCACAGAATACACTTCACAGAAACGCATATTCACTACCTACATTGTGTGGATGGGGGTGTGGCACAACCCAAGTACATCCCCCAACAGAGAGCTTCACTGACTACGATGATTCTCCACACAGCCTTGTATTAAATACATAAACAGCTAATAAAAATCCTGGGACTTTAGATGAGTAAACGTCACTCACTTCTCTTGCTGTTACATTAACAGAGGCAAATACTGGTTACAGTGTGGCAGGTTATAATGGCAAATCTTCCAAACAGACTCAGCGTTCATTTTTATCCCCCATTGCAGGGAAATGCCCAGCCATCCAGCAGGCAAGGAGATGAGCTCATTATTCTACGTCGGCTTGTTTGGGAGCACAGCTGACAAAAAGGACGAGTGGAACTGTCAGCTTTACTAACGGAGACTCCCACAAGTCTCCCTCTCAGACTCTCTCACACACACAGACACAAAGGTACACACAGAATCACTGCACACTCGTGTCTGTCGGCAAGGCTGCTCTTTTCCACTCAGTGTTTGTTTGTAATCAGTTTAACCAGGACAGTTTTATTTGTATTCATGATGTTCTCCAAAGTCACAGCTTGGTTTAGCCACTGACTTTTCAGCTCAGCCATGAATATCCACTTAACACTATCCAGACAGTATTGGAGGGGTGGGGGGAGGAGGGGTAACTGAGAACAGGGACTGATTGTATGTTTTTATCACATTACTAATTTCTTGGTATCATTCTCAGTGAATTATAAGGACATTAAGAGAAAGACTGACACTATAAAAGTCACTCTTGGCCAAGGAATTTGTAATGAATGGGACAGTATTCAATGTGGAGGTCTCAGACCACAACCAATGGTAGGTACAATTTAGCATTGAATTTAAACCAGGTGATGTTATCTAGGTACAGACTACAAAAGAGAGCCATTGCCTTTTGGTTAGGGCGTTATTTTATGGAAAGCACTTATACATGCCTACCAGGAGATGCAATGTCATGGTTGATGTTACACCGGTAGTAGCCATAAGTAAGAGTGACAAAAAAACATGACAAATTTTGTTGAGATATAAATGCATTGTTATCTGCCGGTTTAATAAATAATGATAATAATAATAATAATAATAAAATAATAATAATATTATTCTGCCGGCGGAAAATCCTGCATTTCTATATCAACAAAATCTCATATTTTTTAGCAGTCAGACTTAGTTAAGGAAACACACAAGGACCCTTACTAAATTTTTAAAACATGTACTCAAGGAAAAACCTCAGATGATTCCATTTATCTATATTATAATATATATATATATATATATATATATATTATATATGCTGCATATTTGTTCACCCAGAAACAAAGGTCTACCATCTCAGCAGACTCTTTTCCAGGCATGGGGTTTGACTTTGTGAGGCCCTGCAATTGGCAGGTACTTCGTTTGGCCTCGGTCCAGAGTCACCCCGCCCAGCTCCGAGTGTTTAAAAAGCCCGGTGTGCCAGGAAAAAAAGGATTCCCTATTGCTGAAGGAACGGAAAAGCCAGGCGGAGCGTGGCGATCAGGAGCAGATATACCAGGGAGAAACTCGGAGGATGTTTCCGGCGTCCACGGCCGGAACATGCGCAGAGTTACGGCGATGGACAGCGGGAGGGCAGCGGACATACACGTCCTGACTGAATCCGACTAAATAATAATAATGGAAAAGATCCACAATGCCATCGGAGAATTTAACTTCTTTTGACACGTCGCCCGTAGCGAAACAAATGGTCCACTTCAGCAGACTTTAATGGCTCACAGTTTTAATACATTAAGTAGAAATATAGGGCACTTGAAGTTCAGAAATGGTCCACTAGGGAAAGATAAATTTATTTGCCCACTTATGGGCGCTCTCTCCCTCTCTCTCCACGGGCTGCATCAGGTCTCAGGAGAAGAAAAGCGAGTTTCCTCCGGCATGATGTCATCTGATCGCCGTGTGGGTACGGCAAGGTTACCCAGCACGTAAATCAATGAAGATCTAATAAAACACAGATAAAGGAAAGCGATCGGCTTTATAATCAGACCCGACCTCATCTGCGGCGGACGAGGCAGGTCAGCTCGACACTATTTCAAAGGCGAGGCTGCAGATGCGCTTCGCCGGGTGCCGGCGTGTGGCATCGCCGGATGGGGCCACCGAAGGATGCCATCGTGCGCTCTGTAAAAAGGACCAAGTCCATTTCACAGCCATCAAAGCCGCCGAGCGGCTGGGGGCTCTAAACGGAAATCAATGATGAAATTAAACGTGATTAACGTTGGCACCGGTATAAAGAAGCGCAAATTTAATAACCGCGGAGAGACAGCCAATAACTTGCGTCTACTGGTAGCACCAGTTAAATGTCAAAATAAGGTTTTTAAAAATCCTTAATGTGCCTCTTCAAGTATATAGAGCCTAATCAATATTTAACAAGGTTAAGGACCCATCGTGCATGTTAGTTAGCCAGTTTTAGAAATGTATACTTGATGTGGAAAACCAAGTGTCTCCACCAAAGCAGTGAATCAAGGACAAATGTTTATGTCGGTCTCCACCTGAGTATTGGTTTCAGGATTTCCGCGGACCTGGGATTTCTTTGAATTCTACAAGCCGTGTGATAAATGTAACTTGTCAATGTGGAGAGCACACCTCGCTGCACTCCGGTCTCTGAATGCCCGCTGGAAACAGAAGCTCACCCAGCTTCCCCTTCCATCTCTACAGCCGGAACATAACGCTAATATAAGTGTATACTTATACTCTCGGATGGGGAGTGCCATTCTCGCCGGATCTGTCAGTTTAATTGGAGAAAACCTGAGACAATAGCCCAGAAAGCATTACATCATGCTCCTCCCTCCCCGCAGTTTGACTACAACGCTTTCGTGTCAAAGCATAGTCTGACACAGCTGGATTTCCCCTCCTTTCCCCGGGTTTTCCCCGGTAATAAACGAGGATGAAATTATGCAAAACGTAGGTGGGTAAGCGTGCCTTCATTGAAAGCCAGCTTCTTTACGCCAGTCCCATGCACATCTGCAAGAAGTTTCCCTTGCACCGCCCCAAAAAAGAAATCCTTATTCATTCGCCCGTGTCGCTTCCCGTACAACAGGTCACGGATTGCACGGTACCGAGCAGTGCCGAGTTGGGGGAAAAGGCGAAATGTCACGCCGTGGATACTTACTGTGTGTCCCTGTATCCGCTCCTACAACCAGATCAATGACAGCCGCAGTCCCCGCCGCTTAATGCAATCATACAGACGGCCGGATTGCTCGTCCCCTCTTTTACGGGCAGGAAACTGGCGATGCCGGAGGAAACGCCGCGCTTAAATCCACAGCTGGCATGTTTTTTGTTGCAAGAAACACTTCAAACTGTCCGGTTTTGCAGTGACATTACATTTTCCAAAAATACCCATTGGTGTAAAGATGGCATGTTACAATCTGTGCTCTGGGAAGCTCAGTCCGGTAAAGACCATTGTTTGCGCAGATGGAGGGGAGCTGAGTCTTAAAGTTGCAGATGTGCATTTTTAGAGTAAGGAGTAAATCCCGGATTCTTTGAAAATGCAAATGCATAGTAAGATCCTAATTTGAATAAAGTGGGCATGCAGATTAATGAATATTGCACAGTGCGATCTAAGAAAGAGAATATTTGCATACACCAAAAACGTATGCCGAACACCAAAGCACAGGTATAGGACATGGGTATTACTACAAATAAGGCTTTGAAGAAATTCTGGGCGCGACAGTATCAATGGGCAGCAGATTAATGTGAATGATTTCAACGACTTTTTCAGTCCTTTATTCTGGTTATAAAGGAATGGCTTTCATTTTATTCACATTACAAGAGCTGGAGAATCACAGATATTAAATGTAAGCGCAAACACTCCGCATCCCCTTACCTCTACACATTACTGCAGTGGTCTCTGCCAAGACAGTATCGGCGTTCACCTCCAGCAATTCCGTGCCCATTTCCCAGAGAACACTTTATTATACAATACGGTGAGTTTGTGGAGTACCGCGAAGCTACATTACACCTAGGTTCTGCGTCAAAGTATCCACACTTAAAACTGAACTATGGGTGATGGCTGATTTGCTGATTAACTGGATTCCCAGTGCGTACGAGACCAGGTACCGCTTTAAGGAAACATAAAAGTACTAACAGAGTTTTTCACACTTCCCTAGTTTATTTTTGCCCGTCGTTTAGATACTCAGTTGTAGCCTAATTTAAATGCAGAAGGGTACAAAATTCAATACATGAATTATAAGCTGGTGCCTAATTTTAATGAGTGCAATTTTAATATGTATGTTTCCTCCCACAGTCCAAATATGTGCAGTTAGGGACATTGACATCTCCCATGGGCGATTCTGGGATGCTCCCCCACGGCCCCAGGAGGGATCCTCACGATAAAGTTTGCCCAGCTGGGGGTACGAAATGTACAAGAAAATGGGGGGAAAGGGGGTTATAGGAAAAACTATTTTTAAGGCAGGCTGAAGCCCCCTAAACAGGGTCTGTACCCCTGCATTGTGCCCTGAGATTGGAATTATAGCACCACCTCAGCTCAGTACTGAAGAAAATAAACCTTTGGAAGAAGGTTGAATAGATAGATATTTAACTTTAATAGGCTGCTCACATAGATGCATGGACTTTCGTCATAGAATAGCCTATGGCTTTTACTTTGTACTGAATTCGACTATTGAATTTTTTGAACTGTAAATATTTTACTTTGATAAATACATACTGGGTTGCCATGGTGCCCATGCAGCTCCTGGGTTGCCGGTTTGAGTCCCTCCTCATGCTGACACGGTTTTCCTCTCAAGCTTCAAAGACACTCTGTTTGTCAGATTTGTGTGAATATGTGTCCTGTGAAGGACTGGCATCTGGACTCTCCCTGGTCTGGACAGGCTCCAAGCTCACCACGGGACTGCATCAGATAAGGGCATACGCAGAAAGGATGGACGAAAGGATAAGTAGCAGAAATAGGTGCATTTCATTCAAAACATTTCCACAGCTGTGCTTTTCACCTTTACGATGTTCACTAACTTTAGCCAGCATCATAAAGGAGAGTTTGATTTCTGTCTTGCGCCCCCTTTTGGAATTCCTGTGCTACTGCTGGTCTGGCTGATGTCTCATGTCCATCACTGTGGCAGCTCCCCACCAATATAGGCACCTGACCTGGAGGAGGTACAAATGCTTAACACACCATCCCTGGTAGCCTCCCAGATCCATGACTTCTTTCATGTAGAATCATCTTGCTTTCAGAGTATTGAAAACAGCATCATATCCTGAACAGAATTTGTCAATAAAACACCAAAAGCCACACAAAATATCTTGTAAATACCTTGTAAAGGTATGAAATAAAGCCATTGCAGATACAGTAGGTACTTCGGCATCTTTGCAAGGATATAGGAACCTTTTGGACTGTAAACCTCAGCTCGGGACCAAAATGAGCAAAATAAACACTGCTTCTGAAATGGAGGGGAGGTTTAAAGGGTACTGTTTGTGAGAATGCATGTCTTCTGCTGAGCTGTGAACTGTGTGTCACTTTGACATCACCAAGGATACACGGCGTGCCTGCACGTGGGGGCGCGCACGTGCAGGCTGCTGTCCAGGGTGCTACACAGAGAACTCAGATGATGTCACCGTCCTGATGCCTGCTGAGGTTGTGTGCTCATTCGTGGGAGATTTACTTGCACAAAAATGTTCTGAGGACAAAGTGAAAAATAATTCACTCAGAGAGATAACCAACCAGATTGTAGAGGAGGCAGGTCCAAGCAACTAGAGGAGGCAGGACCAAGACATCTGATTGATTGGTCTGACATCTGACACAAGATCTGATTGGTTATCTCTCTGGACGCATCATTTTTCGTACTGCCCTCAGAACATTTTTGTGTAAGTAAAACTGCCTTGATGAACACCCCAGCCCCCAAATAACTGGTTCACTGCTCTGCAGGCGGCCAGGGGTTTCTGGGAATGGCACTACTCTCTGAATACATGTGAGATGCTTTCTTAACTTCATTTGTTTTTTAGTTTCAGAAGAAAAAGTACAATGGTGTATACTTAGATATTCACACTTCTCTGTATAATACAGTCTATAGTGATAACTATTCTAAGCATAATTTAAACTAATCTTTAAAAAAAGTACAGTTAAAATATGCGTTACTTATGCAATCATTTACTTTTTCTATTTACTTGTTATGCCACTTATATATCCACGATTTCCACGCTTGTTCTTTGTACCATTTCCATAGGACTGTAAGATTGTTGCATACACAGGACAGTAATAACAATAATAATTATCTTACAACTAAGTCGTTCATGTTAATTAACCAAGTCTACATATATAGAGGAATGACCCATAGAACATAATGAATCCAATTTTCTTTGTCAAAGGTCAAGACACTGAAATACTATTCATTCCATTAGACGTGCCCTTTCTGATTCTGGCCATGCAGATTAACCTATTTGCATTTCACTTCCACAAATGCTAATCACTCATTAAAACCTCAGTGACCCCTAGAAAAGAGAGTGCAGTACTGGGAGAAGCACGCACACCCACACACACACATAAAGTCACACACTCTGTCCACATCGAATATATGGAGCATATACTGCCATTGAATAGCAAGAAGAAGAACTTGATCAAACATGTCTTTACTCAGGGAATGAAGCAGAATTTCTTTTCTTGGTTATCAGATCTGACATTTTGCCCAGCAGAAATAATCACTTTGGAAAAATACAAATCTGAAGTGCCGCATGATTTGATGGCTTTTCTGGTCCCTCGTAACAGAAACTCATGTGATTTTCACCTTTGCACTGAAGGTCAAAACATGAAAATCGCGACAGGGCAGTCATATCATAGCCCCTGATATGTTAATCAGGACCTTTTACATGTCTGCTTAAATAAATGGTCTCAGTCCGGGTTTTGGGCTATTCCGTAACGCAATGGGAAGGAAGGGATGGCAAGAGAACTTTTTCACGCTTCTTCTTTCCGGAAGGTGGGATTCAGCAAAGACCTGAACTTCCGGTTTGACGTTTAAGTATGGGCAAATCGTATGGCCAGTATTACCCTCGTGTACCTTTTTGCTCCACTTCGAAACAATGCCAACATTTACCTGAGTTTTCACGAATCCCCCTAACATATAGAACTGCGAAACGGCTGAAGAGGGGCGAAGGTCTTCTTTTTAATAAAGAGGCAGGGGCTGTTTCTGCCTTGCTATAGAGGTAAACACACTCGGATGATCCTCTCACCTGAGTCATTACATTAGATATCAGAATTCGTCATAACATCCAACAGACAGTGTTGTGCTCTTATGAACCATCAACTTATCAATAGATTATTAAGTTGTGCCCCCCAATATCAAACTCTCCCTTACACCACTATTATCAACTACTCCTATTCCAGTGCTTCCATACGGTACGAAAACCAAAATGTCCCAAAACCGGCGAGTATGACTTGCTGTAACCAGCATTAGCCATAACCAACTCAGAGCCACAATTAGCATACCATTTTCCATGTTGAACATGTACTTGTGAATGTAGGTTCTACCCATAAATAAAGGCATTTAATCGTTTCATTGCACGAGCAGAACTGAAAACGATGCATCGAATGATACACGACAAATACGTGAACGGTTATAGTCCTAATGTTTATTATGATAAAGAAGCTGACGTTTCTCAAGTAAGTAGAAAAAATGTACACACATGGAGCGGAACAAAGGGAATACATAACTGCAGTATAAATGCACTACAGTGGAACAGATGGATAGAATATTAACTAGAGTCACAGACGAACTTTTAGAACATAATGTGTAATCTGTGCTGTATGAAATTCCGCATTCATATTCTCCTGGAGAATTTTGCCTGCACTAACACTTCCTTGTTTACCACATTTTACACTGCACAAAAAAACTGTTTTCCTCTATAAGTAATTTAGCACTGTTGTTGATTCTATTCTCCATGTGTAAGTTCCACATTTCAAGTTATCAGATGTCATAACCCAAGCTACCATTAACCTAGCTTATGACATCTGATAACTTGAAATGTGGAATATACACACGGAGAATCGAATCAGTGCTAAATTACTTATAAAGGAAAAGCTGCTAATCACTAAGCTGTTTCGATGTGTAACACCTCATACTAGATCGCTAACAGGTTACATTCATTCAGTATACACTCACCTAAAGGATTATTAGGAACACCATACTAATACGGTGTTTGACCCCCTTTCGCCTTCAGAACT
>JAODKM010000058.1:26596613-26615108 GCA_026780845.1 Petrocephalus sullivani
GTTCTCCCCAAGCGAGCTTGATGGGCCGAATGGCCTCCTCTCGTTTGTATAGTTCTTATGTTCTTATGTTCTTAAATGTCGTATTCCTCCAGGGAGATGCATATGAGTCAGAGATTTTCCCCTGTGCGCCTTGGAGTGGGTCATATGCACTGTGTAGTCAGTGTGGGCTCTTCCAGAGCATGGGGACCAGCCCATCCCACACAACCCACACTGTGTTGTTTTGTTCTGTCCATTCTCTGATTGAGCTAATACTGGTTTCACGGCTTGTGTGAACTGGACTTCAAGAACTTATAATTCATGAACTCAGGTTACTAAAATACACATTTTAGCTGGGATTAGCCAGAAACCACAGGATTCAACATTTTCCTTTTGGAAAGCTAGCTGCAGGATTTGGTAATAAGTAACAAGATCTCTCAAATCAAATACAAGCCCTGAGATAAAGATTAGACAGAATTACAAAAAAACATCCTGCCTAGAGATGCACAAAAACACTGTTAC
The DNA here is from genome assembly GCA_026780845.1 of Petrocephalus sullivani. Taxonomy (NCBI): domain Eukaryota; kingdom Metazoa; phylum Chordata; class Actinopteri; order Osteoglossiformes; family Mormyridae; genus Petrocephalus; species Petrocephalus sullivani. The sequence continues at coordinate 26,597,112 of JAODKM010000058.1, forward strand.
GATGTATTCAGCACACTAACCGGATCTTTGTTTGATTTGGGAGGGAGTGTCATGCAGGAATGTAGCCACATAGCAAAATTACAGGTTTTAACCAATCAGATATACAGCCAGTAATAAAAATGATGAGTTTAAATCTGTCTCTAAATTTGCTTCTGGCCGTGGTCGGTGAAATCTGCTGAGGGGACCACCTGAAATTCATTTCTGGCTATGTGCCTGGTGTCATGTGACCAAGACCTCTCTGATGAGCATAATTAAGTACATCCTGCTTTATTCCCCTAACCCAAACTCCAAAGCCTCATCTCTCACAGTGTGTGCTATTAGTCAACTCCCTACCCTAGATGCAAAGAAAAACTGCATCTAGCTAACCTTACATATTAACGCACGTTTCTGATGCACATACTGTATAGCCTATTATTTTGTTTACCTAGGGCATCAACAAACCGCTTATGCAAAGGTACAAAGTGGCAGCGCAGGACACGTGCAACTTCGATTCAAGCTCCACCCCAAACTCTGCTGCCCGTGGATGCACATCTCTTGTAATCACAGATGCAGAAGAGAAGGCATGTTACCGTGTTTAGGCACGGAACAGCCGAAAGAAGCATCACACATCTGCGTAGTCTTATTTATAGCACCGTTGAGATTTATAGTTTGATAAAACCTTAAATACACGAAGCAGAAAAATACCCTCAACTACAAAGATTTACAATGGAAAAACTATAGTTCATTTTTTATACTTAAAGTAAGCACTAAGATCTGACAAAGAGGTTCTGATGGAATAGAAGCAAATGGTTGCAGATGGCTTCAAAATAAACCTTCAGAGGTTTAACATGATATCTTTTTGTCCCTTCGTCATATTATTCCATTGATGTGCCAAATATTTATCCATATTTTTTGATTTCTAAAAGACGTTGGTATTCTACTATTATATTTTATTTATAATACAGATTACTATTTCCTTTGAGCAGGTAATGTTCTATAAATGAGCAATATATAGGATTAAATTAAATAGTGGGGAAGAAAATAACACACTCAGTAGACACATTCTGTTGTCTAGGATGCAAACCATGTTTCTCTTGAACAGATCATCATCCATCCATCTATTTTATATGTAACCACTTATTTTATTCAGGGTCATGGAGGATCCGGTGCCCATCATGGAAGCTACGCACACAAGGCAGGGAACAGATCATCATTCTGAGGCTAAATACTACCTTATATTCCAATGGAATTGCCAAAGGGCCTCTTCTGTGGCTTTAACGAGACTCAGTTCCTTCCAGTTTCTTGCCTTCTACTCACAAGAGTGGATGAGCTTTGGCTGGGAATTCAGAATCCACTTTCTGAACATTTTGACATCTCTGTCATCTTAATACTTGGATTTTGTCTTCACTTTTAGCATCCGCAACATTTCAGCTCTACAAATATTTGAGTGTATATTTACCGGTATGTTTTGCTATAAATATGTGGCCCATAAAAAGTCTTTATCAGGCTGTGGTATCTGTTGACGGACAGCTGATTCATGACATATGAACGTGGATCATATAAAACAGTAATGAAGAATATGATTAATTTACTGTACCAGTGATCAGTCTGGACGCACTTGCTTTTAATGCATTTGTGTCTGTTTTAGCTATGTTAATCACCCGATAGCAAATGGCCTTGAGGAGAGGTAATACATATAGATACTGCAGCGACCAAAAGAAGTATTCAACATCTCAAAATTTTCAGCTCTTCAAAACAGCCCCCTTTGGCTTTGATGACAGCATTGCAGACTCCTGGCATTCTTTCAGCAAGCTTCCAGATGTAGCCACCTGGAATGCTTCTCCAACAGTGCTGAAGGAGTTTCCACAAGTTCTGGGCACAGGTTAGCTACCTTGTTATTACTCGTCGATCCAACTCATTCTAAAGCAGCTCTATAGGTTTTAGGTAGGGGGATAGTGGGGCCAGGCCATCTGTCGCAACATTCCATCTTTTTCTTTGTTCTTAAGATAATACTTACTGCATAACCTTGAGGTATGTTTAGGATTGTTAAAAACAAATGATTTTCAGTAGGTAAGTCCAGACTTTTGACTAGTGATAATTACTAGAGTCAGATGTGCAGTGCTGGACACAGCTAACTAAAAAGTTAGCTTTGATAACTGCTAATCCACTAACTCCAAAGCTTAATTTGATAACTAAACCAATAAACCACAAAAAAATTGTGGAAGCTAATGATAAGCGCTAACCACTACCTTTTATTACATGAATTGAGCTTCGGATTGGTGTTTGGCTCTGAAACGCTTAAAAAAATATTAAATATAAAAACATATAATACATCTAAAAATATAGAGCGCTAAACCTTTAACCAGTTTAACCCTTAAGTCCCATCTAATGGACTAGAGTGGGATATTTTGCACTTAGCTAAGTGTTGGATTCTGTAGAGTCTCTGGAATAAATCTGAGCTGAAATTTGTGTTGTGTTTGTGAGACATAACAGTTTTGAATAAAGAAACCCTATTTTGCTACTGGCCCATGCTGACATTTTGCCCCCAGTGAAGCCGTTTGGGGAATTCTATCAATCAGAACCCTGTATCACAAAATAGGACTTCTTACTTAGCCTGATAATGCTGGCATTTCAGGTATTAAGTTGGATGACATTTAATTATTAACCTAAGTATCTCGTTTAATCCATTTCATATGACATTTTATGCAAATGAAAGATATATGACTGTAAACACATTATCAGCATACCAATTCAGTATAGCACTGTGTAAAATTGTGCAATGCTTGTAACATAAAAACAATGTGAAGAATGACGTGAATTCATAATATGAATAAAAGTCTTCTGTTGATATATACATGTACATCCCTCATGTGCACTCCCTCCACATTTTCACTTAATTAAAAATGTGTAACACATTTCGCATATAAAGCCTTGAGATGAGTTAGCACTGAGTACCAGGCTGCCCATCATGCAGTGCCAGCAGGGCACTGGGAAATAATGTCTTCTTTCCACAATGCCACCAACTGTCTGGGCTAAACATTAACCAGCAGGATTTGAGTTTCTGGACCAACAGGCTTCAGTGGTGCAGAAGGCAGTATCACATCACTTTCTCCCGCTCATAACTCTGGCGAGGTTCCCAAACCCTCCTCTCCCCTGCCAGCCATTTGTACTTCTGCACTGAAGCATCCATGGTCTCCTCGAGTGGCCATCGAGTCTGAAGGTTCCTGTGAACGTCTGGAAAAATACAGGTAGGACTCTGTAGTTTAGTGCTGATACTAAAGTGACAGTATAACAAAGTCAAACTCAGCATGGCCGCCACACCTGCGCACTCTGCTAAACTTCATGCTTTTTGCTTGCATTACTGTAGTGAAATCCAAGTCAGACTTTACAAAACGCTGCCAGATACCATCAGCCCCTTTGAAAAGCATGCCAGGCTCAGACAGCCCTGTCAGATCCTTTGAAAACCACCCAGACACTCCCAGCTGGGGTTTTTCCCCATGGTTTGAAATATTGCAATGGTGTGCAGAAGCCTTTTATTGTGTCTAAAAGTCTAAAACACGTAAACTGCAACTGTAAGTGAACTTCACCTTACGCAACATGCACTATATATATGGACGTATGTTATTAAACTTGCACAAACCTCTGTATTTATTACCTATCTAGTGTTAATGCCTCTCTGTCGTGTAAGGTGGTATTTATTCATTGCACGTTATGCACTAGTTGTTAACAGTCTATTGTCATGGTGTCTCCAACAGTATCAAGCTGTGCCAATACAAATTCCAGCCAGCCTTTGCAGTGTGGCAGTTAAGATAATTGTTCCAATTCTGATTAATTTGCCCGAACATATAAAAGTTGGAGGAAGTTACAGTCTAAATTCCTGGTACCTGTGATTTAGACCCAAAGCTTATGATTAACTGATCATGATATAATACAAAAGTAATTAATTTAGACCACTGTTATGGGTTGGCACCCCTTATTTCCTGCCATGCGCCCGTAGCTTCAGGGATAGGCTCTGGACCCCCGCGACCCTGCATAGGACAAGCGGAAATAGAAAATGGACCAGCGTTCCTGCCACAGTTCTCCCTGGGTAATTCTGTAGCTTTGTCCAGGTTCCCCACAACATCAAAAAACATCTTAACCTTCTAAGGTGAACTGAAGTTGCCAAATTGCCCATAGGTGTGTGTATGCCCTGCCAGGGGTTGATGCTCCATCCTTTGTTATTCTCTGCCTTGCTTGTATGGAATATTATCTTGTATTGTGTGACATTTAGTAGTATAACATCTAGAGGATGTAATCATTAGCATATTACTAGAATGCATATTGATTATTGTATCATGATGTAATCAACAAGTAACCATTATGTATTTGAGCCTCATGTTATCTTACAGCTATTGTTGACTGTCTTATTCAGCTCTGTATGAAGGCCACATTAACGAGCTCAGTAGCTTATCTATCCTGAATGCACCAAGTCTTCCTATTAAGGAGCAGGAAGTTGCTTGACTTTGCCAAGAAAGAACACAAGGTCATTTTAAAACATGTGGGAAAAACTCTCACGCCACCATTACTTTTTAAAGAAAGACTGGGCAGTTTAGAAATATGATCAGCCACGTATCACAAAGGGGTGTGGATCAGGGAACAGCAACAACGATGGTGAATGGCTAAAGTAATGATGATGCATAAGTGACACAGTCATTATTAGAAGATAAGAAAATGCATAAGAATCAATGTAAATCAATATTGGGCACACACATGCACTGTGACTGCTCTCGATTGTAACGTCTGCGGTCGCAATAAAGGCTGAGCTTAGAATTCTACATAAGCGGCTCCTGACTTCTCATTTGGCGAGTAAGAAAAACCACAACACTTGTAGCCTCAAGGATAGGCTCCAGATCCCCATGACACCGCATCAGACAGATGGGGATAGATGGATGGAAAATTTGTCGGCAACAAGGACATTGAGATCAGACTTTTGAGCGACTATGTCTACAGTGATCTGTAAAAATTATGGATTAATACTGAATCAGGTGAAAATTCATTAACCAATCAATTTGTAGCTAAATATTATTGCTTGATAGCTTTGGAGTCCTAACATTTACAGTGGTTGATACAAGTCTACAAAATATTTAAGTAGCTATTTTTTATCCAAGTGGACACACTAGCATTTTGAATAATGGCACATGCTTTCAACGGAAAGAGCAACGATAATAAAAAGTAAATGTATGTCAAAATAGGTTAAAGGGACTATTTTTTTATATCTATTGAGTGGCTCAATGACTGGCTCAAAAGGATGCAAGATGTTTGCTATTGGGAGAAACATATTCCGGTCTCATGGCCTTCTTGTTATACACACCACTTACACTGTAAGCAGTTTTGCGTGCAAATGTGCACTGTAAAGGTTATTTAATGCAAGTGGGCCTTTGTAGTACAAAAGCTCACCCATGAATCGTAATTCACAGCGGGTTTTTGGACAAGCCTCTGGAAAGGTATGTGCGAGGTTTGAGCGGAGACAGTTATACGGAGCCGTGCGTGCCATTTACAAGGCCCAAGGGTCACGTTTCTCCAGCTCACAGGCCTTGGGAAATTGAAGCTTCTTTTGTAGTTTCCAAAGGATCAATAAGGTTATGGTGAGGGAATGCCAGAGCGTGTCATTTTTACGCTCCAGGGACGGCCATTCTGGGTGCGGCGATATCTGCCCTCCTCATGTAAAGGATGACAAAGGAATTTTCCATGCTGCAATCAATAGTGGTGGAAAATGCAGATCATAGTAAGTCTAAGCTAAATGTTTTGTTTTGTAATGTATTTTTATTTCTAAAATGCATTATGTGTCAGATGAGGCTGATCACCTGCTGCTAAAATCGAAAACAACTTTATGAAGCCTGTCATGGTGTCACAGTGTGAATCGCCATCTTCTTCCTGTGATAGCTGCTTAGCGGAAGCTGTCATCCACTGCAGAACCCCATGGTTATACGTCACTAACCACCAGAGACCAGAGATGCTACTGCTACCACTAATGCTAATGCTACTGCTGAAATAATATATATTTCATATATATTTCTTATTAAAATAGCATTAATACCATTTCAATTCAGAGCTTTAGACTCATGGAAAACCACCCTTTACATGGAATTTCTTACCATGGTCATCATCTAATGGAAAAATATCATTCTTGCCAACAGTCCTCAGGCACATCCCTCCATGCAAACTGGATAAATCCAGATGTGCTATACAGCAGCCTGGGCCTGGGAACTGTAACTCTTTTGCCAGACGCCGTTTACAGACTCTGGGCATTGTTATGACCCAGCATTGTGACTGTAATGCACACCTACCTTCAGTTTTTTCCATCTCATGGAGCTCGTATTGACCATCCGGCCTCGATTGCTCATTATGTTGCAAACACACGACGGCTCTGTCACTCAGTCCCCTTCTGTCATGTCACGGGGGTCCCAGGCTTTACACTGCCCATCACCTCCTCCTGTTAGCTTAAGTATGATAAATGTCTTAAAATACAGAGCTGTACAAAAGTATTAAGTAGTCAAAGAAATTGATGTATAAATGACCCTCATGTTGGTATTATAATATTATGTCTGTCAAAGTGCGTCAGCTTAGCCGTTTCAAAACCTCTCCTAATGTCTTTAGTGCAAGCGTTCAGTACACCCATGAAAACTAGCAGTGGTGCTGTATCGGTTAGGGAAGTGACTGTGTAACTGAAAGGTTGCTGGTTTGAATCCCTGACCCGCAAGTACCACTGAGGTGGCCTGAGCAAGGTACTGTCCCCAAGCACTGCTCCCTGGGCACTGAATTAGCTGCCCACTGCTGTGTCACTATGTCGCATATGGGTTATATGCAGAGGACACTTCTTGTTGTCAACAATGACAATTAAACACCTTTTACATCATGCTTGTCTAATCAATACCTTATTAAGTCATTTGACTAATTAAGCTAATTAATTAAAAGAGCTGTTGGTGAAACCTAACAAATACATGGAATGGCTGAGTTGTGTTACTGCATATGTTGCATGTATTCTAATGTTAAATTGTTTTTTTCTGAGCAAATACATACTACCTAGATAAATATATAATACCCAGATAAATAGCTTTAAATATTTTCTTTGACTGCCCAAGACATTTGCAGTACTATACTTCTGATTATTTTACTCGATTCAGAATGCAATTAATCTTGAATATTTGTTACAATGCTTATCATGTGATAGTTTTAGAAGGTTTTGAAAATTATATAATGGATTTTTTTATGGTGAAATACTATCCCTTAACAAGGAATTTCTTGCCATGATTGTCATCTGAGGGAAAAATATCATTCTTGCCAAAAGTCATCAGAATCATGTGTAAATCCAAGCAGGTTAAATCCAGATGTCTTTTAAACATGTCACTCCATGCTGTGATTTTAATACTATTAAAAATCCTTAGAGGAAAATGGTTTAACAGCTTGGAGCACACAAAAATGTTTATGGAAACCTTGTTCTCCCCTGCTAGGATGAGGGCTTTGTCTGATTTGTATAGCCATGGGACAGAACTATGATAAGGGTTAAAAAGCCAACGGATGTTATGGATCAGAATGTCCCTGACATGCTTTGAAGCAGATTGTGCTGCAGAAGTATTATGTCCAGGATATTTAATAGATGATGGAGAAAAAAAATGAGTAAAACACTGTTTCCGAGTCCCACACCAGTCATCAGTGCGACTGATGCTGTATCAGGTTTCAGGAATTGAATTTTTTTTTTTTTAATTTAAGAAGTCTCAAGTGTGAGGCCTGATTTCAGTGTCAGCTTTTAAGTAGTAACTTTCTCATCCCACGGAGACTCAAGGCTGTCGGATGAGGGATCTTTGTTTTCTAGCTGAACGGCTTATTAGGGTGATGTATTCAGGTCCACCCACGCTGTAGACAAGCTTGTAAGGTGGCAGATGGGACAGAAACAGGAAGTCCTCAAAGTCAAGATGCTTTGATGCACTGCAAACCAATTGAGACTGTTATGTGCCAAGAGACTTATTATTCTGGTGATGGACTGGCATTCTGTCCAGGGTGTCCCCTGCTCAGTGCATTCTGGGATAGGTTCCAGCATCTCTGCAACCTAGTACTAGAAATTGTATATTTTTGTTGTTACATTTGTCGAGTATTAATTCTGCATGAGCTGAAAGCTTGAAACATATATAGTATTTACTGAATACGTACAAATACATTATACATTAATAACAACTAAAAATGTTTTCCTCACTATGAGGAATATAAGGCCCCTAACCATAAAGACAAAACTTTTTATGCAACTTCCTTCTATTCATTTTCTGTACCCACTTGTCCTATGCAGAATCGGCTTCATTTTAAAAATTACATGTACAGTCGTCCCTCGTTTATTGCATTTAATCCGTTCCAGACTCTACCGCGAAAAGTGAATTCCCACAATGTAGGATTCTTTATTTATAAATCGAATATTTTCGTAGTTAGAGCATAGAAAACCTGTTTACGACCTTCTAAATTACAGTTTTTAACATTATTAGAGCCCTCAAGACATGAAACAACACCCTTTAGTCATCATTACACTCTTATTACCCAATATATAAGAGAAAATAAGACATATTAGACATTACAAATATCATATTATTATTGTACATTTAATTACACACACAGTTCTTACGCAGAACCACTAACCTATGAAAATAAAAAGAAGCAGAAGGTTTAGAAGCAGCAGCATGTTTAGATAAAAGTTCTCCGAAATCGCAGTTACAAGAGCAAAGATGCTTCCAATGCATGAGAGAAGTGAACTTGCGTGAGGTTGAGCCAGTCAGTGGCCAGGATTGGAAGAGGATATAAGTCACTCAGACAACCGAGCGAGCGCTGTATCATTTTGAAGGTCTCGATCAATTTTAATGAATATACAGTACTGCATATACTTTACTGAGTTCAGTACTGTATTTGAAAAAAACGTGATAGAGTGAAGCCGCGAAAGTCGAAGCACGAAGTGACGAGGGACCAGAGACCAGTATGTATGTGTATATGTATGTATGTGTATTTTGGGTCTGTGCAATATGTGTAATTGTGTGCAACACTGATAGTTGATATACTAGATAATTAAGGAATACCACATAGGAGAACAGCTTTGGACTGAAGGCAGATTTGGCTACACTGACTTTCTTTCAGAGTCACTGTGAACAGAGAAGAGGAAAGAATGTGTATCTGACTGGGGGTCACCCGTGGTATTCCGTGTTCCACTTTATGCAGTCCTAAACTCACTTGGTTGTTGGAATTCTTTCCAGAAATCCATGATCGATGAAAGCATATATCAAAGCGAGACTCGTACCGCTTAATATAAATGTTCCTGTCACACAGTTCTGGCCAAACAGTGTCTGGCTGTGGTTTACTCTGTCACCTCTGTTGCCTTCCAGCTCCTGGGTTATTGATCGCCATGGAGTTTGCCCAGTCATGTGCATGGAAAAAACTTTGAATATGGTATAAAGAGAGTTGGCTTCATGTAACTGCCGGCACCTGAAAAGCCATCACATTGACGGTGGGAGACTCTGATGTCTCTGACCACGCTGGACCACATACGGCCTTCCATGCTTTTGGGAATCTGCTCAGAAATATTTTCAAAGTTAATCTTTTGATTAATTAGCAAAGAATTGAAATTGATTATGTGAAATGTGAAAATAAAACCCAGCATGAGACAAATGTTGAAGATTAAAAACGCAGTAAAACTGAGACTGCAGAATTTATAAAGAGGTCTCAGATTTGTGTTTTGAGGATAATAGTTGTGTATAGTTGTGAAAAAGATTAGACATTGATTGTGAGTTGTTTGCATTCCAGTGTTTTATGTCTACCTTTGTAATGTATCATAATGAATCACATGCACACGGCTGTAGCCAGTAGCATGAGGTGATGTAGTGCTGCTGTCAGGGAGACCTGCTTGCCTCCCTGGCATCTCTGCAGTCCACATTCTGTGATCCGGACACAGTGTTGTGTGAGTTAAGAAAACTCTGAGGGTATGTCTGTAATACCTCTCTGGGCCTAATTGACTGTGTGGAGATGGTCTAGACTGGCTGCAGAGAATCCAGTTTGCATCCCTGTATATGGGCTTCTCTGAGAAGCCTACAGATATCGAAGCAGACGTCAAATCCATAATGCAGTCTAGTGGCTGGTTGTATAGTCCTGGATGTAGCATGGCTTCCTGTGGAGACTAGCCTTGAGATTGGATATCCAATGATAATTAATTAACATAACATGGATTCCAGCTATGTTTAAGAAGCACAAAGCTGTAAGCTAGCTGTAAATCACTTTCAATATAAGCATGTTCCTAGGACCTAAACTCATTTTGGGTGGCATTTGGCCATTCACCTACTAAGATGGTACAGGCAAAGTTTCTCAGCGATATTTGTATAAAATGCCATAGTAATGTGTGAAATCGTTTCTTTGCCAAGGGGAGTTAGATGGCAAAGTAAAAGAAGGCGAGGCAGAATTTCTCAGAATTGCTCTCATTACAGGTGACACAGACTTTAGGTATGCCTCAGAGGTAGGGATTCCCAAAAAGAACCAGTAAAGTAAATAGAATAAAACCACTAACCGCCCCCTCCCAGTTGACAACTGTATTATCTTTAATCCCACTCTCCCCATGGCCAAGAAAAATTTGGGATATGAGGCTAAACCAGTTGAGAACCACCAACATAAAGCACAGTAACATTTTGGTGAATGTCATGCATCCTGTAGCCAAAACATGAAAATGCAATGGAGGACATTGCTAACGGCATCTGTGCTAACATAATGTTCCAATAATACATAAATTAGTCTTCATTTTATAGGCCGCTAGAACACAACCACATCCACATATGACATCTCTGTATTTCTTCACAATAAAAAATTTATAAGTACTCAGTTGTAATGTCCCCCAGCTACACCAAAAAGCAGAAAGAGTGCTGTTGTTAAAAGCCCATCATAAATAGCGTCTATGTCCCAAAGGTACATCTGGATCCCATTTGCTTAGGGGAACTAATAAATAAATAAACCACATTACACAGGGTGGTCATGTGGTTTTAACTAAAGTGTAGAATGAGATCTGACAGTAGCTGTAACATCTACCAATGACATTCCTAGGGCCATAGTTCAGGAAACCACCCAGAAGCTGCTTTTCTGTGTCCAAATGCACAAAATGTTAAACTCTTAAGACTGTTAATTTTCTAATATTTGTTTTTTATTGAGGTCACTGCAGGAGTAGTACACTCCCGTGTTTGTGCAGGTTCTCTTTTCTTGATACAGCTGTTTAATATAAAATGACATCAATTCATGGCAAAATGAAAGAGCACAGACAATAGACATCAACTGGACAAACACAAACAAGATGATTACTAGGACAGAGACTCATGCAAAAGTGGTAAAACTTTGAAACTGTGAGCACACTTGCCAAAACTTCTTAGCGGTCCTGGAACTATGACTGAAAAGCTTTTCCTGACTGAAAAGACAGTAATTATACTGGATTTCACAATAAAACACAAGCAGATTATGTTAAATATTTACCCGAGCATTTATGTGAATTCTTTGTTTATCTAAATTTGATTTTTATGTCATGTTCTTTGTGTGGGTTTGCATGAGTGTGTGAGAGAAGAGGACCATGAGAAAATAGCGATATACTACCAGTATGTGAGAACTGTACAATTCATTTGATTTGCCATGAAGTTTTATGTTGTGTTGTGTAAATGATTAATGTCTGTTACAAACAAGGAACTTCACCGTTTCCTTAGAAGATATTTTTAGGAAGAGTAAATTCAATAAGTAATTGTGACATTTTTCCTCCATCTCTGACAGTGCATGAACAGTGCATCTCCTTTAAAAAATTTGTTCTTGTTATATCAGAATAATATTGTACAAACTGGCATTATACAACAAATCCTTTTTCAGATTTAATACTGTGTAAACGATAACTACATCCCTTAGGCTGATACATAAACTGTGGTAACATTTTAAAATTTTAGTTTATCCATAATCTAGTTCACAGTATCTTGTTTTCATAACATCCTTATTGGACTGATTTTTATAAAAATGTATTCATATATGTTGCATTCCTACAGTTTTAATATAAGACTGAAAAGATTTTTTAAATAAATATTTTTACACTCGCCTGAATGGACTGGCATCCGGTCCAGCCGTGTGAACAATGCAGCTCTGTACCAGTGCATGTGCCCCAACCTGAATTGTCCTGCCTTAATGATTAAAAAGGGGGCCTACTCAGTCCCATTAAAGCTCATCCACAACCTCACATTAAATAGTTTGGGCAAAAAGAGCAGGTGCTGAAGCACCCCCAGCATCCCCCCCAGCATGTGCCTGGACCTGTTCTGCCTGGAATTGGCCCCCACCCAACTACAGCCCTGTCCATTATGAGCATTTGAAAATGTTTGGAGGGTCCCAGAGTTTTGAGGGTTGCTGTTTCAGTATATGAGACACAAAACAAGATTTTGACCCAGTAGTTTTAGATGCAGCAGCATAAACAGAAACAAGACATCAGCTGTAAACAGTGCTCACAGCTAACAATTTTAACCAGTACATGGAGATTCAGTCATTATACGTACAATAAATCATTCTGTTCCTTACAGACCCACTCACCCAAAGCCAGGTCCCAGTCAATAGGTCTTCACAGAGGCCAATGACCTTCTCCATATTGGCAGAGAGTCAGTGAACAGTGTTAATAAGAGCACACTTAACTGGTGCAACAAAATATATATGCATGAATTTCTCACTTTTTTCAAAGCAGGGTTTTATTGTGCTTATAATTATTGCAAGATCATTCACAGTTTCCAGATTGTAGCTTGGACCTGTTATCTATTGGTAGCTCTCGATGGAGACAATGATTTCAGAGTGAGTTTAAGGATGGGTCGGCCATGTTTAATTCCAAACTGTGTCCTGTAAATGCAGATGTTCTGAAACACGGTGGGCCGCTTTGAAGACCTGCCGTCCAGTTCCCATCACTTGAAGCTCAGGCTCATCCAGGTTTATGTTTCATCTCTACCCAAAGGCTGAGTGTTGACAAGCCTCACTGTGTAACACATGGTTTGTTTTTTTTCCCCCGTCAACCAGTCCACAATTTCTCCGGAATGCTCTCTTGGGGTTCTTAAATGCAGAACATCCACAGTTCCAGAACCCATTTGAAGACGACCTATTTGGGATGGGCTATTGCACTGTTTGTGAGCCAGGAACCAGTATGTCGTGTCATCATACCACATGAGGCCCTGTAATCGCAGCTTAAATATCACCAAACTTCGGCATGTGGTCTTAATTAAACTTCAAACCAGTTTCACACCCATCTGCTCTTCGGGTGAAGCCTGTTTGTTAAAAAGCAAGAAAATGCCAAAGAGTAAAGAAGATGAAAAGCCTGTTCCGAGGTTCTTCCAGAGGAAGCCAGACCGTGGAGACACACTCCTACCCATCCTTCTGCTAACTCCAGGGTCTGCAAGTCTGTTCACTTCATTCCATGACAGATAATCCAAGTTCAGGTGGAACATGGGGGAGAGAACTGAGGCTGATTTTGTGTATGCAAGATGGGCATGCAGGATGGTGCAGCTGAGACAGCACACTGTTGCAGCTATTCCATGGTGGCCTGGATCCTCAGGACAAAGCTACAGTACCTGCCATGCATGACATCTACATGCAACGATGTTCATCCAGCGCATCTATTATTATCAGATACACTTAGCACCCATGCCATAAACTGTTCCAGTGAGTGTGCTAAGATTGGCGCCCAGGAAGCCTAATGGCAGGGACTGAGAGGCTGAGGAGAAGCTTCTACTACCAGGCCATTAGGATCATTAACACCACCCATTATAATAAGCCATGGAGCCTGTGCACTGGTACATTGATGCATGTGATATATAAAAATCTTGAATCCTCCAGCCCATATCTTAATGTGTGACATTTCACTTGTTACTTCCCCTTACAACAAATTTTAAAGCTTAAATTAATGGTGGCAAGGCTTTTCTGTCTGGGCAAAACTCAGATAAAGCATGGCTTACTTACGCAGCTGAGCAGACTTTGGTTTGGTTTAGCCTTGGATTCACCTGCCATCCTACCTTTGCTTTCTCATGTCCACCATGTTATTAGTCCACCAGTGACTGAAACACTGTTGGACAATCTGTGAGTTGCTACATTCCAGAACAACTTTATCTCTGCTTTATCACCTATTGACAGCTCTCAATGGAAGCACAATGATCAATCAGATGAATGGTGTATGTCTACGGCAATGTATGAACAACCCTGAAGGGGGAGACATTTCCCAGATATAACACTGTACTGTACATAAAAGGGCTACCTAACTTCTGCTAATCACATCCATTATGCCCTACATTAGCCCATATTCCCAGCCTTTAAGAAACCAGAAACAATAAATAAACTGAATGTAGCATAAATAAAAGCCTCAAGATTGCCTTCACAAACATTAGCCAGCATGATGTGTTTTGTCTGATCTAAGTCTTCCCTCATGACCCTTTACTCTTATACACAAAGCTCTTTGACTCACAACAACCGTGTACCACACTTGCATGCATCACCAGATGGGGCACATATGAACACAGCATGAAGATGCCCTCTTTGAGGATATAATTCCACCACAATGAGAAACACAATACTCAGTTCATCCTTCTATTCATGTGCAAACATAGACTCAGATAAGCTTCATTTTGGATGTAAATGCGATATGATCTCTGGACCACCCATATTATACCTCCTAAGCCATTATCACTCAGTTTGCAAGACTTCAAAATAATAAACGCTAATATTTTGAAGCAATTTTCTACTGCGCTTCCGTCTATTCATCCGTCATGCAGCTGCTTCTCCTATTTGGGAACATGAGGGGCCCAGTACCTATTCAAGGAAGCATTGAGCTGCGGTAGATCCTGACTAGGGTGCCCATCAAAGGGCACATGCACAGATTCAGTCACACTATGAGCAATTTAGAGGTGCCACTTAAACTAACTGCCTGTCTTTGGACTGCAAGAGGAAACTGTAGTACCCAGAGGAAGCCCATGCAATACAAGGAACCCCCCCCCCCAGCCAGGAGGCATGATTCAAACCCCCAACCCTGGAGGTGTGAGGTACCAGTACTATTCCATCTGCCAACAAACAAGCGAGCACAAACTACCCTATAATGTAATTTCACTGATACTGATAAAAATTGGGTGATGGTGAGCATTAAAAATAAACATAGCCATAAATACTACGATGGGTTGACGCCCCATCCTGGGTTGTTTCCTGCTCTGTGCCCGTAGCCTCTGTTATAGGCTCTGGACTGCCCTGTGACTATGAATAGGACAAGTGGTTTCAGAAAATGCGTGGATTGAAAATAAAAGAATCATGCGGCCATGTACTGCAGAAGCTGTTGGAATACTTAAAAAAATATATATAAGCTTTTTAAAGTCATTGTCTAGAGTATGTCCCATTAAGACTGCTTCACGGTTGATTTGATAAAACATGTTGCGTGTTAAACTCCATCAATGCTGGTCAGGTTGGGGGAGGGGGGATGTCTTGGGTCTAGGATAAACGGCAGCTTTGCTGAGAGGTACCTGAAATATAGCCAAAATTAACCAGTGGACAGTATCCCCGCCCCAACAAACGAGGATGCCAGCTGGAGCAGATGGCTGCCCTTTTGGACGTAGCTTTGCCTAAGGAGCTGTTTGACTCCTGCTGTCTTCTGGGATAAAAGGGGAGCCGCTTTGCCTGACCCCTACGCTGTCCAAGGCGCCAGGCTGGGGTGGAGGCCAGACATGAAGAACAGAGATGACAGGGATGTCACAACCATCCCAAAGATGGCTGGTGAGTCAACTGTGCGATGAAGGCTACTGAAAGCTAATTTGATTATGTAAATAAGCCCCAACACCAATGACTTCACTCTTCTGCCTTGGGTTAGATAGACAGGAGGCGCGACACTGTCAGAAGCCATGGCTGGGCCTGGGAAAGTGCTCATGGGAAGGGGGTCCCACCCGAAACCTTAGTATAAAGATTCAATTAAGATCACAATATCACAGTAAGATTCTGCATCACAGACCAGATGGTTCCAGCTAGACAGCCACCTTCCCAGAGAGCACTGATAGCTTACTGAAATGTTCACCACTCCTTAATAAAAGGGTTGGCTTCCTATTCAGTGTTATAACTCATGATACTCCATGGTACTAAATCCATCCATAATCATTTGTTTAGTCTATTTGAGCTAACGTCACTTGACCAGTGTGGATTATCTGTTATCGCAACTATTCAATATTTTATATTAACAGTGTATGTCAGCCAATTTTCTGATTATAAAAAACAGCAATAAACTCATAATAATGTCCACAATATGCATAATAGTGTTGGTGTGAGTGAAACAGGTCAAATTAAGGCTGAACAAACAACATTTGGAGTGCTTATGTCAATTATTTAAACAAAACTTTGTTTCAGTAGAATCTGGAAATGAACATGGTTACATATCTATTATAAACAATTCTGACTCTGTCTGAGAGGCAGAGTCTCGTAAGAAATGGGAGGGAAAACTAACATCATCAGCAAATTAGTTGGTCCCAGGCCCTGTGATGATCATCAAGAGCCCCTCGATTCATCTATCATGGGCGTGTCCTCCTCTGCAGAAGTCACATGTGGAACCTCGGTCTATGAGCAGCGGTGAGCACCTTGCAAGGTGAGGAGGAGGACCACTCTCCCCTAATGGACTATACTGATGGGTCACTTACCACCCTGCATCCCATTGTCAACCATTTACGGTGTAGATGACTGGAGAGCAGTATCCCTCATACAATCTGTCTTCGCTGGTGCCCAGTGGAACCTGAAAGTGTATTTAATCATATTGTAGAAAAGAAGGGCAGGACTAAGCAGGGACATGAAAACTGAGCCATTACAAACCCACTGAGGGTGGGATTACAGGCTGTCAGTCAACGATTTAAGGAAACCTCATTTTAAAGCCCCATTTCTCCAGTCTCTAGTCCTATAGCAAGTTTCTACGTGGATGCGTCTCAGTTTAGCTAATCAAGACAAAAGGCATAACCTCATACTGTTTGTAATGTACTGAGCAGGGGGAATGCACAATTACTGCGCATACCTAAGCAACACAGTTTGGCACATACCACTTGGAGCATTAACAAAACAATTAGCATGACCTCAATATAGGGCTGGGCGATATGGCCTAAAATTTATATTGCCGTATAATTTGAACCACAGACAGTATATATTGCGGTATATAATTTGGTATGTAAATTTCAATATAACTTTTTGAATGGGTAACATACACCCATAGCAAATGCGCTGCAACAAGAAGTTGTTAAACTGATAACATTTTAAAGTAGTCGTGAATGTCACTAAGAATATTTATTGTGCAAAACTGCAATTTTAGAAAAAAAATATGGAAAACCTTTAAAATAACTTTTTCGTGCTTTTATCACCAAAATATCTTCTATTAAAAATACAGGCTGGTTTTGTAAACTGTAAGTAAGCAGAAAACAATTAAGACACAGAACCAAAAGCTATAAAACTAATAAAAAATAAGGCTAGTTGCATGACTCCATCCTTATTCAGATGAAGACCATCCAATGTGCATACTTATTTAAAACAGTTTGCTAGTGTTACCTCTCTTTGCAATCACTGTCACCCGGCATATTTTGCAGATTATGTACTCAGTATCTCCAACCTTAAATACAAACCATGTCCATTTCATGGACGTTGCACTTTGTAATGAGCTCGTCCTATTATTAAGAAATTGTTTACACTTAGCTTGATAGTGCTGACGTTTCATTACATTATTAATGTATACTTAGATCAATAGCGAACGGTTTTATCGACTATAACTGACATTTTATTAGATCATATGCACATTAGTCAATTTTCTTACATTATTGATGGTCCTTACTGATGTTTTTTAACTGTCAGGGCTTTGTTGATTATCACATCAGCATTACACACTCGCATGAGTTGCTTTAAGCTACTCAGGAAGTTGATGATAAGAAGGCCTATGATGTCATCTACTTAGATTTCCAAAAGGCTTTTGATGTTGTC
>JAODKM010000058.1:26705491-26725920 GCA_026780845.1 Petrocephalus sullivani
TGGTTGATTAGATAATTGCATTAATGAGAAATTGAACAGGTGTTCCTAATAATCCTTTAGGTGAGTGTATATATATAAAGGTTACAGTTTCTTATGTGTGGTGGTAAAAGGACACACAAAAATTCCCAGTCCAGATGGCCCAGGAGCTCAGAACCAAGAAATAGGGTCCTGATTTGTCACCCATGTGCGCGGATTGCAATGGATTACAAATTTATTTCTCACCTGAACCCAGGTGGGCTCTGTAGATTAGGCATTAGACAAGAGGACATGCCCAGAACTCTTTAATATTTATTGTATGAAAAACACAATGTGATGAATAAGGTATTGTTGACCTTGGATTCAAAGAAACAACCTGGGAAACTCGTCTAGGATGGAGCAGATTTTTAAGCACGAGATCCTTGTATTTTGAAGTGTGCATAATACTGACCCAACTGTTAAATGTACCGCAGTTAACTATGAAAGCATATACACAGCACAGGCATGTTAATGTTAGCTTACGTTTGATATGTTTCAGTGCAAGACCGTAAAACATCTACTGTGACTTCATAACTGCCCTCCTTGACCATTTTTCTCTTACAGAAGATCCTCGCACACAAATATTCAGAGACAAAAAGGATGGGGACTGTACTATAACCAGATGGAAGATCTAACTGATAAGGGACCTGCATTTGCTATCGACTCCAGAAAGCCATTTAGTGCATTACTTTCCTGCAGTCTGCAACTTCTGTCATAAATACAATCAGGAGAAAGACAAGTACTGATGACCAGAGGCTAGAGAACTCCCTGACATACATACATACAAGATTGACATCACTAAGGCTCTGTGCTTCATTTCAGTAGCAATTGGTTTTGTCATTTTATTTAATGCAACATATGTAAGGTGCACAGTGCCTATAAGACGCATAAAAAAAGAGACCATGATAAATCATTTAAAACGTTTTACATCTTTAATGTGACCTCTACAGTTCAACTGAAAAACAAACATCTGTTAGGAAGAAAAAATGAAAAACAGACAATAAGCTGGTTGCATTAATAAACAATAAGAGCTCCGAATCTGACAGATTGCGAGGGCATCTCCTGTGCGCAGCCTTCTTCAAGTCACCCCACAGATTTTGAATAGGATTTAGGTCTGGGCTCTGGCTGGGCCATTCCAAAATTTTACTTTTCTCTTCACCTTCTTAGCAGACACCTGGTTTTGGATCAAAATTGACTAGTATTTTCTTGACCTTGACTAAAGCCCCAGTTCCATCTGAATAAAAACGACCCATAAGATGATGCTACCGCCACCATGCCTCGCCGTGGGTATGGTGCTCTTTTGGAGATGTGCAGAGTTGTTTTTGCAGCAAACATAGCTTTTGGAATTGTGGCCAAAAGGCTTCAAGCTTCCCACATGCTTTTAAGAAACTTGATGCATTTTTTTGCAAAATTTAGCTGGGCTTGGATATCAGTTGAACTTTTTGGCCAACATTCCAAAAGGTATGTTTGGCGGGTGTACACTACAAAAGCACTGCAAAATCTTATCTAATAAGTTGTACAATTTAGAACATGTGCAAAACCGTAAGTACGTTTTGTGCAAGATTTTCACTGAGATTTTACTTGCTTTATTTTTTAGTAGTCAACACTGATCCGTGTTTCTGTTTAGTGTGAGCTGCATTGCCAAAAAGATCACAGTCTCCATGTACAGCTGCCATTACAGCCTGTGTCTTTTGCCTGAAAACCTGAGTTCCACCTAAATGTGTTTGTGGTACAGTTCAGTCAGGAATGGGATATCTTGAACTGAAGATATTTAGATATTTAAATCTTTAAAATATTTAAATCTTTTCAGTTATAGTAACATTTTACATTTCTCTTCTAGGGCATAATTTGCATTTTTGACTATGATGAAAAGATTATTCCAAGCTGGTTAAATGAGTGAATCTGAATCAATATTTTCAACTCATGTGAACCTCTGTCTTCAATTTAGTGAATTTAAGAATTCTAGCTTTCAGGACTGGATTATTCTTGTAATCTCAATACGTGTCATGCAGTCTCGACCCTTTATATTGAATTTGAAATTAAATAAATTTCTCATTCACTGAAACTGAACTGGAACCAGATTGATGGAACTGATCCTGACGCAAGACCCAGGTCCCCAGCATTGGAGTAAATCATTTTAATGCTTAAATTCCTTTCAGTTTTTTAAAACCACAATTCACTGCCTCATTCACAGGGTAAATTTTTACCTTTCAGATCGTCATTGTGCCAAAAGCCGTTTGGATGGATGTTGCCTGTGTGTCCTGTGAGCTGTGGATCTATTTGAGTGTTTGGAAAGGATGGTACTGGCATCACGAATGATGGCGGTGTCTGCAGTGAGTCAGTGGTTAGCTAGCTGTCATGCAGAACTATTTAAGCACATTGTGCAATTATGGGCACTTTAAATATAAATTGTAGCACAACTGTATAGGCGTGTATGTGTAACTATGGTCTCCCTGCAATTACTGACTTGGTTTGCAAATTGTGACCAAAGTAAGGTCGGGAATACACACTGGACATGGGGGAAGACCTCATTGTTACGGAATAAAACATTTTTACGGAAATGGTACTACTGGTTTTCATTATTTGCTTTGTGAAATGCAATATATTTAAAAACCATACATTAGACTGTGTTTGCAGTCTGTGTGGAGTTTAGTGTATTTAAGATGTGGAAAAGGTTTTTTGCCTTACTGGCTATGAGGAAAGTTGGGTCTTACTGACAATCTGAAATGTTACAAAAAATATTTTTTTAACATCCTACAATGATAGTCTAATCCAAAACAAATGTTTAATCTATCAGATGACATAAAGCATACTGTGTTGCGCTAGAAAGGAAAGTCAAAATTGTATAAACAATCCAGTGTGTATGATGTTGTTGGTTCAGGAAGGATTGCCCATTGAGTTTGGTTTTGGTCACATGCTACCAAAATCCCCACTTAATTCTACTTAAGGTAGGTGGGTTTAAATCCGAGTTATTGGGAATGCAACAATACATTGCGATGTGCAAAGCTCAGGTAAGGGAAAATACCTTCCAGCTGTCAAAACGTGAGGGATGAAGGACTTGGGACCAAACAAAAGGGGCTTTATTATAATTCTTTTATTAAAAGAACAAAGACTTGAAATAAACCGTATCTTGAGAGATCAAATTAGGAGGACTGAAACCAGGAAGGTAACAGGTAGCACGCAGGAGCAACGACAAGACTGGAGAGCACAGGCCTGGGAAGCACATACATACAAGACTAACAAGGGAGCAAGAGGCAGCTGGGGGTGATTTTTATGAGCAGGAATGAGAGGCAAGACAACCGATACACAGGAAACAGGAAGGTCGGATGGGCAGGGCGTGACACGTAATCAATGTAATTTTTAAGTCAAGTGTACAGCTGCATGCATTTTTAAAATTGCAGCTAAGCAAATACATAATCAAAACAATATTAATTATTAACTAATGACGTAAATTACTACTAGTGTATCTAAAGTAGTTAGTTAAAAAAAAAAACTATTATATAAGATACAAGCATTTACTTGAACAATCTAATTGTTAAAAACTAGAAATATTGGTTTACATGTCATGCACGTGGATATTTAGTCAATTAATGCTATTTCGAAGAAGAGTGTTTTTAGCATCTTATGTTATATTGTTAGGTTCAGCAGAGATGCACTTTTTATGTTCTTATTTTCCGGCTGTGAATAAATAAAACCATTCATTCTGGCTTTTAAAAAAATGTAATAATATCGAGATATATTAAATATCGACGCAGTGACCTAAAATTACGAGTTACTGCTTTACTACCATATCACCCAGCCCCACAATTGGATTCTGTGAGTTTGGGGGGCCGGTATTATAAACTTAATTAAAATGTATGATATAGTCAATAGCCCCTGTGTGACTTTGAATTTGATTGAATCATTAAGTGTCAGAGCAGGCTTGTTTTTATTCCCGTCACTTTTCATTTAATCGGGACCAACAAATCTGCTCCCCCTTCAGGTCCCTTGTCCTTGAGTATTGATCCAAATAACACATATCCAATGGCCTTGTCTCTGCCGTGGCTGTCTGATGTATTTTTGTGAGTCTGAGCAGGGGGTGTGGGGTCTCACATCTAACAATAAATTATGTGGACTATGCTTTGTAATGCTTAATATATGAGCATTTTTAACATTTCCCAGAGCAAATCATATTCCAGCTAATTGTGTTCCTCTACTAAATGATACATGTGTCTGTTGACAGCATTGGAATTTACTGCTCTATATAAAACAACAAGAATCAGCCAAATTAATGAGTATTTCAGATCATTCTGAGATAATAAAGGGTAATCATTTTGGGTGAAAATTTCTCACTGATGAAAGAGACTAAAATCAGATGGTGTCTCTCCAATGCTAGAGAAGGGGTGTGCTGGGGTACTCTTTATGTCAGGGTGCTGGTGTCCCCGCCCCGGCAAAAATCATCGAGCAGAACGAAAGCAAAGGAGCAAGGGAGAGGACACGGCAGCGACCGAGGAACGCCGAACCCTGGAAGGAGTGGAAGGAAAGCCTGAAATAAACTGATAACATAAACAAAGAGGAGAGAAGAAGGCGTCCGGCTGCAAACGGAGATAGCGCTGCAACAGTCTGTGTCACGGTGGAGATTTACAACCGGGGAGGAGCGGGTTTCGTTAACGGCCTGCCATAAAGTAAAGGAGAGAGGCAGCCAGAGAGAGGTAGGGACACGGGAGAGAAGCGAGAGCGAGAGAGAGGGAGAAAGAGGGAGCGAGCGATAGATAAAGGCGAAGCCCGCACGATGGACAGCGCACTACCCTACAACTCGCTCCCCGGCCGGCCAAGCCCGAGGACTGCAGACTGGGAAGGGATCCCAGCACCGCGGCGGCTTTCCTCTCCCAGGGCACTGAGCGTCCCAGTGCCCCCGGCGCTGCCCCGTCGTCCCTCCGCGCCCCCCGGCATCCTACTGTCCCCCTTCCAGCAGCAACAGCGGCAACACCAGCGCCTCTCCGTGTCCCTGTGCTCCGAGGCCTCTCTGGCGCCCCCACCGCCCCCACCGCCGCCGGCGCCTTGCTGCGTGCCCATGGGCATCATGCCGCTCCTGCGCCTCGGCCTTCTCGTCTTCAGCTGCCTCTTCTGGGCGGTGGGGCTGGCAATCTTCACGTTGGGCGTCTGGGCACAGGTCTCCCTGGCGAACTACATGCTGCTGTCGGCCAACCATTACCCCAATGCCCCAATCATCCTGCTGATGACCGGAGCAGCCGTCACTACCTGGGGCTTTCTCGGTTGCCTGGGGGCTGCTGCTAAGTTGCCCTGTTTGCTTCGAGCCTATGGCGTGTTTCAACTGGCTGCCTTGGTGGCAGGGCTGGCTGCCGGCCTGTCCGGACTCTTCTACCGCGAGGACATCGCGGAAGGCTTTCGCAGCGGACTGCAGCGGGCTGTGGAAGCGTACGGCGATGACGACGGGCGAGCCAATGCACTGGACAGCCTGCAGAGGGCGCTCAAGTGCTGTGGAGCTAAGGGGTGGCAGGACTGGCAGGCCTCAGAGTGGGCTGTACTGGCCGTCGGCGCAGATAATGTCTCTTCCACCTCGGTGCCAGACAGCTGCTGTGTGCGCCGTAAAGGCTGCAGGAACCGGCCCCTGCCTGCAGGGAGCAGTGGCACAGCAGAAGCAGTGGGCATCCACCCTGACGGCTGTTTTCGCAAGGTCTTCAGCATTGTTAATGACAATGTCTTCCACATCGCCGCTACTGTGCTCGCACTGGCCTTTACCCAGGCTGCAGGCATTGCCCTGGCCTGCTTGTTGGCCAACCGCCTGGCTCTTAGGCCACACCGTGGACAAAGGATGCAGCCATAAGCCACAGGGGTAGACACCATGGCCTGTTATTTGAACCTGACTGAATAAAACTATGTTTATACTCAACAGAGCCTGAAAACCAACAAGAAGTCTGTAAGGATAATCCACAGGCCTAACTGGCAGTTTTTAAATTTAAAACAGAATGGGCCCAGGGAGCATGGGGAGTGGGCATGCATCGTGTCAGTCAACTTATAGCACCACTCTTGCTATGCAACAAGAGCACAGGCAGGATGGAGGGCGGACACCAGGTTCATCTGTCCATCAGGCACCTACAAAATCCTGTGAGCTACAGATGGGACTGTTCATGGAAGACCAACTGCTAATCCACAGTCCTCACATGTTTGGCATCCAGCTTGGTAATTAGCAAAGTCAGGTCACAAGAGAAGGGGATGGGTTGTTCATCTGTTTGTACTGTAGCTATATCTGGATCAGTGAGTAAAGTTATTGTTACTTATGAAGTGTGACAGAATGTAGAATACAGTGATAAAGTAATAGTAACTATTTTTGGTTTACACTGGCGGTTCTGGAACTGCTAAATATATGTGCCCCCCCCCAATTTAATTTATTAAGCATAAAACATGCTAAGTGAAATGGGAAGTGTTCTGTCCTATTAAGTTTGAGATTTAAAAGCAATGTATTGTATATTTCACAGACCTTTAATCATTATCAGTAAAAAATGTTAGAAAATACAATTTCATTCCTCTAAAAATACATTTTTTTTAAAGAAATACATTGTTGTTGCTGGGCGGTATGACCAAAAATTTGTACCACCAAATTTTTTGAGATTCTGGCAGTTTAACTGTATTTTTTTAAGTTTCCCCTTCATGGCAGCAAGCGTTTACATCAATAAAATGTGTTTACAGGTGCGAATGTTTCTAAAAACTTGTGTTTTATTAATAATTTAAAGATTGTGTACATTTAGCTTGATAGTATAAACATGTTTTATTATATTATAAATATATATAAGCTCATTATCGATGGGAAATTAAAACCAGTACTGGTTCCCAGCATTATTTGTACTTTACATTGGTAAAACTACAAACAGGCCTGTTTAATATAAATATTTTATACTGTGATTCATAGAATGAAGACTTTACATTGGCTTTTTTTATAAGAACACTGTTTCCATTTTTGGTCATAAAGCTCACCTTCAAAGTTATCTGGTGGCCATTTGTGGGTTATTGTTGCATATTTGTAGATGGGAGATGGAAGAGATCTGGTTATGGTTTGTGTGTCTTTTAGAGGGTGCGTTGCATAGATATATACATAGATAATGTATATTATTTGTACATTTGTAAAAAAGAATAAAAGGCTTCTGTTTAAATTAAATTCATTAAAAATATGCTAGCAAAGTAGTTTAGCTAAATTGAATGAAAATCACATGCTTCATAGCTTTGTACCCGCTTAGCACAGATCATGTGACTGTCAGTAAAAGCTGCAATAAAATCTATTGTGTTTGAGATCCCTGATAATAATCATTTTCCATGTAAGTACAGAGACGTGTTAGTGCAGGATGCATTGGATCTCGAAAGTGACTGTGCAAATATGACACTGAAAACAGCTCACGAGACTGCGTATGTCACTTCCTGTTTGTGCCCTAATAAACCCTGTTGTTAAATTCTAAATGGAGTGATCCAGTCTTCTGACTGTTTACTTTAAATGGTGTTTGGGTTTATGTTTTGTGTTATCTTACTGGTAACAACCTCTTAACTAGCCTCACACTGCTATTGACATAGAATGGCATTTCGGATGTGAGCGTTAAGGCGTTTTACTTATTATCTAAACAGCGCTTTATTGAAAGGGAGGTTAAAATTACTATTCATATTTTCATGTTCATTTGTGTGCGTGCAATACATGACTATGGGTCAGATCAGGTATAGAGAAGGAAAATGAACAGAATCAATATTAAATACTTATTTTATATGTTCAAGCACTATGATGCATAGTGTGGTACATGAAAAATTCTCTGCCTTCATGGACTGACCTATAAAAACTAAATTTATTAGTGAATGACCATTTCTTTGGCTATAAATGTATGAGTTATCTCCCTGACTCAGAAAATGATGCTACTGTCTGCGTTTAAATTTGTGAATGTGTGTGCGTGTATAAACATGTAATACTGCACAGTGAAATGGCTCACGGGATTGGAACCCGTAGGTATAATGGGGTGTATATTAAAACATAAATATTTTCTTTTCTTACCACCAATTTTCTGACTCATTGCACCTTCACCTTTACCTCATTGTCTTTTCAGTAGCTGACCTATGATAAGGCAGGGGTGATGTATCTCATATTAGATACTGTATGCATGTTTGGGAACAGAAATGTTCCTACTGGGTTGCAGTGTTCACCTCCACGATTGGTTTCTGCCAATGGATCTGTATATGCATAATTTACATGTTCTACCCATGCCGCTATAGTTTTGGGCCCCATGGAAGCATATCAAATTGGGTCTGCAACCCAGACTAATCCCAATTTTTGAGGGGCCCTGTCACTCAGGGACCCTTGGAATTGTCTTAACTCTGTAACCCCACCCCCCACTTACAGCGCACCTCTCCCATGTTTATATGAGTTTCATCTGGGTTTATTTCCAAAAACATCCAAAAACATATCATCATCATTTGAATTGATATCTCTAAATCAGAGTCCCCAGTTCCGGTCCTAGAAGGCCAGCTTGCAGATTTCCCTGATCAAACACATCTTAGGTGTGTTTCAGCAGAAAAAAATGCACACTGTGTTGTAGATTGGCCCTCCAAGACAGGAACTGGGGAACCCTGTCATAAATTATGTGCGTGAGGTCTGTGATGGACTATCACCTCATCTGGACTATTCCTTGCTTTTTTCCCTGTGCTTGCTGACTCCAAATTCACCTCAACATCATACTGAACATGCGTTATGAATAATAGATAGATGGATAAATGGAAACAAAAGAAATTTTTGTTTAGTAACACACCACTGATGCAGTAAAACTAAATATTTAATCTGTTGATCTTATATATCCAAATCCAAGTCACAAGAACTACATCACTGTCAGCTTTTCTCCTTTGAATTATTTCCTGATATATATTCCAAAGGGATTGCCTTTTTACATTATAACACTCATCCTCTAACCAGAATTTTATACTGCTTGATGACTACGACTTTTAGGACGGCAGCTTGATACTCACCGAAACCGGAAACCCTCGTGAGTCTAGTGTGAGAATGTAATGAACCATAACGCCAACCTTTGCTTTTGTTTTTGAGCAGTGGCGTCTGGCCCATAGGGGGCGCTCGGGCGCCGCCCTCCCAGATGTGGAGGGAATATAAAATATATAAAAATAAAAAATGTTTTTTTTTTATCAACGTCAGCTTCACTCAATAGTGTGTGCCTACATGCAATCTGGATTATTTAAACAACATTTCCACCAACTGAGTCTCATTCAACAGTGAATTACCACCGACAGATTTCCACCAATCATTTCTCTTCTTGGGCGCTCATCAAAGCGCCCTAGAAGTACATCGAAATAGCCAATCGTGTATGGTTGCTAGGCGAAAATAATAAAGGTTTAGCCTATCAGCATCGCCGAATTTAATGGTTATAGAAAATGCGGGAAAGTTTTGGATTGCTCTCTGGTTAGTCAGTCAGTCAGTCAGAGAGAGATGATGGCGACGACCGTTGAGGGGCAGCTTCCACCAAATTCGGTGAGGTCGTTATTGAATTACCCTTTTGCGAGAAGGACAGTGGTGGAAAAAATCCGCAGTAAGGACCTGGGCCCCGACAAGCCCGAAATAAACATCACCCAGCCAACTAAGGATAAGCATAAATGGAGCCTAATATAACTGTAAGTTGTTAATTTACTTTATCTGTGAAAACTGCTGATTTTGAGAAGGAAATTAAATTATGATTGTGAAATTGTCGTCACTTTCTGACTTAATTTAAATGCTTATACTGGACTAGGAAGGGAAATGTATTGGTTCATCAGCTCCACCAAGATTTTTTAGCACCAGCCGCCACTTGTTTTGAGACATTAATTTTACCATAATTCACAGTCATTTAGCATATTGATACAGTGGAGCTGAGTATAACCCCATCTTCTATTAGCCTATTTTAGATAAGAGGGGTTAAGAACACGACAGCAAATAAAAATTACCCGAGTAAATTCCTGTACCTAGATGAGGACTACAATACCCAATAGACATTGATTTCAGACTACGGTTCCCATCAGGCTTTGCTCCGAGGACCAGAACTGCATCGTCACCAGTCTAGCCGTGGAGGCCACAGTCACCGCACCGGCGGCGAAACGAAGGCGAGCAGGTGAGACTTATGTCGCCGTGTCTCTTCTTCTCTCTTTTCTTATAGCGTTCGAAAATGGAAGGACGTTGTCCTGAAGGTGTTAAGATGTGCCACTGGGGTCCGCTTGGCTTCGTAGCCAAACGCTTATGGGGAAGTTAACTTTGTTCCAAGTGCCGGTAGCCGCGGGTGCTGCGCCGGGCGCCGGGCTAACTGAGCGCGAGACCAAGTGCGTGGGAAGCGCGAGGTGTAACGAAATACCGTCATACCGCCGGTACCGCGAACGAGAACCGTACCGGCAAAAAGTGCTGTCACCCGCACCCTGGCGGCTTAAAGGTCTTTCGCTCACGTTGGGCAGATGTTGTTGACTCCGCTAGCCGGGCCAGGTGTGTAACCGCTGCCGGTGCCGGTCCGTTAACAGCGTCCCGTAAGCCGGGGAATATCTCACACGGTATCGTTTTCCATCGGGGAAATCCTTTCATTTCTCTTTTTTTCCCCTGTGTGGCAACCGTTTCCCGCATGTTGATGTAAGGAAACGCGCCTCTAAACTCCCGAGAGCGGATTCTTTTTTATTTTAAATCACTTTAAAATAAGGGAAGCGCCATCGGAACCTGCCCGCGTTTGGCATTGAGTGAGCACCTCATGTAAGCCATGGCGGCACGGCACTTTTAACTCACTGGCCGTTTTCTCCGGCTTCTTTTTTGAACTTTTTTTTTTCTCCGCACCAGTGATCGTCGCTAAAGAAATGTCAAACGAACATAAAGAGTGTTCTCAATGGGTTTTATGTATGTCAGATCAACTTGTTTAAAGGCCTGCTTGTCAACAGATGTTGACAGGAGTTTCTGACGTGCTCCTGCAGATGGACTCTAATGAAATCTTGTCTACCAGGAATTCGTTAATGACGTGCCAGTCTCTAATGGCTAAATAAGGGAGAAGTGTGTAATTGCCGTTTTATGTTCAACCGAATAATTAGCCAAGAAAAACAGGCTTAACTTGCACACAAAAATTGCATTGCTCAGACTTTAGTCAGCACTGTTATCTGTCACTGGAAATACCCAAGTGGTTTTCTTGCTCCAGTAATACTGTATATAGAGGAAACAGACTCTATTAATGGAGGAATGTTATGTGGACAAACCATCTGTATCGTTTTGTGATCAACTAACAGCGCATCCATTTCATGTTCTTGATGCTATCTGTCAAAGTATTTGGGTGTTGCGCCACTTTCCAGCATAAAAATCATTGTTGTTCCCTTGCGCATTCATTTCCTATGATCACATGAGTCAGGACTTTATTACGGTACCCAGTGCGATGGCCTCCCTTTTCCATTATTCAGTACATGTGATCTGGAAAAAAATGTCACCCGGATTACAGATTTCTCTCTCAGCAAGTGCACTTCCTGTCAGTGTATGATTTGAGGAGCACATCGAGAACTAAATGTATCTTGGCCCTGAAGTGACAGTCGCCAGGAAACCATGGTGGGGTGTTTGAGTTCAGCATGACATATACTCAAGCAATACGACTCGCAAAAATTCCTGCATAGGTTTGTCAGTCTATCTTCAGTATTATCCTCAAATCTAAACGCAGTTGTTTGCATATTCATGCAACATGAGCATCTTCTACGTTTCTGTTCATTTTTCTTGGAAGGCTTTTGAAAATACTTTTGTGCAAATTTGCAATGTTTTTTTTTTTTTATATGTATTAGGTACATGCAGCATGCACTACTGTATTCTTTTTCTTTTTAAAATGGTATGTTGTGATATTTGAATTAAATGAACTCTTTCTTCTCCACCCTTTCCTGATATCTAATATTAGCGTTTTTGAGTTCAGATGACTCCTTAGTGCTCTGAAAAGAGCAGACTGTGGTGAAATGCTCATGTAGGAATTGTAGGAGAACGCATCGTGATGCATGTTAAGAAACATGACGTGCGATTACTATTTTTATTACTTAAAATTGTTGTATAAATGTAAATATATACTAACGTATATGTGAATGTTTATACCTATTAAACCTACTGAAATCTTTTTAAGGCTTTGAAACTCCCACTCTTTTGCATCAGTGATACATGTTTATTATAATAATTGTATAAATGTTATAAAGTCTAGGTGTAAGTAAGCCCTCCCTTTTTGATATGCCTACTTTAAGCCTTGCTAAAACATTGTGGTAGCTATTAACTCTACAGTCCATGGGATCAGCTAGATGGAGGCAGCTCTTTGCTGACTCTGCATTGCTGTCCTGTAGATCTGTGGGTGGGCTGCACTGCCAGAAGAGCGAGTTGTAAATTTAGTATATTGCAACACTGTACAGTATACCTGCAGTCTAGCTTAGGAAATAGCACATGTTTTTGCCTCTTAATATCTTTCCGTATGTTTTTCCGGTGATGGTATAATTTTGGGATCAGGCCCTCAGAGTAATTACATTTTGAATATGTTTTAGGTAAAATTGACATGAAGTTGTTAGGATAAGTAGCATTAGAGTGTCTCAAACAGTTATCCTGTGCCTTGCTAGGTCATCATTTGTATAGTCATTTATATGGCCAGTCTAGTGCCTCCCAAACGCTTTGTTTTCAGCACAATTCATTTATTTTTTTTATTTTTTCATTTTTAGGTGGAACAGTTAGAACAACCTGATTTACATTTACACGCTGGATCATGGATCAGGATAACAATTCCGAGGTAAGATATTGTACGGGATGCCTCTGGAGGCCATTTTAAGTGTACAGCCTATTTCCTCAGATTGTGTTATCAGTTAATGTCGTGTTTATTTTTACCCCTCGTCTATTCTATAAAGTTACGTAGGGGTGTTATATAGTCTGTTTACTGAGAATAACTTGAGTGGAGACATTTGAAGACAACAGTGCTGAGTCTACTGGTAAGCCTTCTGCTTCCAGAAAGAAAAACACTCAAATTAATTTTCCACTAATGAAATGGCTGTTGGTATGCCCAATCCTCTTAAACCATGGATATTTACATATGCCGTTTTGCTAAAGACCTAGTACTGCCTGGTTTTGATGACACAAGCAATACCTGAACCCTGAATTTTCTGTATTTTTCTTGTCTCAGGAAGAGTCTCTGGGCCCCTCGGAAGATGATCCATTACCCAGTCTTCCTCCTGGTCTCTGTGAGTTGCCTGACATAACCCATCCTTAGTGCTTGTGATGCTTGTATTTGTCACAATTATTGGGGATCAATGTCCTTACCTGTTACAATGCAGGCTGATCTATTGCGTATATCACAACAGTGAAATAACACAAGAGTTACGTTTGCATTATATCCACCAAGAAATTGATTAACTGTAATCAGTTACAATAATTTCTGGGTAGCCCTCTTTTTATATGAGCATAGCTGTCCTAGAAGCTGTGATATGACCTTGTGTTGCTATTCTGAGTGAGGAGTCTCATTACAATGTTAATATGGGATCCATAAGTCCACTGATAAACTGCACCATTCTGTGGTACTATAGTATTGATCTGTGTGTTCTGTGTTTACTGGACTGCACACAATGCAAATGCTGCCTTGTTCTTGCTCAGACTCTTGCTCCTTTGCTCACCCTCTCTGTTCCCGCTCTCGTCCAGCGGACTCTGAGGCCATGGTGCTGCTGTGGCAGATGCGGGCCCAGCGTCGGCAGGCTTCGCCCACCCTCCCAGACACGGTGAGCCGGCTCACGGCCCCCGACGGCAGCCTCGTGTACCTGGTGGGCACGGCGCACTTCAGCGACAGCAGTAAGAAGGACGTGGCCACGGTGAGGATGACTGGCGGGGGGGTGCTTTTTAATTCATGTGGACTTAACCTGCCTTTGCGGTATTAAGTTAGGGATCTGCATCCTGACTAATAGAGAGGTAACTGGCACTCTAACCAGGCACTAATAATGGTCACCTGAATGTTACACTCAAACATTCAGTTACCGTTCTAGCTGCAGAGTAACTGACTAATTAATGTCGACTTGTAATATTTCCAAGTCAGAGGTGAAGTTTTATTTTTAACTAAAGCCCTATTTGTACAGGATTATTTTTACCTTAGGGGAGTTCGGCCTGTAGTTTCTTGTGACTTGACTGGTCGATTCAGACAAGATAAGAAATATGTGTATTTCCCCAAATAACCAGAGATGGCAGAGAAAACTTGTTCAAATATTAGTATCGTTCGGATATTAACTTCAAAGATATAAAAAGCAAATGACAAGAGGCTTGCCGTTATAGGTATGACCTTATTATAGAGATTACAGTTCAGACTGGGCTACTATTACCAAAAGAGGTTCATGTTCACTGAAATTTAGGAAGTAATTCGTCCAGAATTTTTACTGTGGAGGCTTGTAATAACAGATACGGCAGATTCAGACTGGATTAAAGTTGTGGACCTTGCCGGTAATTGTTTTAATTACATCCCCAGGTAAAACTAATCCCTTCCAAATGGGGCTTATTATGGATATTGGTTCGGTTGTGCTTTCTTGCTAATTCATATATGTCTCACGTTTTTTTAAGTCCAAAATGCATTCCAGTCAGTCCAAATCACATGTCTTTGGAAAATCCTGTTTCATATGCGTGCGGCCTGACCTGAGATCAGTAAAGAGGTCGGTGTGTGGGGTCGTAACTGGCTTGCTGGTGTGTCCCTTAGACTATCAGGGCGGTGCAGCCCGACGTGGTAGTGGTGGAGCTGTGCCAGTACAGGGTATCTATGCTGAAGATGGATGAGAAAACACTGCTCAGGGAGGCCAAGGACATCAATTTGGAAAAGGTGCAGCAGGCCATACGGCAGGTGAGGGTGATGGCAAGAGCCGTGGCTGACATGCGGGTTTTGTGGGTGGAGTGCACCTGAAGATTATTTGTAGCTTCTGCGCCATTCAGAACGGGGCCTCGGTTCTAACTAGTGGCGTCCTCAGCTAATCGCCTCATTCATTCTCTCTTGCCAGAACGGTGTCATGTCGGGCCTGATGCAGATCCTACTGCTCAAAGTGTCGGCCCACATCACGGAGCAGCTGGGTATGGCCCCAGGTGGCGAGTTCAGGGAGGCCTTCAAGGAGGTGAGAGCCAGCTTCTAACTCTGTTAATTAGCAGCGCGGTGCAGCCATACACATGC
Source organism: Petrocephalus sullivani (assembly GCA_026780845.1). Taxonomy (NCBI): domain Eukaryota; kingdom Metazoa; phylum Chordata; class Actinopteri; order Osteoglossiformes; family Mormyridae; genus Petrocephalus; species Petrocephalus sullivani. The sequence continues at coordinate 26,720,674 of JAODKM010000058.1, forward strand.
ACGGCATGTAGGGACACCCTAGGCCCATTCCATCCTGAGTGTGTGACCGTGGGCTAGCCATGACTCACCCCACCCATCTTTTATCATCAGGCCGGCCGGGTGCCTTTCTGCAAGTTCCACCTGGGCGATCGGCCAATCCCCGTGACCTTCAAGAGGGCCATCGCCGCTCTCAGCCTTTGGCAGAAGGTGCGCCTGGCTTGGGGACTCTGCTTCCTGTCAGACCCCATAAGGTGAGGCGTGATCCTCCATACAGTCTGCCAGTGTGAGGTTACGGGCCTTATAGGCCAGACTGCTACATTTCAGATCAGGTAGGCTTCTCAGCCTCAGCCAATATCCATTTGGCCCAAAGGCAGATTAAAGTTACTCATTTAGCAGGCTAGATGGCTTTAACTGCAAGATGAGACGCAATGAAGATTCGACTGACTCTTGTGGTATTACAGTCAGGGATTAAATTGTGCATAGCCTCTGTGTCTGTGGGGTCACCTAAAGTTTGTGTGTGTGTGTGTTTACATGCGTCTACACGTGCTTGTGTACACGTCAGCAAGGAGGATGTGGAGAAGTGCAAGCAGAAGGATCTGCTGGAGCAGACCATGTCAGAGATGATTGGCGAGTTCCCAGCCCTCCACCGCACCATCGTGGCAGAGCGAGACATCTACCTCACACACACCCTGCGGCACGCTGCGCGCTGTGTGGAGGCGCCCCCTAATGCACAGAGTGAGAACTGCCTCGGCTATCCCTTTTAAAGAACCTTTTTATATAGTCATTTCTGCAATGAGTCTGTCTCCCAAGTGAACAGTGTAAAATTTTTCCTCATTCAAATAGTTTGATCCCCCCCCAAGCAACTGCCATTAAGGAGAAGTTTGTTTTACACAGCTACTGAAGGCTGCATCCTCTCTCCCTATCTTATTTTCTCTCTCGCTCTCTCCTTCTCTGTCTCTCTCTCACTCTCTCAGAGGTTCCTGCTGTAGTGGTCGGGGTCGTGGGTATGGGCCATGTTCCGGGAATCGAAAGGAACTGGGACAAGCAGCTCAACATCAAGGAGATAATGAGGTATATACCTGTGTGTGTGCATTACTGCGTTCAGGGGTAAGGGAGTCACCTTTGCAGATTAACTGAAGTGTGCTCTCTAGCAGTGAGAGTCCTGGCTGCATCTAATGGATGCTTGTGGCTAGAGATGGCTCCCTTCCGGGGTTAGCTTTTAAGATGGTGGTACCTGTTTGAGTCAAATCGAAATACCCAGTATAACTGTTACTGATTGACCTGTTCTGTGCGTATTATTGTGTATTTTCTATTAAATAGGCTGTGGTATGCATGCGTGTCTGTGCGTACATGCACGTGTGTGTGTGTGTACAGTTTTTAATATACTTGTGAAGACCAAAGGACCTCACAAGTATAGCAAATCCTCAAACATGGTCATTTTTTTGGTCCTCATAGGCTTCATTTTATAAAAAACTTGGAATGCAATTAAAAAATTTAGGTAACACTTTACTTGAGGGGACACAAATAATGCAGTAATACATGCTTAGTAAATGCATTATTTAACCATTAACTATGCGTTAGTTCATTATTAATCAATTATGACAATTTATGTATTCTTAGCAGAAACTTTATTAGTTAATCATTAACTAATTAGTTAACTGGCAAGTAATGTATATCTGTTCATGATTTGTACTTCAGTAGTCAATGAGTTACTACTAGTATTTGTGCCCCCTCAAGTAAAGTGTTACCAAAATTTATAATGTCAGAGGTCTTGTATTTTGTTTGGTTACTTATGATTAAGGATAGGGGTGGGTAGGGGCTGAGGGTGTGGTCATTGTGATTAGGGTTTTTCTCATAAAAATGAATGGATGGTCCTCACTAAGATATGAATACAGACGTGTGTCTATGTATAATATGACAATTTGGACTAGACTTCATTACCAAAAGTACATATAAAACAGTTTCCTGGGTATGTTACATGGCTGACAATCTGCTATTTTTCTTGGTCCTTCTCTCTCCACAGTGTGGCGCCGCCATCTCGGTTCAGCTGGGTGTTACGGACAGTGCTGAAAGGCACAGTACTGGGGATTCTGGGATATGCCTGTTACCGGGCAGGCGGGGGTGTGGGGAGGGCATTGCTCTCCATGCCTGCTGTCCAGTCCTTGCTGGGGGGGTCACGCCCACCGCCCGCCTGATGACAGACACGGCACTCAACACCGTGTGGCCTTAAATACAGGAGGTGGGGGTTTGGAGAAACTGATTGGCTAAGAGGCCCAGGTCCCAGGCCTGCCCTCTCTGAACCCTCCCCCAGCTCCACCCCCCATCACTTCTGTATGAAATGTTGACTGTACTGCCAAAGAGCCTGTTAATCCTTCGGGAATATGCAAATGAAGCCAGGAGTTTATAGGGTCTACATTTGTGACCCAGATGCTGCTGGCCTCCAAGTTTTCTATGATGGTTTAAGAACGATGATCGTCCTCCTTCCCTCAACCTCTTCCTCCCTCCCCCTAAAGCAGACTGAACCTCAGCTCTGTCTGAACTCAGCCAATGAAATTACACCATGGGACCAGAATGCAGCGCCTCCTGCTGGCTCCGGACCACGACCGTAATCGGCGACCACGTGCTCCGACGTGCCAAATACCCGTCGGAACCGTGATGCTAGGACCTGATCTGAGCTCAGCCCTTCTTGCTGCACCAGGAGTTGAAGTGTTTTCATGACCAGCATCTCTCCAAGCTGTTTTACAGTGCCCTGCGTGGAGTATCACTGTCTAAATTAGTACAGTTTTGAAGTGCAGATGGATCTGTCATTAGCTAATGGCAGGCTGTAACTTTGCAGCTCGTGTTTTAATTTGGTGTTAAATTGTTAAATTATTGCAATGGCCGGTTCCAGATGTGGCCCAAGGATGACTCATCCAAAGGTGTCTCATTCAGGAACAAGCTCTCCCAGTCTGATATATTAAACTACAGCGTGGATGAAGATAAGCTGTGTCCCATCCGTTGCCAAAAATGTTAGCTCTCTTTCCTTTCCAAGAAGATCAATTTCATGGTTAACCCTGGTCAGCAGCAATTTCTGTGAAAGGTGGTTGTTTCAGTGCTTTTTTTTTTTCTTTTATGATAAGTTCACTTCAGAGGTGGACTGGAGGGTTGTGAATATGCCTACTGATGCAAATGTGACAAGTGCCTCTTATAGCTGTTGATGACTTGTTTGGCTCCACCCATCCGGGATGTGGGAGGTTGTGTGTCTGAGGGCTGAATAGGGGACCTCTAGCTGCTGCCAGAGGGAATCTAGGGTGACAGAATCTGAAAAGCATATGCGTTTCATATACTCTGCATAGTCTCAACTCTAGGTATGTGGTCGTTATTACTAACCACGTATCAGCTTGCTCTACCTGAATCTTTACTAGCCTGCTTGTGAACAAAACAAACATAAGGTTTAAACTAATCTGAGAATTGGCAGCTTTCAACCTATTGTCCTCTTGAGTTACCTGTGAGTTATATTTATTTAAAACACTAGGAAAGTGCATACATTGTGCCTCCAGGCATGCAGCTGACCCTTTATATTATGAAGGTATCTAGTGAACTGGTGGTCAAATGGTAATCCTGTTCTCTTTGTTGAATTTGAATTTGGTTGGCCAAAACTTGCATGCACTATGGCCAATGGGAATGATGTTTGAGGGGCTGTGCCATCGAAAGTTAACCAGGGCCCTGACACATCCATTATCAAATTCTGGCATTTGATTTAGTTTACCAGAAACCAGCAAACATTCAGCGTCTATGTGTATAAAAATATAAAATTATACCTTTTTCAAAATACAAATACAGACCCACGGTATTGTAGTCTGTTTCTGCAGTATAATGCAAAAATCCCTCAACTACAATCTGTAATTGAAAGATGATTGGTAAATTCTGCCCATTCTGGAATGTGACATCGTATGTATAGGAATCTGTAGAATGTTGCCATAATGGGAGGGGACAATGGGGTGCGGGGGTCTGTGATGCCTTACTTGGATGTAACAGCTGCCTTTTAAATCTGGAGATTGCCTCTGCTGTAGCCTTGGCTTGTCTGTCTGTCCATCAGTTGCTGTATGCTTGTATCACTCTGCCCGTCTCCTTAGTTTGATGTAGCTACTCTTGTTTCTGGTTAGCTGGTTTTTGAAGCTGAAGCACCAAAATTTCAAATTGTGCAGCAGAAGTCGTAAAATCCAGAGCCCTTCGATGCTGGGTTTCATGTCCCAATTGATGTTACCGTTTGATGTTGAGAATTTGGTACTAGAACTATTTTGCATAGAATCTACCTGATTGACAGTTGTCCTTTTCTGTAAATATTTCAGCAGCAGTTCTTGATGCTGGATAACTATTTCGTCGTGTTTTCAATCAAGCAAGGGCATATTGGTTACTAACTTATATAATTGCAGACCCATAATTAAGGTCAATATTAATCTGCATCAGTATTCACCAATTGTCACACACAACGACTAGCCCTCTAAATTTACCTCCTTTTCATTGGTTACATTTTATCATTTTATTGAATAAATGATGGGGGAGGGGTGTCAGTTCTGCCCTACGTATTTTTCCACTTACAGCAAAGATTCAACAAACGTGTTTTAAACATTCAAGTATGCAAACTGAAGAATTATACATGTGCGTACAGATTTCTTTCATAAGCATTAAACTCATTAAAGTTTGTATTTTATATGCTTATTTTTTTCAAATTCAATTGGGAATTTCCAACCCCGGTTGCATGTAATGTTCAGTGTGTGCTTGTGTGTGGGGGAAAAATGTTAAGATGGAAGTGAATGCAACTTGCTCGTCTTTTTACCCAAGCACTGACACTTATAAAGTCAAATATTAAAGTCCTATCTATATAAAATAAGGCTTTACGTCGTTTTGGTTGTATCTTGCAGAAATAGTCACAAACATCTTATTGACGGCCATCCGCATTTTTCCGAAAATCTAGTTCAGTTACAAGCTGTTAGTGTTCTGAGCGTTTCTTCTGGTTTCAGTGTTGTCTTGATGTTTAGCAGCCGGTTGTAGCGTGGAATTGAGTTTCTAGGTGTTTTGCATTTCCGGGTTGAAGCCTATAAAAATGCTTTAATGTCAGTTTATGTTAAAGAGAGAATGTTATCATCTTGATTTAGTGTGATTGTCATTTCATACATAAGTGATGGGGGGGGGGGGGGGGGGGGCGGGGGGGGGGTTGAGTAAATCCATTTGTGGGGGGGGGGTGAATGTGAGAGCGGCGTGCAGCGTCCCGACGGCCCAGGTTGA
>JAODKM010000058.1:26726020-26739251 GCA_026780845.1 Petrocephalus sullivani
GGGGGGGGTGGAGCTGGGGGAGGGTTCAGTAAATCCATTTCTAGTGAAGTATTGAATATGACAGCAGACTGCAGCGTCACCACGGACCAGGTTAATCTAGCTGAACCCCTTCCGGGTCTACGGACTATTTACCAGAGACCCCCTTCCTGTAATCGAATTCGAATAGCGGCTGCTGCCGCCGCTGTCGTTTTTTCAGGCGTCATATATTAAATTTATGATTACAAGCTAAATGCCTGTCTTGGAATGCAGTGAGTGACGTGTGGCACGTGACGCCGAAGGGGGCGTGTCTGCGCCGAGTCACGTGGTGTCTTGTTTTGGTCCTTGTCGGAGTTCCGGCATCGCGTCGCTGACCCCCAGGCCGTTGACGGTGCATGGCCGTTTTAGCGCTGCGGGCTGCCTGGCCTCGTAGCATTTCCCGTCGCGGGGCAGCGCCCCTTAGATCCGTCTCCCTACGACTGGTGTCCACGGTCCACATGAACCTCATGGGCTCGGCCCTGGAGCGGCTTCCGTACGATAACGTGGCGCTGAGGAGGCTCCCGCTGGACCCCACCGAGAAGCCGGGCGTCAGGGTGGTGCGGGGCGCCTGCTTCTCCCGCGTCCAGACGGAGCCGCTGCTCGGCGCCAGGTTCGTCGCCGTGTCCGAGCCCGCCCTGGCTCTGCTCGGGCTTAGTGCCCAGGACGTGCTGAGCGACCCGCTCGGCCCGGAGTATCTCAGCGGCTCCAAGATCATGCCGGGCTCCGAGCCGGCCGCGCACTGCTACTGCGGCCACCAGTTCGGCTCATTCGCCGGACAGCTCGGCGACGGAGCCGCTTGCTACCTGGGCGAGGTGAAAGCCCCCGCGGATCAAAGCGAAGATCTGCTGCGCCAAAACCCGTCTGGCCGCTGGGAGATCCAGGTGAAGGGCGCCGGACCCACGCCGTATTCAAGGTACTGAAGCAGAAAGTGCATTTGCATTTCTGCTTGTGAGTGAGGAATTTCACAAGCATACAGTTAATGCCTTATATTCACTTTTGGAAAGGTGTGTGTGTGTGTGTCTGTCTGTGTGTGTATGCGCACGCGCGCACACCCACCCTACTATGGATTGGCTCTGCCTTGGTCTGTACCTCTTCTGGGATAAGGAGTCTCGATTGCCCCGTGTTCTGACATTTTTAGCATCCTTTATTAGAATAGCATACCGGTAGTGTACATTAATTTCTCTCAGAATAAAAAAAAAAACCTGATAAGGAAATTTACGATGTCAGAATAGAATATATTTTTACCAGAGGTAACGTAATCCCACTGTAACGGTGATTTGATAATCCAATCAGTTTTTAATATACGTGAAATCATATTTAGGACATGTTAAGAGTGGGTCAGACATTGTCATTGAGCTCCTAACCTGTTGCTGCATCAAATGGCTTTTGGCCCAGTTCCTGTGGATTAGCATCCACAGTGGTGAGTGACAGTAACACACATCTTTGTTTCAGACATTCGGACGGCCGCAAGGTACTGCGCTCCAGCATCCGGGAGTTCCTGTGCAGCGAGGCCATGTTCGCCCTGGGCGTCCCCACCACTCGTGCTGGCTCGCTGGTGACTTCGGACCTCCGCGTCCTGCGTGACGTCTTCTATGACGGGCGGCCCCGCCGGGAACGCTGCTCAGTTGTCCTGCGCATCGCCCCCACTTTCATCCGGTCAGTAGCCATTTTCATAAGTCATCTTTTTTTAAATCAATGATTTCTGGTTTATTTTGGGGCCGCAGGGTTGAAAATGAGTGAGTGCAGTGGCTGATTTTTAGATTTTGGTTTGTGGTGCGATCCATGACCCTTTACATTGAAGCCAGGAGAGACCCTATTCTGAGCACAATTCTAACTTGATTATATCCCTGAGGGAGTAGGAGAAGGAGGCAGTGAGAGGGTGTAAATATCTTTGGATTTCATCGATTTTCTCTGACAGATGTCCAGCTGAAAGCCCAGTTACATTCCTGTGGATGTCAGTCAGATTTAGTCTGTTCATTAAAACTGTGTCGTTATTGCTACGGGTGGGTCCTGGCAAGGGTAAAAAGGGCAATCTCAGGGGGTCCCAACTTAGCCAGCCAATGTAACTTGCACGTGGTGCCCGCCATCTGATGCAAAGTGAAATCGGCTGGCTCACACCCTTAGGAATACTCACACCCTTAACAGTGCCAGCAGAGAACAGTTACCCAGTTGATTTCACTCGTGCGATGCGTACCTTTGAGGGCATCCAGAACACTGGCAGTGATGCCTGCCTAGGACGCCACATGGGCTGTGACTGGCCCTGCTTACCGTAGTGACTGATAACTGCAAAGAATATTACCCATTATACACATATAGGGTTCAGGCACCCTGGTGAGGTTACCAGCATCAGCACATTTGTATTCATATGTGTGAAAAGGGAATGGTGTCCAAATGTACGCAACACAATTGTGAGTTATTACAATATACTCTGACTGGAATTGAAACTGCCGTAAAAGTATTTTATTTATTTTATTTACTACGATCCCCTGTGCCAAAATAGGGCTAGTTGATTCATTGTTTCTCACTGCTTTTGAGCTTAGATGATTTGGGTGTAATAGTTCTCAGCAGATCTTTTGCTTTGGTGGCTCTCTTCACATACGTGTTTGTGTGCAGATTTGGGTCCTTTGAGATCTTCAAGCCGGCAGACGAATTCACTGGCCACCAGGGCCCCAGCGTTGGCCGGGATGACATCAGGGCCCAGCTCCTTGATTACATCATTGAGACGTTTTACCCAGAATTTCAGCAGAGCCACACAGACAGGGAGGAACGGAATGCTGCCTTCTTCAGAGAGGTACAGTACTGGAGGGATGCTGTGGTGCGATGCCCAGGCCAATATTAATTAAAAATCTAGATATCTGTCTGTTGTCAATCTTGGCTGTATTGCCAGCCGATATTCAGACTTCTATCAATATTCAATATCAATATTCAAAGTTAATAGCACTAGTGAGAAAGACATAGTTATATTATTTCATCTGGGGGTACAATGAAAATGATTTGTCAAGCATTAATGCTTGCTTAGATACATTGGACTGTTTGAGTTTCAACCTCACATTGTCTTAGTAAAATGAAATAGGTTTGGTTGAAAATTGACTTGTGGAAGAAGATTTTATTCCCAGCATGTAGGGCTGAACGATTTATCGATTTCACATCAAAATCGTGATTTGAAACAATGCGATTAATAAATCGCAAAGGCTGCAATTTAGGATATGCATTATACAGCACATCTGACCCAGGGTTTAAAACTGTCATGAAAATAGTTTTGCTAATTCAAGCCGTCCTCCTTGTGTGACAGTTAGTCTCACCAATCAGAAGTGCCGTGCTCCTCGCATGCCAGTTATGCTCACCAATCAGAAGTGGCCCAAAGTGACTGCGTATACGCCCACAAACAGACACGTGAAACCCAAGGAAAACGTTGCATTCATAGCCCTGAAAAATATCGGTTCCGCTGCTGAGCTGTAAGTGAATTACCTATCTATTTAATGGTCGGAGATTCCAGAGGGTCCAAGCAGCGTTAGCCGCAAGCTCCCTAATTTTATTACTGGAATTTTTTATTTTCATTACTTTATTTAACTAACACAGTTGCGGCTTACGTGATAGTTTTATGCGTAATTGCTTTCTGCTAATTTGCCAATATCTGTCAGTCTTTTTTTCTTAAAATTGTTCAGCCCTACCAGCATGGAAACACCAAGACGTGTAACCTAGGTTGCTTAGGTCAGTGTTTCTCAATCCAGTCCTCAGCGACCTCAATCCAGTCCTCAATGTTTTTGCTCTCTAACAATTCCCAGGGATTTGGGACAGAGCAAAAATATGGACCATCTGGAGGTCACCGAGGACTGGTGTGAAAACCACTGGCTTAGAAAATACGTCCAGATTTTACCACTATGGGTGAAAGTATTTGCAGAGACTGTAATGTAGACAACATGATGCGTCGTCCTCTGTGACCCAGGTGACACGGCGGACAGCCCATCTAGTAGCACAGTGGCAGTGTGTGGGCTTCTGTCACGGCGTCCTCAACACAGACAACATGAGCATCTTGGGACTGACTCTAGATTATGGCCCCTTTGGATTCATGGACAGGTGGGCGGCCCCCTCCCTTTCAGCATGGACCTGGTCGAGTCCGGTTCCATGGACTATCTGTTCCCGGGACTGTCAAATTGAGCTGTTATTGGGGTTGGAGGTTGTATGGAGCTGGCATTCTCTATAGGTGGGGGTGGTTGCTTTGTACTAACTATCTATATGCAGTATATTTAGTCTGTTATTTATAAATATGTCCATCTTATTGTTTAATGCTCTTAAATTGTCATGCACTATGTTTAACTTCCTGTATACAAATTTAAAGGGACCTGAAATCAAATTCAGACTCTGCAATGTTGAGAGATTATACTCTTTCAAAGCAATTTAAGTTGTTCTGTCATTTTCCTGGCTAATAGGTTTGACCCGGACTTTGTCTGCAATGCTTCTGATAATATGGGTCGCTACTCCTACCAAGCCCAGCCGGCGGTGTGCCAGTGGAACCTGGCACGCTTGGCCGAGGCCCTCAGACCCGAGCTGCCAGAGGGTCAGGCACGGGCCATCCTGGATGGCTACCTGCCCCTCTACAACTCCTTCTACCTGGGCAACATGCGGAGGAAGCTGGGCTTGCTGAGGAAGGAGGAGGCAGAAGACGAGCTGCTTGTGACAGAGCTGCTGCAGACCATGCACAATACTGGTGTGCCCCCCCCCCCCAGACACTGTGACATGATGTCTTCCATGCTTAGGGGGACAGATCCAAAATAGAGATGTTGCTTGGCTCTGTCCGTTTTATGTTCTAGTTAACACTATAGAGGGAGGTGTGTGGCTATGCAAATTAGGATTCTATACCTGTGATTGGGAAGTGCCAGTAGGGCTGTCACAATATCAGATTATCCCTATTCAATTATGGTAGCCAAAAATCGCGATAGAATCAAGATATCCATGGCATGAGAAGAGAGTGTGCTGGTATTATATGGATGTTAACTTACACCCATAATTTGATGAGCAGATTATTATTATACCTTAAATATTAATGAGAGGTGTTTTATAAAATTTGGCTTTTATGTAAATTTGGCTTATCCATATGTTTAATAAACATGTCAGTCTTTAAACTGCAAAATGAACTGCCACACCACTAACACCTTGTTTATCCAGTATCTCTTCATTTTAAAGATGTGGCTGCTGAGCTCTCCCTTTCCTCACCACCACCTCACTGCTAATTGCTACCATGATTTACCAACACAGTTGCGTGTGGTGTGGACTACTAACCAAATTTAATAAATATAAGGATACAGAATTTATAGAGATTAAGTTTTAGGCATCAAAATACACCTCTCACTATTAATTTACAACAAGTACAACTATCTACTACGAATCTACTTAACCCAGTTGTGGGTGTAAATAAATGTCTGTATAGCACCAAAAAGCTGGCGTCTGCATTGATTTTGCTGGGCTTTGGTATCCTGGTAAGCCTGTTATCTAAAGCCTTGGATATTGCAGTTATATCGTGCTGTTACCTGTATACGTGTCCGTGTGTCTCATGGAGGGCAATATGGGATAGGTGAAAGCCCAGTTTTTACATGGGTGCAAAGTATTACTATTCTTCACTCTGCACTGTAGTTTACCAGTCTATGATGGCGGGAGGGTCAGATCGATCAGGTGGCACAATGAGGTACATAAAAGCTACTGATCTCTCCCCAGCTCCCCTACCAAGTGCTTCTTGCATTCTGTTGGCCACTTATTAGCCCTCCTTGTCTTATAATGCTCCCTCCAGGTGCTGACTTCACCAACACATTTCGCTCCTTGAGCCAGGTTCCTTGTCCCAAGGAGGGTGAGGTGGAGGCTGATGTTCTGGAGGCTGCAGTGGACCTCCTCCTGGAGCAATGCTCCTCCTTGGAGGAGCTCAAGGCCGCCAACAAACCCACCATGGACCAGCGGTCAGAATTTTTCATTTCTCTGATTACGTTTTTATACGATCGTTAGACAAAAAGTGACAATGTTTGAAAGACAAAAGGGGCTAGTTTCCGGTTTTTGTCCTTGTATTTCTAATGCCTGAGCTAGTCGTGTTAATAGTTCTTGGATAACAAAAAAGTATGGTAACACCTTCTATGGAGCTCATATTCATAAAGCCTAATAACTGTTCTTATGATTCATAAGGTATTATAAAAATATAAATATTTATAAAAAGGCATAACACATTATAGCCATGTTTCTCATGTATTATGAATGCTCCATGAAGGCCTCATCTATAATGCACTGTATATACTGTACATTCACAATGCATTATAATGGGCAGTATAAGGATTAAGGATGCTATGTAGGTTTTTATAGTGCATTATAGATGAGACCTTCATAGAGCATTTATAATGCATAATACATATGTATTATAATGTGTTATGCCGTTTTATAAATAGTTTTAGCCAGGCTTATAATACTTCAGTAAATCTGTGTAAATATATGACGATTCAAAATGGCTGATGTGGAAAATGAATTGCTACTTTTTTTATGAGAACAAGTACTTCAGTCGTCACTGCGTATTTGACGTCGACATCAGTTTTTGGTTCAGACGGAACGCGAGATGGCAAGTAAATTTGAAATAGAGGTCGCGCCGCCCAGCTTTTCAGTAATCTCATACTAAAACGGCGAGAATATTACAAACAAGACAAAAACAGCATGCAAACATTGTAAAAGACTGATAACCTAGAAACGTCTATATATATATAGGGTGACCAGATAATCCATGTCATTCTGGACACTTTGAGCTACTTCAGGTTTTACGACCTACTTTAAACCTGAAAGGCTCCTATACATGGCTAAATAGTTCATTTCTTCTTGTGCTTTGACTGGTTTGTTTCCTTAAGACGCATCCAGCTATTTCACATTAACATTTGTGATATGTGCATGAATATCGGAGACTTACCAATCAGCACACAGCAAAAATGCAGCGCTTAAGTGAAATCCATGTTCTTTTAATTGAAATGGAAGTTTACAAATCATGTCCTAGCTCAAAGTGTCCGGGATGACAGAGACTATCTGGTCACCCTCTCTATATAGAAATAGACGTCTATATAGAAACGTTGATTTCCCTAGAAGGAGAATGCTAAGATGTACCCACTGCTTTCTCCTCTAGCTAAGGCATCCCTCACCACACCAGCCACCTCTGTCCCTAGTGAAAGGGTTTTTTCGACTGCAGGGGGCATTGTGAATTAACAGAGATGTCAGCTTCAGCCTGAGAATGTTGGCATGTTAATTTTCCTTTATGTAAATTTAAAGCTGCACATGCAAGCATTAGTTTATTTGAAGATTTTTTATTGAAATATTTTGATGTGGGATTTGTTAAAAAAAAATATATATATTTTATTTAATTTCAGTTGCACTTTTAAGAAGAGGACATGTCTTGCACAGTTCAGAGAGATAAGGAATATTTTGAGTTAAAATGTCAGAAAATCGTATTGTGAACTTAGAATTGTGAATCGCATCAGATCGTGAGCTGAGTGTATCGTTACATCCCTAATGTTTAACGCAGTTTGTAAGTAAAGTGTTACCAAAAGGGTAAAAACTGAAATGTATTCAGTTGTCTGTACTGGGAACTGACTTAATTTTTCTGTTCTCAATTTTCCCCCTACCATCAGAGAACTGTTGATGATCTTGTCTTTAGCCGAGTCCAACCCAACCGTCTTCCAGCTGGTGGCTGACAAGAAGATGGTTTCCAGGCAGCTGGATAAGCTTGCAAGGCTGAAGGAGCTCATGGATACCAACCAGGAGGATCTGAGGTCCAAGCAGAGGGAGGACTGGACCCGCTGGATGAAAAGATACAGGTGAATGTGTTTCTACCAGGGAGTGGCCTACACCTAATTGAGGTGAAGTCTGCTGATAAGGACTGTGAATTAGCAAGGATCCCAATGAACACAAGAGCATCTACAAATGGCAGCAGCCCTGAAGCTATAGGATTTAATTATTAATGATGTCCTGATGTGTCACGTTATAGGAGGCGTCTTGCCCAGGAGTGCACTGGATCAGGCGATGTCCATGCTGTGGAGGAGGAGAGGGTGCAGGTAATGGACAGCACAAATCCCCGGGTGGTGCTCAGAAACTACATCGCCCAGAATGCCATCGAAGCAGCTGAAAACGGGGACTTCTCAGAGGTTAGTGTCCCATTTAACCAATTACACAAATTTAGGTAGCTTTTGTAACTTGGTAACTTGGATCCACCGCTATGTGTGCACATGTGCTGTTTTGATTTTCAAGCATTGCATGCATTCCTTATTGTATTTAGCAAGTGCATTTTCAGATTTAGTAACATGATTTGCATTATTTCAAAACAGAAGTGGTGAATTTTCAATAACGCTTTCCATCTCTTTTGCTTCCAAGGTCCGGCGGGTCCTCAAGGTTCTGGAGAAGCCTTTCTCTGTTCAGCTGGACTTAGAGAAACCTGGCTTGGTGGCCCAGGGTGGGACAACGGAGCAGGGAGAGAGGGAGGAGGGTGGGACAGAGGAGGAAGGTCACGGTGCAACCGCCAGGCCGTTTGTATGCTATGACAGCAAGCCCCCAGCCTGGGCTGGTGAAATTTGTGTCACCTGATCATCGTAGTACCTCCCCGACAAACCCATCCACTTGATTGTGAAGACAGGGGATGATTTCTGGTTAAGAATTGCCTCTAAGAACTAATATGAAATCAAATAATCCAATAGCCCCCATTTTCACAGAATATTCAGGTGGATTGATGTCTAGGGAGGTCGTTTTTGGTGTAAGGGCTTCTGTTAACCATTCCAAACTACAAAGATGGAGAGGGAAAAGTGAATGTATGGCCAGTAGGTATATATGCTGCACAGTGTAAAAAGCTGTTCCCCTAGAGCTAGTTATGTTCCTCAAATGCAGAACCCCCAGAACAAATGGGTGGATGAAATGGTTGAAGCAATAATCAGAGACATTTCTGCATTTGCTACTAAAAGTCACGAGACACCCATCTGGTTGCCGTAAAATACCGATTATTTAACCTATTTGTGCCAAGCCATCACAGACCTATTCATTGGTGTGTTTTATTTATGGGTTGAAAGAGGAATGGAACATGGTCCCCGCAACTTCCAGGGATTAATACAAATCTTCATTTAATCTGCAGTTAGGGTAGATAGTACATTACTAATTTCCATTCATGACCAGTTACCTCCATTCACTTTGGGAACAGTATGGGCTCAGGAAAAGCAGCACTAGCTAAACTACTTCTGTGTTTATCAACTGTGTGCATATGAATGGTCTTACCGAAAGTGCTGCTACGTTTGATATTTTAGATATAATATCAATGTGAGATGCTTTTGGTGAGATACAGTCTGGCCTCAACCCTCCTATCTCCATCATTGTGTGTTGGTTTGATTAGAAATGAAGGCTCAGACTCCAAGTCCTTTTGGGAACTGTCTAGAGTCAGAGAACAGGAGTGCCCTTCACCAGTGTCAACACGCACATGTACGCACGCATGCACGCACAAGAGTGTCCAATCAGCGGGAACTGCAGTAGCTAAAAAGACTGGTAAAGGAAAACGATCCAGCATCAACTCTTTTATGATGAGCTTTGTACTTTACTGGAATTGTTAGATTAGAGTGATGTGAGCTTCATCACTTTTCACCAAATACTTTGAAATCTTTGGTTTAGACTGCATTGTGTCTACAGCTACAGGACTTACAGGAAAATGTCTTGGGCAGTCAAAGGAAAAGTCGATCTTTGTGTTGCGATAAACAGTCAAAGTGTGTTAACAACGTGTGTTAACACATTTCCTAACAGAATATCAGTAACTTTTTGGATAGTAGTGGGGCGTACTGCAAATTGAGTTTTACGTACACAGACGGTAGGCCTAACTCGACTCGGGGTTTGTCTTAGTGTACTTACATAAAAGCAGCTGTGTCCATAATGTAAATGATGATTCAAACTAAGAGCAGCGCTTCAACAGGTAGGAGGGTAATGCCTGCTTTTGTCGGCAGACTTTATCATCAGCAACCCCCGATAAATTTATATTATACTAAGTTAGCAACGATTGTAGTACCCAGAACTCAGAAGTTAGCCTTAAGAATCCTCTCTGAGCCTGTAAACCTGCTTTGTAGTTCACTCCTCACAAGAAATTCTTGTTTTTGAATTGTTGGTTTGTTGTCTGTTAATTTCCATATTCTAATATTGCACTGACTTTTTCTTTTTTTGAGGAAACGCTACCCAGATCTTCATACATTTTCTTTGACTGCCTACGACTTTTGCATAATGCAGTATTTGAGTGGAGTGCAATAGGGAGTGTTTATAAGAATTTTCTTTCTTTCTTCTTTTGAGAGGGGGGGGGGTTCTTCAAAAGGTCAGAAACCCCAAATAGATTCATCGGGTTTTTCTGAGTGATTAGCCAGTTGCTGACACTGTGAGCAAAACATAATCTATGCCAGTTTTCAGTCTGACTTGTATTACCGCTATATTCAAATACTTTTCCTTTCCAAATTATCTGCTATGGCTAACATTTTATTTTTTAAATTTAATGAGAATATAAATGAAATTTTGTCTTAATGTAAGTTTGATATCAGATCTTCTATACAACTTATACAGCAACCTTCCTAAAATGATATTCAAGCATTTTATATTTTTATGAATGTTTCAGTATATGAATTGCAAAATGTGTTTGAATATTCTTTCAAAATTGTGAATAAAGAACCTTTGTTAATATGATGTTTCTTGTGGTTTGAGTATGTTCATTTATTCTTATAATAAATGATTATTCTTATAATCTTCTAAACTCTCATTTAGTACAGGGAGGGCAACACTAGGCCAGAAATTATTTTCACGGGGCGTCCGGCATCCCTGTCACGTCTTTTAACAGGATGAGGGAAAAGGCTGAGACAGAATGCCGAATTCTCCTGTTCGGGAGCTTTATTTCACACGCACGTTACACAGATCATGAGATTTCAATGACAGGACTGGGGAAACAGACTTAAATGCAGAGTAAAATACACAGGACTAATGACAATCAACGCAAGAATGCTGGGGTTCCACGCGGGATTCCACACGAGGGCGGCGAGGGGGTGTGGCACACAGGAGGATCGGACGGGAGGGCATGACACTAACGATAGCTCCTCCTTGGGAGATTCTGCAGAGCGGGGGTCCACCTCTCTCCGGATTTTATCCATTTTACTACCTGTACTTTAGGGTAAGATGGGGCAGTTGCATCAATGGATAGTTGCAAAGTGTCTAATTCCTCCTGAAACCTGCTAGCGCCAGGCACTGCCTCAAACTATCAGTGCGCCAAAATACACCTGACTTCAACTCATTTTAAGACAGACATGCCCATGCATGCTCAAATTTTGTCATTAAAAAATGCAACAAAGCTTTTCTGGATGTTCCATTGTTTTCAACTTCTAGGTTTTCAAAGAAAATGAAATTCTTATTCCAATGTATCGCTTCCATTCAATGAAGGGTTGAACATTACATTGAGAATTGTTGTGCTATCACCGGGATGTGGTAAGATTAATTGTCGTTCCTGGCAACATCTGTGCATTGGGCAGGCCTTCTCTATGAACACACATGGGAAAAGAGTCCATTTATACCATTTTAAAGGAAGCTGCAGCCATCCCCATGCAGTTACGGGGTTGTAACACCCGACAAGCCTTCAAATATAAATTTAAGTTTATTTAAATATATTTTAATGCTGTGAGTAATAAACTGACAGATGTGGGTTTATCCATCAGTCCATCCATTTTCTGAAATTGTTTGTCCTATTCAACATTGTGGGGGGGGGTCCCTGGGGCCAAGGGCGCAAGGCAGGGAACAACGCAGGTTGGGGCACCAGCCCATCGCAGGGCTCACTCACAACACCATCTCCACACACTTACAGTCAATGTGGTAAAATCAGCTTCAGCATTCCTTTTTGGACTGGAGTATCTGGAGGAAACCCCACACACGGAGCCAATATGTGGGTTTAGCACAATACAATTCTGTTAGTCTACAGCAGAAAGTATCTCCGTAATTGAGCAAAATGCAAATTATGTTGGAACCCTCCCCACCAAACCCTACCTGGGACAAAATGAAAGATATAACCAATGAGTCTTAGCTATGAATCAGTTTTACCGAATCATACTTACCAGATGTGTTAAAACGTACGAAAAACATCCCACACCAATAATAAAATTAGAGCCTCGTGTGGTAATACTTACACAGTACAAGTTTCTAGTCAGTCGCAGGCAGTTTGCGCGTCTCTGGGAGAACCTGTGGAATCGGCAAATCAGTTTGTTTCCTTTAACGTTCAGTCCTAGAACAGTAAAAGTAATTCAATGTGTAGACAGGTATCTGAAGATCGGACACACAAAACGGCAATTGTCTTAGATTCAGCAAGTCCGAGAAATGACTGAGCCCGGATTAGTATCTCATTACTTCAGTGATGAATGTCTCCTTATTTCCTAAGAGTTCACCTGACCCTAGATGACGCTATTTTGGAAGGGTCCTCTTGGGTCGGGCCATCGTATGTTTTTCTTGTGTTTCATTTCCCATAAATGCACTAATGTGACTTTCGAGAATTTTGTAAGAAGGTCGCTTTTGTTTCCAGGAGAAGCTGGAAGCCACGGGTGTTGTTTTAAGGGGGCGGTGACACTGGTGCTTAAAAGTCCTAATGACCACAATCCGCAAGACATTCCCGAGACACTCCGATATTACTGGTCCGGTAAGTTCACAAGTTGGTACGCAAGAAAATAGTTTTTCACAGTAATCGTGTACAAATGTTATTCAAGTTTATTTTATTCCATTTTATTCTTTATTTTTTTGCACTTTGATATGCAAAGAATGCCTTCTTTATTACGAAAAAGTACGCCTCATTTGTATTGTTTTAGAAGCCTTTAAAAAATTCTTTTGACTGTTCATTTCTGT
Organism: Petrocephalus sullivani; assembly: GCA_026780845.1. NCBI lineage: Eukaryota > Metazoa > Chordata > Actinopteri > Osteoglossiformes > Mormyridae > Petrocephalus > Petrocephalus sullivani. The sequence goes on from JAODKM010000058.1 coordinate 26,738,927, forward strand.
TGTTGACAATGGCTATTGTGATGTTCCATTCTTTCCAGTAGCATTATGTCGTATTTAAAATAATAGAGTAATATAATTCTGGAATGTAATTTTAATAAGTTTAAGATTTATGCTGTATTGTTTCCATTACAGAAGGTGAGACTTTCAGAGTACAGTAGAATATAGTACAGCATATTAGAATATCACTTCCACCTGTTGGTAAGGTGTTAGCTGACGTGAGGATTTGGGTTTTAATTAGGGCTGGGAATTTAATATTTTTAACGCAATTAACGCGCCCCGCCCCCCTATAGACATGTAATGTTACACTTTGTAGAACTGCAGCAAG
>JAODKM010000058.1:26741632-26755148 GCA_026780845.1 Petrocephalus sullivani
TGTGCTGCTGTAATTGCTGCAAAAGGTGGACATACCAAATATTAAAGTTAAAAGTGGATAAAAACAGTAGGTCTCACATCATCTGATATTTGTTGTGCGCAACTATCTGCATATTTCATGTACATTATGAAATTAAATCATGTTTTCGAGGCAAAAAAGTCAATATTTTCCGATCTGTCAGGTGTTCTAATAATTCTGGCAACCACTGTATATATATTATACTTGATGTTTGAATATGTACTATAATTTGTTTTAGAGATTCTTTCTGTTCAGTTCTGTTGCAGGGACAATGTGGTGCTTCTTTGTGTTTGTTCTGCTTCTGGGTGAGTACTGTCAGCATTAATGTCACTGTTCCCCATCATTAACCTGATCCATTGGCATTTGGACTCTGACATTTTTGTTTGACCAGCACAGTTACCTGTTTGTACACACAGAAACACTTCAAATTAGATGCCTTGGAGAGGTCACTCTATTACCACTCACATGAATCACATAATTACATAAGTCTCACGGTGTGCCTCGTCGCACAATTCACACTTTGAAAATCCTATTCTGGTGCACTTCACACTCTGCACATTGCACTCCAGCACACTTCAAAGTTTCTTGTGTTTGTTTTATTTATTTTTATAGCATTTTTTTGCATGAGCACTGCACTGTGATGGGCTGGCATCTGTCGGAGTTCGCCGTCTCCACCGGGTCCGTTGATGAGAAGAGATCCCACAGAGGGGTTTCAGAAGTCACCAAGTTATATTATGCCATACAGGTCGACCCGGGAGCCCACCAACCGCATTAGAGAAGTCTCAGGGGTGGCTCAGCCTCTGTCCTCTAGTCAGCCCTTTTATAACAAAGTTGTTTATGCTCAGTACATTTCCACTGTGCGCACATTCAGGACCCTCGGCCTTGAGAAACAGCGTGGTTATGCTCTGGGCCCGGCGCCATCTGCATATTACAGTCTCTTATCGTGCTATCTGGATTTTCAGTAGAACTAACACTTCTAGTTTTAATGATCGTTTTTTTCACACCCTGTTATGTTGCAAACTGATTCTGCTATTCTTTCAAGTCATGCCAAGCATATGTGGCAATCATCTCCACCAGTATTATACTGCTGCTATGATCAACTACATATTTTCTATGAGTAAGATACAGAAATGTTCCTCTAGGCTTTGGGCCTGCGGCTGTGCCTCCCCCGACCCCGCTCGTCCCCCTCCACAATTCCCCCTTTTGATCTCTTTTTTGATCACATTGTGGAATTAGTCTTCGAGAAAATTGTAGTTCCCCCTTTTGATCTCTGCTAAGAGATCACCTTCCGTGAGGTCCTCGACCTCCTGTGCCAGGAGGGGCATCATGGCAGCCTTGTGAGGATCCTGTTTTTCTATCGCCAAGGTGATGAGCCAGATTGAGAGGGACCGGAGGCAGGGGATGCGCAGGACAGTGGAAAGCACAAAAAAATGCCAAAACCCATGCTTAACATATGTTCCCCAAAGGTCCCCCCAGTGTCCTCTCCTCTCCGTGGCTCCTTCGGCGCCTCAGTGCTCCTGAGGTCCCTCTGGATCTCGGCCGTCGCTCCGCTTGGCTCCTGGGCCGCCGCACACTGGCAGCCATACTGCGTGAGAGGTCCGCTCCGTCACCTGGAACGGTCCCGTCGACCGCGGCTCCACCCACTTTCGCTTGATCACCCTCAGGAGGACCCACTCGGTGGTTGGAGTCGTCCCTTCCAGACTGCCTTGTCGCACCGCTCCCACCGGCTGGGCAAAATCTGTAACGAGAGCTTGTAATTAATTAAAATACGCTTTGGTCCCTAGCTCCTTGGATGGGGTCTCGTCGAACCTGACCCCAGCACCCGGTCCTGGAAATTGCCTTCCCGCATAGAGCTCATAAGGTGTGACCCCCGTGCTGCGATTTAGCGAACTTCGAATTTCTGTTTGACGTTTTGATTCATGCGTTCCACCTTCCCTTCCGACTGTGGGTGGTACACTGTGCCGAACAAATATTTCAGCCCAAACATCCGCTCTACTTCTCGTAGATCGGCATTTTTGAAATGGGTGCCATTGTCTGATTGCACCTTTTCTGGAAAGCCATGCCTAGGTATGTACTGGTTGATCAGAAATTTGATAACCGACTTCCCGTCCTCCCGCTTTGTGGGGCAGGCCTCCGGCCATCCCATGTAGGAGTCAACACACATCAACACACATGATATCCCCATCGCCGGGGTTATCATGTCCATGTAGTCGATCACTATCTCCTGACCTGTTCGCGTGGGCAGGGGAGATGCTGGCATAATAAAACTTGGTGACTTCTGAAACGCCTCTGTGGGATCGCTTCTCATCAACGGACCCGGTGGAGACGACGAACTTCGACACATCCCATCCAGGGTGCACCTTAACCTGCTGCCCTATGCTGCCTGGAATAGACTGCCAACCTCCCTGGAGAGACCCAGGCTAGGACAATAATTTAGGAGTTGATTGGATGGATCTCTGTGTCATACTCACCAAAGGAACCAACAAGCTGTTTTTCCTAAAAGATTCCATACTCAGTTTTAATTGTTGCTTGTTTTAAAACTCTAGAAATAAACAGTACGTTTCTTATTCTTAATACCATCATTAGTGATATCCAGTATTATCTTTATTCAAGCTGTTCACACACAGAATTAACATATATTGGGTCACTGTGTTTCTACTGTTTTTTAACTCTGATTTGTGTTTAAAGATTTCCTGATAAGTAAATTCATTAGTTATTTCTGGTGCAAATACTGCACCAGGAGCTTCCTGGAAAGGGCTTCCATGGCCGAGCAGCTGCATGCAGACCTCACATCACCATTCGCAATGCGAAGCATCGGATGGAGTGTGCAAAACACACAACCACTGGACTCTGGAGTAGTGGACGTGTGTTCTGTGGAGTGACAAATCAGGCTTCACTGTCAATCTGATGGACAAATCTGGGTTTGGCGAATGCCAGAAGAACGTTACTTGCCTTTCTCTGGTTTTTATCTGCTTTATCTTAATCTTAATCTGGTTTTTAAAGATAAATACTGTTTCCTCCCTATGCATACCAGCTTGGAAAGATTCATACCAGCAATGCAAACCCAACTACATAGATCTGCACATTGATTCCTGTACAGAAGTTGTGATGAACAGCCTGAATACTAGGAATCGTCCTTGGATCAAGTCTTTGTGCAAGTGTATCAAAGACAGCTGCCGAAGTATTCCTAACTGGATATCTCCTCAAGACTACAAGTGTGCAACCTCATTTAATTCCACATTCCAAATGGCGGATTGCACAGGAATGTTTAAATTCATGTGTCAGAAAGGTAAGGTCATCTCCTTCCCACTTGCAAGATGTACTCATGATAACTCCATAGTCTTTTTTTTGCAAAATCAAAGCTTACAGCTCATAGACAATTGTATAATTCAGTTGTTTTTGTGGCTGCACCGGCTGCTGAATGTGTATTGGTGGCTGGCTATTTTCCCTAGAGAAATTCTGTACTAGAACCAGATTAGGTAGCCAAAGACTGGTCTGCCGAGGCCCCTGCCTTCGACTGCCACCCGAGCTACATTACACCCGGCCCACAATTGGCGTGTTGGGCACGCTGGAAGGATGGACCCATGTAACCCCTTTGGGGTGTGCCTGGCCAGGCCCCATTGGTAGATACCCAGTCACCAGGTGCTCGCCTGTGAGCCCCCCCCCCCCACGCCTGGCTCCAGGGCAGGGCCCTGCTCTTCTCAATTAGATTAGATTCCTTTATTGTCATTGTTCAGAGTACAACAACATGTTTGCAGCAGTCCAAACATTGCAGTCACACATAACAAGTAATTAAAAGCATAAACTGTGGTATAACTCGAGTGCAGTGCAGAAGAAAAATTGACATACTGTATGAACATTTTATGAACATACAATATAGGAGGTTCTCGGGCTATAACAGTCTCAACATACGACGTTTCGAGTTTGTGACACTAACTCCCATAAAAACTTTAAAAAATTGACTACGTGGGCGAACTAGTTTGGTTTGGTCGATTTTCCGTATATGCTGAAGTTGTTTTTGCATGTCAAGGTGCCACGAATTCCGCTTCATAGTTAGGATAGGTACAGTAAGTGACTTAGACGAGAGTGTGTTTGACTTACACCAAAATCATAGCAACGGAACTGTGTCGTAAGCCGAGGACCTCCTGTATAGGTGTATAGGTATGAACATTACATTACAGAGTGCTATAGTGAACTATAGCATACTGATCTTTAGTCAGCGTACCAGCAATAGTAATCTGGTGGGCTTTAGCGTGGCAGAGGTACTGGCTGTCACACCTCATGCTTTTTCTGTGAAATTTTATATCAGATCAGATTAAATTTGCATCACCAAGTGAGCACATGCAGCTGTGCTGCATTTGAATGGGAAATACGCAAGTTCAGCAATTTTGATTTAAACAAATAAATTAAATCAGGGGTCTCAAACTCCAGTCCTGGAGGGCCGGAACCCTGCAAATTTTTGGGTTTACCCTCATTTAATACACCTGATTCAACTCACTGTGTTAATTACCACACAGCACTTGAGCTCAATCATTTGTGATGGAACAGGGAAAGAATTAAGCTATACAGGACGTTGGCCCCCCAAGACTGGAGTTTGAGACCCCTGATTTAAATGATTAGATAGAGCGGTAGACAAGTATTAATATTAATATTTATATTATCATTATTAGTTTTTTACTTTGCATGATGACAGGTAAGACTCTGCCTCCCCTGCCTGCCCTTACCACACGTCCCTGCCATAAACCATATATGGACATGAAATGCCATAACAGATGAGCTATTGGACTGAGGATGCTACCTGATTATTGATAATCCATCTCAGCGGGGTTACATGGCAGTTACTGACTTTCCATGGGGTCTATTTAAATCGCACAATACTTGACCGCTCACCTGGTACCAATTTACCTTGGGAGACCCTACCAGGGGCAATTGCCCCTGACAATATAGCTACTAGGATGACAGAGGCGCACAAACCCCTCCACTACGAGAAAGTGCCGATTCCTTTTATAATTGTGTTGTTGGATCTGTGAAAAGAGGAGCTGAATTGGATCAGACCGCTGGGGGAAAATGCTGTATAGACCTGGTAAGCTCAAGCACATCAGCAGTGTGTCTGTTTGCGGGGAGAGTGTCGACTGTGTTGAGAGGTTCACTTACCTCGGCAGTGACATTTATGTCTCTAGTTACTCCTTACTATGAAGTCAGTATATCGACTGGGAGAGCATGGGGGGGCCATGAGGTCACTGGAGAGGGGTGTTTGGTGCTCCAGATATCTTTGTAAGAGGACAAAGGTCCAAGTCTTTAGAGTCCTGGTGCTCCATGTTTTGCTTTATGGTTGCGAGACATGTTTGCTATCCAGTGACCTGAGATGAAGATTGGACTCCTTTGGTACTGTGTCTCTTCGGAGAATCCTTAGGTACTGCTGGATTGATTTTGTGTCGAACGATCGGTTGCTCAGGGAGTCCTGAATGAGGCACATTACCTGCACTGTGACCTGACCTGAGGGTGAACTGGGAGAGTCTTGCGAGACCGTTGTCCAGAAATCTTCAACACACCCTTTCTCTTGCATCCTGCGGGAGGCTGGAGAAATTGTGCCTGAATGGACCATGTTCCAGGCCTCCATTGCTGAGGCCTTTGTGATGAGCTATGGCCGTAAGGTCGTTGATACCTTTGTGATGGTAATCCTTGAATCCATTGGTGGACACCAGTGGTGAAGGAAGCTGTCAGGCTGAAGAAGGAGGCTCTCCAAGCTTGGGACTTGGGAAGTAGCTGACAGGTGTCGGGAAGTTAAGTAGAATACGACTTACTTAACAGTTACGGAAGCAAAACCTTGGATGTGGGAGGAGTTTGGTGAGGCCAGGATTGCGTCTTTACTTTTTGCAGTTGATGTGACTGAAAGGAGCCGGTTGAGGTGGTCAGGCATCTATCAAGGATGCCTTCTGGACGTCTCTCGGGGGAGGTGTTTTGGGCATGTACAACTGGAAGGAGACTATGGAGCAAACCTAGGACATGCTGGAGGAATTATATCTCTCGACTGGCCTGGGGACACCTTGGTACTTGGTACGCAGAAGCTGGAGGAGGTAGCTGCTGAGAGGGAGATCTAGGCATCCCTGCCTTAGACTGCTGCCCCTACAACCCTGCCCCGGAGAACCAACAGATGATGGATGGATGGATGGATGGATGGATAGATGGATGGGTGGATGAAAATTCTGCACTAAGCACACCAGGCCCCTTCCTAGGAACTGAAACCATCACTGATGCTTTGCAAAGTCATATTCTTGACCATTTGCCCACTGTAACACTTTTTTTGCAGAAAATGCTGCAGTTTGTAACCAAACGTACAAACTGAGTACCACGGCAGCAACCTGGTCAGATGCCCAGAAGGAATGCAGAAAAGACGGAGGTGACCTTGCAAGTATACATAGTGAAAAAGAATGGGAACAATTTAATAATGTTGTGCCGCCACTCACCGAAGAGATATGGATCGGACTTTACTACAATACAACAACAACACTCTGGACATGGTCCAATGGCGATTCATTTTGCTTCGACAGTAATAACCGTACCTTCTGCACACTGCCTGTGCCCATCTCGCCCCCAGTTGAGAGTGACATCTGTTCTATGCAACAGCCTTATGTTTGCTTTGGAGGTAAGTACTGCTTCACTGTTTCCCCAAAAAATTTTTTAATGATTTTTAATGCTAAAATAACTATTCCCACAAAATGCATGTTTTTAAATTTTAAACATTGCACTATTTTTAAACTAACTGTATTCCCCAATTTGGGACCCCAGACACTTAACTCATGAACTCATGAACAAATTGGAAGGGTGCAAATATGGAAATTATCAAAAGTTGACACAAATTCACCAAAACTGCAGCATCAATGCATAATGATAGCAAAAGGAAAAGGGCAGTATGGGACATATGATCACATTAGCACTATAACTCAAAGTAGTTTGTTGATCTTTTTCAAACTATGCACACACATTGTATATTGATTGTATAGGACACTTGATTTTGCGAACACAGTGACTCTAAAAGTATTTGGTGCGTCGTTTTAAAGCTAGCCAGCATCATTGTATAGTTGATGATCTGGGGCCTATTTAATTTTCAGACAATCGCATCAAAATTGAAGCAGTGACATTGTCACATGAAAGACCAGCCACAGAAACAGATTACATTGACAAAAGTCACAAAAACTGGGCTTTTACTAAAGATTTTTTGAAAAGGGGGGGGGGATGTGTAGGGTGGCTACACATTATAGGGTTTGGAGGGGGTGTGGGAGGAGTAGGGATTGGGGAGAGGGGGTGACAGGGCTATCTAGGGAACACATTGGGTGAAATTCAATACGAAGAACACCTTGCCTTCCAAGAACAAACATGGTACGCAATGAATCATGGGATTGGCCTCGTTTGGCGAGGATACAACCGATGCATCCTCGATATTTGGAGCAGAGCAAGAACAACATCCGGGGATATTAACTGTCCTTTGTTCTTATGATCTCTGTATTGGAACTGGTCTTCAGCAATGGAATATGAAGTGAAACGGGTACCGTGAGAACACAAGTACAGCCAAGCACACATATTGAGACTCACCCACTGTTGTCGTACTGACAGCATCTAGTTTTAGTAATTATGTTTAATGCCCCCCCCCCACACACACACACACGCACAGCGCAGGCAATTTAGAGATGCCAGTTCACCAAAATGTATGCTTTTGGATGCAAGAGAAAATAGTATTTGTTCAACAGAAGAAGAACATGCAAGCTCACATATACAGTATATAAATGATTGTGGGTGTGGTTTGTAGTGGACTATTATGTTACATGTTGTGCCCATTATTGCTGACTGGGATAAGCTCCTGCCACCTGAACCTGTACTGGAATTTCGATGGATAATTGGTTGTAATATCTGCCACATCACTGAATCTTTATAAACCGTATTTGCATTGGCTGTGTAAAGAAAGTAACTGTCTGAATTTTCAATTTATCAAGGGTATCTACATTTCATTGATAAGAAGATGAACTGGGTTGACGCACTGAAATACTGTATGGATCAATATTCTACCTTAGTGCAAATCACCAATGAACATATGCAGACAGCAGTTGTGCAACTAATGATCAACCAGACCTTTCCTAGCAGTGGAGTGTGGATTGGCTTGGAGCGGTCCTTCCTGGACAGCAATGGGTCTTGGTTCTGGGCAGGTCTCTCACAGGCTGGCTTTACTCAATGGGATGATGAGTCTTGGCCAGCAAAATACTACTGTGGCAAGATAATCCGTAAGGTCAACAATAAGCTGATGTGGCAGGATGGCTGCTGTGAGGATCGGCTGCCCTTTATCTGTCAGGTGAATCCATCTGTCACTTACTTTGTCTTCCTGAAAAAGGTCCATGCTTCTGAACACACCTTGTAAAGTGTACATCTCCTAGCTTTATTCAATAACACAAAACATTACCCTGGTGATTCAAGACATGAAGTAATAAGTTAAAAATTGTTGGTCAAAGTCTGGTGTAATTTATGGGTTTAGCAACTGCATTAGAAAGACTGACATTTCTCCTGAGGCTGGTGTTCTCTACTGCGACCACTAGGGGGGGGGGATGATGCAGGGGCATCAAACAGAATCCTCTTCTAATATAGAAATAATATTAATAGTGATACTTTATTAATCCCCATGGGGAAATTCTCAAGATGTGTGACTGCAGCTATTTTGATGATGTGGGATTTATTAGTATGGATGTTGTTTTACATCACCTATATGTAATATTGGAGTAATGGTGTTTTCAGATTGTAGTGAAAATAGCAAATTGAACGTTCCCAAATAGTAGTAAGGAGTTGGCTTGTAGGGTTGTCAGCAAATTAATAACCAGAAATAGGTTACACAGACCTCTGGCTGCTGCTTAATTTGAACACGCTGATCCTTGAGTCGGGTCGACCCCCAGATACTTTGGGAATGGTACCTCTAAGTCTGTCTTGCTGAAGAAGCGTTGTTAACTAGCTGGGTTTGGATGGACTCATTTGTGTTCTTGTTTTTCTTTTTCCATAGGGTGCTGGCCATAAAGTTAAAAGTGGATGTGATGCCTGAGCCTGTTGCTGGCAGGACCCCTTGGTCGCTTTATGTCAAAAACATTTCGGCCAGCCTTTCACTAAACTCGTCAATACTCCCATTTCTGCAAAAACACTCTAGAGTAACAATTGTTTTTAACTTAACTGTCAGTTTTTTGACTGATTTTGCTGAGTTATAAAATAGTAATATTATAAGTAATATTGTGTTACATGCTCTGAAATGTACGTACAGTAGCTGCTTGCATATGCACTAATGAGGCTTTACGTCGCAGTACGTACAGTATACGCAAACAAATGTAAATTTAAGGAAGAACGATGGCTGAAATCCCCGAAGACGGGCATATTTACCATGTCTAGAATTTTTGAAATATTATTTATCCTATATTTACAATAAAGACAATACAATTGTAATATGATTTGCCATCCTTTATAAAGCTGTTTTGTTAACAGATTTGCTTCATTAAATAAAAAAAAAAGCTTTCGTTGGATTTTTAAATGTACATGTTGTTCTTAGGTATCAAACAACTTTTATTCAGTTTAAACAAACGCATTTATCTAAATACAAAGACGAGAAATATTGTCCGTATAAAAATAAACTGGGCAAGTCAGTCAAAGTTAATAGGTAATTATAGAATGATTAGCTGATCAAAACGTTTAAAAACATTTAAAACCTTTCTATTGTACAGCAAACCTACAGACTCATACTTAAAAATGTGATATTGTGTAGTACTGGTATTCGTCTTAAAATATTCTTTACAAAAACAAACAATATAGGCCCTAAGTGTCACATAAATTAAAATTAAATGACAAGATAAATTATAAGACATGAGATAATTTGAAGGCATAAATCCATTCCTTTCTAAAGCAAATCTCGTAAGGAAGTCGATGGTGATATCCACGTGTCCCATCCCCCACCTCCGTCCCCCTCACCCTGCATCCGTGCTCAGAATCTGTAACAAGCGCCCCCCTATCACATCACATCACCGGCACCCCAAAGCGAACGAGGAAGCCGGGCTAAAAAATACACCAAGAGGCCGACAGGCGCCCTGCCCGCCTCCCTTTGCATGCACACCCAGCGCCGGTCCCTTTCGTTAGCACCGATCGCTCCGGGGACGATGTCGGCAAGACCGGGCTTTTACCGGCAGGAGCTCAACAAGACGGTCTGGGAGGTGCCCGAACGGTACCAGAACCTGACGCCCGTGGGTTCGGGGGCCTACGGCTCGGTTTGGTGAGTATGGGAGGAGATGGGCGCGGCCGTCACGGAGAGTGCAGTGTATCGGCATTAAAACACTTCTGTTATTATGTTGCTGCACCTGTGATAGTCTGTTGTGCACAACGTTGCTGCTGAATCGTTTCAAAAAGATAACGCCAATTTGACATTATTATTATTATTATTATTATTATATACATAGCGAGCTCTCTTTGTTGCCTTTCCTCACGGCGATACTTTGTAAATGTGCGTTTCCCCTTTCACCGGCTCCCCTTGCGGCGGTGCTGCTATTGATCGCTGTAGTACCGGCGCTCGGATCGGTTCCGCCTGGCCGCTGCTTTGCCATTACGGGGAGCGGCGCAGGTGACTCACTCATACGGAAAGCGCTGCGGGATGCCCTCTTCATAATAAGATACATCTTACGGGGGTGGCTTTTGGGGGTGGGGATTCGGTGGGGGTTGGGCTACAGTCGTATAAATGCTGCATTTAGTAGCCGACGAACAAGTCAGCGCTTGTTTACTTTCTGGCGGCGTCGCAAAGCGATGGGGGTCCCTGCAGTCCTCAGCCCGAGCGTCTAAATGCTCAGTAACATGCGAGTTATTCATCTGTTTGTATCCAGAGAATGCGTCGCATAAATGAGAACGTATTATATGAAAGACTTCTACAGAGATGACAAGTGTTTATCCTAAGCAGGTTACTAAAACGAGTGTTAAGGTCTAAAGTCCTTTATAGGGAAATATTCAAACATACTGCAAGTTATATGAAACAGCTGAATTACTTGGTAAAATCCAGATATTCCTAGCTGGATATTGGACATCTTAGATAATTGTTCAATACAGCGGAGTCCAATTTAAGTTCAGCCTGAATAATTCTGCATGGATCCTGTCCTATTCACTGTGTGTTGGATTAGTTACAGAAACAGCAGCACATTTTTTTTGTACTGCAAATATCTTCATCTGTGTACTTGTTTCTGATTCTTCTATGCTAGCCATATATCTGTAACTTTTTAATCTAAATAGCCAAGAAGTAATCATAATTAGGTCAAAGTTTTTGAGTGAACTGGCACATAAAATATGTCTCGCCTTTAACGTTACCGTGTACTTGTTGGTTAAAAATGAAGAAGAAGAAACCGATAGTCTAAGAATTATGATATCCATGTGTACAGCTCTGTGTTGGTTCCTTCTTAAGGACACACTTTATAAGGCTTGAAATTAATGTTTCAAACTGGTATACAAGTGCAGTTAAATTTACTGCTAGTGAAGCCAGACACAAATTAAACCTGAAGTTTACTGTGCCTGTAAAGTGCTCAGTGTCTGCGGCACACCGATAACGGTGCTGGTTCATTACAGGGTGCCAGTTCATTACATTACAACTTACTTTTAGGATGTTTTACTCTGTGCTTTCCTGGCATGAATGTCATTGATCAGATTCACAAAATCGTACTTAAGATCTTGCATTTTACTTAAATAGACTAAGCACACGCATACCAGAGAATACACAATGGTATAAAAAAGCACCAAAAATAAGACATATTTAGAGTTGGTCTCCCCATTCAGTTTTAACTAATCACCAACTCACAAACAACTAACCAAGCAATAAAGGATACATTTCAAAAATAATAATTATTAGAATAACTATATGGGCAATAGGGGCCCGCTGGTCTCTCTGGGCCCCTAAGTTGCAGTCTAGGTAAGCCTGTTCATTAATCCGCCCCCGCGCATACATATGCTATGGGCGATTTCGGGACACCAGTTCACTGAATTGTACATATTTGGACAGCAGGTGGCAACCCACACAACATGGGGAGTTTATGAAATCTTCCCCCACACTGGGCAAAAGCAGGATTCAAGCCTCCAACCCTTGGGGTGTAAAGAAAATCATCATACCCCCCATTAGTGTTCAGTCAGCAGGAATTACTTTTATTAAATGGGCAGAATGAATAGCTGATGCCCTTTATAAATACCCGACCCGGTACTAGCAGCCTATATTATTACTGAACCAACACCCCTCTTAAGTATGGTTTTAACTAAGCGGCTAGTTAGAAATGTCTTTGACTGAAACCCATTCTGCTGTGGTATCCTCATGAAACTGTGTGACTACGCTTGAGAGGGCCAGGGAGAGAGGGATTGTTGTAAAGACCGTCCCCGCAATAGTAGTTATGGCTGGGCTGTTTTTGGTGTGGAGCCTGGAAGCCTCATTCAACTAATTCCCAGGCCTTGTGGGAGAATTGCCTTCAGTCTGGGGCAGGGGTGTGCAATCTTATCCTGAAAGGGTTTTTGGCTATGTAGGTTTTTACTGCAACTCCCTAATTAGATTACTAATTAGAGGAATGATTGGCTGAAGAGTCCTCACACCTGGGTTTGAACAGCTGACCTGAAGGTTATCCCAGAAACCTGCAGATACAAGCTTATATATACTGCATATATGGTGTTTGGTGGAACTGCGGTGTGCTTTTCTCTCTTAAAGAGCAGACTTCATGGGTTCCTCTGAGGTTAACACAGCACCCATGTTTCTGAACCAGATTCTTTTTATGACCTCTATCAAACATAACTTCTTTGATCTGCTTGGAGAAATATATTTAAATTAATAAACTGGGTTTGTGTCCCATTTGTGTCCGTGGGTTGAATTAGCACTATCCAAGTCAGTATCACCCCCCAGAACCAGTAGGTTTGATGGTCGTCTGAGTCATAATGATGCAGTGGAGCGACTTGAAAGATTTAGTCAGCAAAACCCAAATATAGTTCCTAGAAGTTCCCCGATATCCATTATCAGAATCTTTATTTGCTGAGTGCAAAAAGTAAGGGTCTCTTTTGGTGCAGGTGGTGATGTCATTTACCAATTAAACATGCTGTATCATCAAGACAATAAGAACAATACATAGAATAAAACAGAGGTAGTGAAATAGAAATACGATGTGTAAAAAAAAAAACATATTGACAAATAGTGTGAGACAACCAAATATATGGTGAAGTGAGCTCAAGAAGAGGATGAGTATGAAGCTGGTACAGGGGGTGATTGGGTGCTCTGTATTTGGGTGGGCAGCAGCTTAGAGAAAGACGCTGTTTGGGCTGCGGTTGGTCCTTGTGCTGAGAACCCATGCTTTTGCTGAGAAAGATGTTGGAAGAGGGAGTGACCAGGGTGTGAAACCTCTCTTATGGCGCTTTTCCACTGCATAGTACGGTACGACACGGTTCAGTACGGTTTGGCTCAGTTCGGCTCGGTTTGCGT
>JAODKM010000058.1:26755248-26777512 GCA_026780845.1 Petrocephalus sullivani
TCCCAGTGGAAAACCCCCCAAAAGTGAGCTGAACTGAACCGTGCCGTACCGTACTATGCAGTGGAAAAGCGCCATTACTCATCCTTAATGGGTACACGTCTTCAAGCAGGGGGAGCTGACAGTCAAACATTTTCTCTGCGAATCACACAATTTGCTGTAGTCTTCAATGGGGCAGAGCCAGACCAGATAGATGTAGGATGTACTAATAATAATATTAAATCTCTTTTAATCTCTCTTTAAATCTCTCTTAAATCTCTGGCCATGTACAGCTTAACCATCAGCTTCTGCGGTAGCTTAAATTTCCTCAGCTGACATAATGAGTACAGGCGCTGTTGGGCCTTTGTAGTCATGCAGGTGATGTCATTGTCCCATCTGAGGTCTTGTTGGATGGTGGTGCCAAGAAATATGGAGATTTCAGCTCTGCTGACTACAATGTCCTGTATGACCAGAGGAGGTGGTGGTGGGGGTTTTCTGGAGGTCGATAATCATTTTCATGGTTTTTTTGTGTGGCCATGGTGTGTTGACACCTCACCATGACACCAGTCGGCTTACTTCCGTTCTGTAGCTAGACTCTTCGCCATTTTTGATGTGTCCAGTCAGAGTGGTATGGCCTGCAAATTTAAGGAGCTTTGTGAAGCAGGGGAGAGATAGCATCTAGCAGATAGCATCTGAAATGTGGCTGCCCATCATCATGGCCCGTTTCCTGCTGGTCAGGAAGTAATTAAAGTTATTTCCAGACCCTTTGCTGACCCCCCCAGACAATGTATCTGTGAGACTTAAACCGCCATCTGGAAATGCAGAATCCATGCAGAAGCCAAATGACCCAACATGGAGAGATGTGCCCCTCAGGGGTGTGCTGAAGAGTCTGTTGGGGTTGAATGTTTGAGTTTTTTCACTGGCAGGAAAACCGAGAACCAGGTAAAGCCAGCTGGCTGGCAGATAACAGGAAGGTCCACTAGGCGCGATATGGCACTGTGCCGGAAATGGGACGTTAGTGTCAGCAGCTGGTGGGCGGTCCTAGCATTTCATATGCCTCCGGCACTGGCAAATAAGGACTGGATCTGAATTCCTCCCTTTGCAGAGTTGTAGCTCTTAATTTGTCCGCATATTTTGATATTCTGATATTTGATATTTGGTATTCTGATAATCTAATTTAATAATGAATTAAAAACCTAATTCATGTGCAGTAAACCTTATATTCAAATGAAATTAACATTTCATGCAAGGACCACAGTCTGACAAAATGAATTACATAACTGAATAAAACAAGTGTATTCATAAGTAGTACAACGGTATACTGTATACTATACTAATTTCAGTTTTCCTCTTAACTTATGAATGGATAATTATAATTTATCTTCCTTCAGCATACTCTGTTCTGCTCCACTCGCTGTTTCTGTTCCTCCCTTCGCCGGCTCTGAGCTCCCCTCCTTTCCCTCCCTCATCCTGTTCCCCACAGCTCGGCGTACGATGTGCATCTCCGCCAGAAGGTGGCGGTAAAGAAGCTCTCGCGGCCGTTCCAGTCGCTCATCCACAGCCGGCGCTCGTACCGCGAGTTGCGGCTCCTGAAGCACATGAAGCACGAGAACGTAAGGGACTCCCGCCTGGCCGCTGTCCTGGCCTGTTAGTGGGGCGACCTCGCTTACCCAAGGTCTTAGGCTCGGGCGTCACGTATGAAGGTCCCACCTTGCAGTATGTGTGCAAGTCTGCATGTTTGCCCCATGTTGTGCAGATTTCTTCTCAGTACAGCTTACATGCAGTTTGGTGAGTTAATGTCTCTAAATTGGCCATAGCATGTGACTATGTGTGTTGCTTTGTGATTGGCTGGCACCCCGTCGAAGGTGTACCCCTACCTTCTGTAGCCTATAGGATAGGTTCCGGGCCACTCCCCCATACTCCCCTCCCCCCAGGGCTGTATACACTTGCACCCTAACTTTTCCTAGAAACAGTTGCCGTCCATTAAACATTGAAACTCTTTCTCTGTTTAGGTCATAGGCCTGCTAGATGTCTTTACTCCCGCCTCATCTCTGGAAGACTTCAATGAGTTGTGAGTGTCGATGAGCCATTGGAATTTGCCCACTGAATGTTTGCCGTCTTCTGTAACATGCCTTCGCTCTCACAGGTACCTTGTCACCAACCTGATGGGGGCCGACTTAAACAACATAGTGAAGTTTCAGCGGCTCTCGGACGAACACGTGCAGTTCCTCATTTACCAGCTCCTCAGGGGCCTCAAGGTGAATTCCTACCTGATACCTGATCACAAGGATAATGAGGTCCCTTTTCCTCTTTGCTGGTGTTTCCTAACCTGGCCCTCAGCGACGCCCAGGCAGTCTACATTTTTGCTCGCTCAATGCAATACCCAGAAGATGTTTGCTTAGCCTGTGTAGATGACTTTCACTTCTAAGTAGTGAAAAATATGGAGGCCATTATGGCCTATTCTTGGTGCTGAAATGCCTCATTAATCTGAAGTTCTTCTTTCACCATCTGACATCTTCCTTCCCTGCTTTTACTCAACAGTACATTCATTCAGCTGGACTGATCCACAGAGTGAGTTCCAATTTCCTTTGCCATCTCCTCTCAAAAAGATATCTGCTTATTTTAACAGGTTTTGTTCGATTTGTTTCTCTAGGCGATACTTCCCGAGTCGCCCGAAGACCTTTACTACATATTTTAATAGTATTGTATCTGTGACTCTGTTTACTGGTTTTGTTTTGAAAAGTGTGGGCTGGTTTGGCAGGTTTGGCTCCTAACGCCCCTTCTCTGTCTGTTATCTTGGTTTCCACAGGACTTGAAGCCAAGCAATGTAGCTGTTAACGAAGACTGCGAGTTACGGGTAAGGTGGTGTGGCTCCCCTGGAGGTCTGGAGGGGCAATCGTGGTCCAGCTGCACACTGGCAGGGGCACACTGAGCCAGTGTGACTCTGTGCCCCCTCAGATCCTAGACTTTGGGCTGGCGAGGCAGACAGATGATGAAATGACAGGATACGTGGCGACTCGCTGGTACCGAGCGCCTGAGATCATGCTCAACTGGATGCACTACAACCAGACAGGTGACTTTAAAGAATTTCTAACTTGAACAGTGACACCAGAAACCCATATTTCAGTACCCATCAGCCACACCAGTGGATATTACTGGATATTGATGTTATTTTAAATCTGATATTGTGGTTAAATGCTATTTCTATAAGTGAGTAATATGCTGTTAAACAATATCTATTAGTAAGAACATGTTTGCGTTTTTTGTGCTTTAATGCTACTTTAGAGGGATTTTATAGATCATTATATAGTTATTATGTATTCTTTACATTCATGTTAAATAGACTGGATGTACTAGTATATAAGTAATATGATATGTAACTCATGGTCTAATGATATCATGTATGATGTCATTTTGCAGTGGATATCTGGTCAGTGGGCTGCATCATGGGAGAACTATTGAAGGGGAAGGTGTTATTTCCAGGCAATGACTGTATCCTTCATGGAGAGAGAGAATAAATGAGTGTGATGATTTGAAGGACTGGTTTAAACATGACTGAGTTTAAATGCGTTAAGGTGGTGTGTCCCCAGTTTGGGGCGGGTGACGGGATGTTTATTTGGGTCTTGGAATGGCCTTAACCGTGCCTCTCAGACATCGACCAGTTGAAGAGAATCATGGAGGTCGTGGGCACACCAACCCCGGAGCTGCTCAAGAAGATCTCGTCCGAACACGTAAGAAAGAAGCAACTGCTGGACTATACTGTATACTGCTAACGCTGTATATATAATCGCTGTCTGAATTAATTCTTCTAAAACTCCTTCAGAAGAAATGAGCATCTCAAAGACCCTACAGAAATTTACATTTATACCCAACCTGAGCTCTCTGGGCTTTCAAGTCTGAATCGTGTGTCTGATCTTTGTGCTGCAATGATGTTGTTCTATATGGAGGCCCAATAGGCACAAATAGTTGAAGCTTTCCTTCCTGAACGGAGTGGGGATGGAAAGAAGGAGAGAGAGGCTGTGGTTCCAAAATGAGAGACAGAGGGGAAGGGGACGATCCGGAGAGAGGAATAGGCGAGAGTCAAGAGAGGCGAAAAGGGGGTGGAGAACGGAGGGTAGCAATAGAGCGAGCAGGTCAGGGGAGCTTATTTGTTGCCATGGAGTTTCATTCAGTGATGTCCCAGGAAGGACTGCTGAGGAGGTCACTAAGTGCCCCTGTCCCACAAAGCAGTGAAACGGGAGGGGTGAAAATGGGAAAAATCTAGAAGTTGGGAAGCATAAAGAAGAGTGTGTCAGTGAGTGGCAGAAAACAGGCATCTGTCCTTGTATTTTTCTGGTAGACCTGTTTGGCCATATTTCAGGTAATAAAATCGGTACAGATAAAAGTGCAGAAGGATAATTTTTTCCCACTTTTTATGGAGCCAATTGATAAATGAACCTGTTTTTAAACTTTAAGCTACATGGTATGGACAAAAGTATTGGGACACCTGGCTATTACACCTACCACTTTTATGACATCCCATTCTACTGTAAATCCATAGGCATCAGTATGGAGCTGGTCCCCCCTTTGCAGCTTTCCACCATAATTTGCAGTTGGCACAGTGCAGTCACGCAGGTAATGTTCTCCTAGCATCTGCCAAAGCCAGACTCGTCCATCAAACTGCCAGACAGTGAAGTGTGAGTCATCACTCCACAGGACACATTTCCACTGCTCCGGAGTCCAGTGCCGGTGTGCGGCTTGCCTGTAGCTGCTTAGCCATGGAAGTCCATACCATGACACTGTTGGCACACAGTGTTTGTGCTGGGGTTGATGCCAGTGGGAGTTTGGAAACTCTGCAATCATTAAGTCATCAGGGCACTGGCAACTTTTATGCATTATGCATCTACCCTGCTCTGATACTTTATGTTGCCTGCTACTTAGTGGCTGAGTTTTTGTTGTTCCTAAATGCTTCCAATTTGCAACAATAACACTTACAGTTGACCATGGAATATCTTGAAGGAAAGACATTTCACAAATTGATTTATTGTATGGGTGGCTTTCTATGACAGTACCTTGCTTGAAATCACTGCGGTAATTGGTCTGAAGGAAACACCTGAATTCCATAATTAAGGTGATTAATTAATCATCATTGCTGACACACCACAGCACGCAACAATGAAATGTGTCCTCTGCATTTAACCCATGTGACATTGTCACACAGCAGGGTGCAGCTACATGAGCGCCCAGGGAGCAGTGCTTGGGGACGGTACCTTGCTTAGGGTACCTCAGCGGTACTTGCAGTTCGGGGACTTGAACCAGCAATCTTTTGACTACATGGTTACGTCCCTAACCACTACACCACTCACCTGCCCCAGAGGCGCAACTCACTGCTTTTGTCCGTATAGTGTATTTCGTAACGTTGGGATATTGATAATGTTTTTCTTATATACTGAGTGGCCACTTTACATGGTCTCTAGGACTGTTTGAAGGGTTGACACGTTCTGTATTCAGATAAGCCTTCTACAGTGTCTAGAGCTTACGAAGAATGGTGAGAAGCAAAAAGAACACCCTGCTAATGAGAGATGTCAGAGCAGAATGGTCAGAGTCATTAAAGTTAACAGAGCTGGAAGTGCAAAGATAAAAGCGCTTTGCAGAAAGTAAGTGAAAATTTCAGGACGGTGGCTAATTCTGAGATGTGATAGCCACCATGTCTGGCACCAACAATTAGACTATGCTTAAAGTCACTTAGATCAGGTGTCTGATCAGATGCTTAATCATGGGGTCAACCTCTTGACCCCATCTGCATGCTGTATATTTTCACTTGCAGTCACATGAAATCCCTGTTTGGAGGAGCAGGTTGCATTAACCAGTTGGTGTACTGTACCTATTAAAGTGGACACAGTGCATTTTCACCCCTTGCCCTGTGGAAGGCAGACCCTGTACGAATATATTTGAAACTGGCTTTGCTGACAGTGTTTTCACATTCACAGGCACAGAAATACATTGAATCCCTGCCATACATGCCCCAGCAGGACCTGGGGAAGCTGTTCCGGGGAGCCAATCCTCTGGGTGAGAGGGTGTCATGTGATATTTGTGATGCAATGTGGTTCTGTCACATGGTAGGATTCCATAGGAAACGTGATCTGTAGGCTCTTGTAATTGTTAGTTAGAGTACTCTGTCGGGAAGAACAATAAAAGGTCCATTGTCATTACAAGTGTACCTTTGTAAAACTTTAGTTTTGCGTTTTAATAACCAAAAAGCTTGTGGCCATGGAACTTCAATTTTCGCTTTTAAATCTTCCCATTTAAGCCTACTAGATTTACTTCTAATGACTTAAATACATGTTCCATACTGTAGTTATCAGCAACCAGCCACAGTTTGACTTTGTTTGTACTATAGACTCGACACACGTCCCTGTTATGTCTGATGCCAGATGGGATAGGCTCTGACTTGGCACTATCCTAAAATGTATATGTTAAAATTTTGCTCCAGAGTTATACTTCTAATCTGTATTTCTTTGATAATATTTACAGTATCGGTCTAAAGTCTGTACACACCTGCATGTATTGCATCATGTAATGCATTTGTACTTATTTTAGCTATGTTAGTCGTCTTATAGTATATGTAATACATATCAGATATTGCAACAGCTAAGAGAAGTGTTCAGCATCTCGAAATTTTTTCAGATTTTAGACATGACAGCATTGCAGACTCTTGGCATCCTTTCAACCAGCTTCCAGATGTAGCCACCTGGAATGTTTCTTCCACAGTCTTGCATTTGTTTCCACAAGTTCTGGGTACTGGTTGGCTGCCTTGCTCGAAGCATTAATCCTGCTCGTTCCAAATCAGCTCTATAGAGGTTAGGTTGGGGGATTGTGGGGGCCAGGTCGTCTATCACAGCACTCCATCTCTGTCCTTGTTCACAAGATAATACAGTACTTATATAACCTCAGGGTGTGCTTAGGGTCATTATCTTTTCGAAAAGCGGATGATTTTCAGTAGGTATGTATAGACTTTTTACTGACACTGTATAGCATTATCACTGTAACACAGTATGAATCGAGCCTACTCCTCTCTCAGCTGTGGATCTTCTGAAGCGGATGCTAGTTCTGGACTGCGACGGGCGCGTGACAGCCAGCGAAGCCCTCTCGCACCCCTACTTCGCGCAGTACCACGACCCCGACGACGAGCCGGAAGCCCCTGCTTACGACCAGACTCCCGAGAGCAAGGACCGCACCCTGGAAGAGTGGAAAGGTAGAAGGGAGGTGGGGGCAGGAACGAGAAGGCAGGGCTGAGCTTTCAGGACCCGTCGATCATGTGCGATGTTACCCGACGGAGACTGTGCACGTCCTCATTACAATGGACCAGTATGAGCATGTTCAGCTCGCGGAAAATTCTGTTCAGTCTCACGCATACGCAATTACAATGCCTGACAGAATAAGCCAGAAAAAATGTCATTGTTGCCTAATATCACAAAACATGTTACAGATACCAATATTCCTGTAAGGCTAGATGCAAATGCTAGCTCTACATCTTGATCCACACCCACATTAAAATCTGGCGTTTATCTCTAACCCTTTCGTAGTTAATTAGTGTTGTATTCATTATGATGCATATTGATGCAAGTCTGTCGATACAACCGTCTGGCTGCAATAGCCACTGCATCTCGGGGAGGTGGCTGTATGATGCGAACACGGCAGTAGGAATTTTTGTTTTGCATCCAAAAAGAGGGGGTCCCCAGGCAAAAGCATACAGGTCCCAACAAGCTCCATTTGCTCTTGGCCTAAAGGCTTCATTGCAAATGAGTGCAGAATGACGCTTTATTCCAGAAATGATACATGTACACTAGTAATGTTATGAATGCCTTTGTGTTGTTCCCTCCACTTTCAACATGGCTGTCTTTTTTGAAAACCGGGTCTTAGAATTGCTGTTGTTCTTTACTAATCCAAACTCACCCTCCCCTCCCCCACAGAGCTGGTGTTTGAAGAAGTCAAAAGTTTCAAGCCCCCTGGTAGCAAACAGGATAGCTTGGAGGTGGAGCAGTGAGGGGCACGCCCTGGCCCCTTTGTACTCTTTCTGTCTCTCCTGAGGACGGACGGCCCCCTTCTCTTGGCTGGCTGTCAGTCAGCATAGTGGGGAGGAACCAAAGAGACTTCTAGCCAACCAGAGAAGATACCTCTTCCTTTGGCATGACTCCCACAACCTTCTTCTGTCTGTCCATCAACCTGCAAAAAAATGAACTCTAACTTGAATGAATATGAAAAAGTATTACTTGAAAATACCTATGGCCAGAAGGCATGCTATTTTTTGTCATTTCTTTTAATTCTGTCTGTGTTCCCTTCCCCATTTTTACTATTTTAAGTGTAATTAGTGAGACTTCCTTAAAAAAGTCTGTTTCACTCATGTCACAAAGCGCATTGCTAAGACAGGTGTTACACCCAGTCACACACAAGCTCAGATCTATTCTGAAAAACAGACCATGTGATTGTCAACACAGTTTCCTTGCTGTCGAGTTAAGGTGCCTGGATGGAGGTTGTGTCATGATGCCAGGTTCTGGGTAAACCAACTATTATGAAGAAGAAAATATATATGCCTGACTCATACCCTGTGCTTCCTGGGATATACTCCAACCCCAACCCCGCCAAGCCTGTACCAGGTGAGTGGTTTGAGGATTAATTTATTTATATTTAGCAATACCCCCTGCAAAGTAATGGCGCATCAGAATCATACACGCCTGGAGGAGGACACACTCTCCTGTCAGCTTGGTGCCACCTGCCCTCAGGACCTTGCCTTTATTACACACACACCTGCGCACACTTTGTCCCAGGTCCCCTGCATGTCTGTCGTTAAAAACGTGCAACTCGCTCGCCCCTCCTGCAGGCGACCCCTCCCTCCGCCGCCGCACGGCGTTTGAGCCTGCGGGCTTACTCGCTTCTCTGTTATTTACCAATAAAGCTTTTGGCCACAATATGCAATCGCACTGACTATTGTGTTTTGTTTTTATTTCATTCTATTATTATTATTATTTTTTAATTCCCAGTAGCCTATTTTAAGACTAACATGGGTAGTTGCTGTACACAATTGTAAATCGTCTTAGCAACGTCTAAATCTAAGAGAGCCTCCCAGAAATTCTTTTATCAAAAATATGTTTCGGCACATAGTTGTCATTATGACAAATATGCATCTGTACAAAAGGCAGCTATTAAGTACTAAGCTTGTTAGTCCCATAAAATAATTATCGTTCGTTAAAATATAAAACTGTGGTCTTCATAAAGCTCTTTTGAAACTTCTTTTTTTTATTAAGTTACCTTCAGTTTCATTCCTAATCGCGCGAACCCACCGCAGCTTTGAGAAACGCGAACACTGTAGATGTGTGGTGAATGTGAAAGACGTAGCAGGAATTAAAAGCCTGTGGGAAAGGCTGTGTGACGCCCTAAAGCGAAGGGGAGGCGTGGGACGCTCAGCCACCGCGGCCAAGGGGAACGGGCTGCCCACTCAGCCGGCGACAAGCGGGAGCGAGTGCGGGGCGGCCGTGGGAGGAAGGTGCGAGCAGAAGGCGCTGGAGGAAGCCTACGGAGCGCTTCGGCTTAGACCGTAATCGACATGTCAGGACGGACACGGCAAGGCTTTTATCGGCAGGAGGTGAACAAGACTGAATGGGAAGTGCCGGAGCGGTACCGGGAGCTGCGGCAAGTCGGGACCGGGGCTTACGGCACTGTATGGTGAGTCCCGAAGCCGCCTCCGTCCGCTTATTTATTTGGGGGCTGATCCGGCAATGATCTGGCAAGCCGACAATACTACAGAAATGAGAATACGTAATTTATCCCAAAGGAAACAGATTTTTAAACTACCGGCAAGTATAACTTTATACAAATTATTTTACTTGATCTTGAATTGGAAAAACCAACATCTTCGGATAAGGACTCACTATAAGGCAATTACTTTATCAGTAATATTGTCACTTAATACAGAAGCAGGCTCGTGTATTCTGAGACTGGCTTCGAATGCGTTCCTTTTCATGCAGACCCCTGATCAGTGCCCTGTCTCGGTGACCCCGCCATCCCCTCCACTCCCCGAAAAGGATTTCTCCCCCCATTGTAAAGCGCACATAACAAAAAAGGTCCCCCGCCCCAGTTTTATTGTTCGAAATCAGCGCGCAGAAATAGGCGCATTATAGTGGAGCGGATTAGATGGCGTAATGTGCAAGTGCATTGAACTCGTCAAACTGAAGAATACGACTATTTTCCGGGTTGACACTACCAGTGCTATTTTACTAGTAAGGAAATCCCCGCGTGTTATTCTCTGCGCAACCTGCCCGTCGGTTTTCGCTGATTTATTTTCAGCGCAGCCTAGCGCGCGGCCGTGAAGCGCACGTGGTCTCACTTCCGGTACTGTTACCCGGGGGGGGGGCGCACCTGTGGCCCTCTGTACCGGGACCCGGCTTCATCGTCTCCTGCGCGTTCTTAATGGCGCGTTTCACCCAAAGCAAAAGTAAAAACCAGAAAGTATGCAGACACTGCAGCCAGTGTTGTGAAAGACCACTTCCTGGATTGCACACTGTCCATACTGAGGTAAGGCTGCACCAAGACATGGGTGGGCCTTTCTACAAACCACATTATCAGCGCTCCACCCCCACCACCCCTGGCTCTGACAGAATCCCCCTACCCTCCCCCCTTACCAACGGCCCTGTACTGAGGTGTCTTAATAGTCATGACTTAAAATGACAATAATACTATTACACGGTGATATTACATTACAAGCACCATATTCAGCACGACACGTAAACACGACACACATACATTTGCTGATGTAATTGCACTTTATGACCATTATTTTCAAGACTCCTTACACTATTTACTATTTACGGTGCACCGCAATGCATGCTGGTCCACGAGAACATCATTAGCCCCCACCTGAGCCCCAGGGCATTGCAATAGTATTGAATGAGGATATTACTGTAACTCAAATGCACCAAACTTTTAGGCAGTGTTATTAATCTCATTGTAATGCCTCTATAATGTGACCCAAAATATGATCGCTGGGTAAATTGTACCTTGGCTGTCTATGTGTTAAATCTTTATCTCTTAAATGTTCTGTTTTCCAGCTCTTTTGTCTTTATAATAAAGTGTGAACTTTAAAAATGAATCAAAAACAGATGCTGCTGGAATTATTGGATGTTACAGGTCGTTCTGCCCCCAGCGGCCACCAGCAGTGCCATGTCTCAATTTCAGTTGGTGGCCGTTGTCCACATTGGGTTCAGGCTCTTTGACCGCTAGACGCCGTCTGTCTCCTCAGCTCGGCAGTGGACCGTAGGACTGGGGGCCAAGTGGCCATTAAGAAGCTACACAGACCCTTCCAGTCGGAGCTCTTCGCCAAGCGAGCGTATCGCGAGCTGCGGCTTCTGAAACACATGAAGCATGACAATGTGAGCCCCCCACGCCGCTCCACCTTTCCCCCAGCCTGTCCCCCACCTGCAGTCGTGTAATCGGGCAGCCGTCTTGCTAACCAGGCGCAGTCAAAGCCACATCCCGGGGAATCAGTAGCAGAATATTATAAAATTCCATTCTAACACAGCCCACTCACACCTAAATTAACAGGCCTCAGTGGCAAACTACCAGCTAACAAACTAATCTGCTGATATGTCAGTTCCAGCTGGATTCAGTATGCTCTGTCTGCTTTCTGTTAGGAGTATAACTAGTGCACACCAAAGAGCTTCTTCCCATTCGGAACACCTCCTTCAAATTTGCTGACATGTCCAATACTATATGTTTTTATCCATGACCCTGTAACACCTTCATCAGGGCTTAGGGGTTCCATAGTGCCATTGGTATTAATGTTCTTAAAATTTATATGTAGGGTATTAAACACTGACTAACTAGTGCGTAAACTGATGCGTTTCACTTGTGTAGTCTATAGCACCTATTAACTTAATGTCCCTGCAACCCTACCATTTTTAGTAATATTCCTAGTAATGATAATTATAATAAATTTTGTAATAGACGCAGATCCAAGCATTTTAGATTAGTTTTCCAGCTCTGATTTTTTTTCACCAGACCACTTTGTGCAGTAATAAAAAATAAAAATGATTACAGCCATAAATCCAGTGCCTTCATCAGTCAGCTGTTACCACTAATTATAAAAATGTTCCATAGTGAAGTATCTGTGATCTATACAAAGAAGCTGTGTGTCTATCACAATAAAAAAATAGGTGGAATTACAAATAAAATAACTAATTTTTAAAATATTCTTTTCCAGTTAGGTATGCAAAATGTTTTTCGAATGACACGGCTGTCCAGTAAATAGTATTGTTCTAGTCAAAATTTCATGATTATTGCTGTGTCCCCTTTAAGATCTTGTGCCCGTGTGGCCTGGTTAATTCTCTGAGCCTCACCGCCTCTTTGTCTCACGTCTTCCATTGCCTGGGAGCAGGTGATTGGACTGCTCGATGTCTTCACTGCTGAGATTTCCCTGGATAGGTTCCAGGATTTGTGAGTATCCCCATCTGCTTTCACCCCTCCTATTATCACGTTCATTATCATTCGCCTGAAGAGGTGGGATCTGGTTACGTGTTTCACAAGCTTGGTCACAGGAAGATGCGTGGGTTTTATGTAGTTTACATGCTAACATAGTGGAAATGGTAACAGGGTGGGAATAATACACTACATAATAATTATGCATCGCCATTTAATGAATTTGTAACTGTTATTGCTGTTCAAACAAGCATCACAACCTGTATTTTACTAAAACTCGAACATATTTCTATTGAGTTTATAACCAGTAAGACCTGTTTATGTGGCACACATTTTCATTCCATCGTTGCGTGGAATCTCCGATGTTCCTGGAATGACTGGCTCATTGGTGTGCAGACTTGAGCAGAGTGTCTCCCCTCGTCGACAGTTATCTGGTGATGCCCTTCATGGGCACGGATCTGGGCAAGCTGATGAAGCTGGAGAAACTGACGGAGGAGAGGGTGCAATTCCTGGTCTACCAGATTCTTAAGGGACTTAAGGTCAGCCACATGTTGGCACACTTATACCGGGCCATTAACCAACATATACACTCCTGCACAGGGCTGAAGCCCAGGGGCTTGCACTAAAAAGGGGCCTCAGCTAACCTTATTTAATAAAATTGTAAACCACACCCCCCCAGTCTGTATCTGAAGGTCTCAAAATTTAAATCTCATGGCTGGCAAAGCAATTATATCAATGAATCAATCATGGGTTCTTAAGCAAGGTCCTTCACTCCAATAACTGCTCCAGGGGTGCCATAGAAACAGCAGACCCCTATGGTTGGCTCTCACCTACAGCTCTGGAAAAAATGAGAAGACCACTCTATATTTTAAATGAATCTGCATTGTTAAATCCTGGTTTAATCCTGGTTCTGCTGGCGGAAGAGTACACTGCGTGGCAGGCTGATTCCAGGCCCAAAGTTTCTAAGAGATCAGTAACAAAAACAAGGTGAAGCAGGAGACCAGAAACCTGCTAAGTAGAGGGGGGAAGCCACTTTCTAATGCCAGAGATGGCCGTAAGCTTGTCCAGCAGTGCCTCATGAATCGGAGGATGACATCAAGGGACCTTCAAAAGGAAAGGGAAACATTAAGTGGTGTGACATGCACAGCTAGTACAGTTAGTATCCAGCTCCTAGAAGCAGGATTGAAGTTCTGTAAAGCGAGGAAGAAGCCCTTCATTAAAGATAAACAGAGAAGAACCAGGTATTACACAGGTGCATAACCATAAATTGAGAAATGAGTGAAACAAAAAATTGTGCTGAGGTATCTTAATTTTTTCTGGAGCTGTATATTAGGTAATTAAGATGGGATGTTAAAATTAATGATGGCATATATATTTTTACAAATGGCATAGTAGTATTACAGAAAAAGTCAGGACCTTTCTGTCTCCCTGCACAGTACATCCACTCAGCTGGGATCATCCACAGGGTGAGTGACCTTTGACCTGTGTAGTAAGAGCAGGGCTGGAATCTATTGCAGGTGTGTACGTGGGGCTGTGTCTGTCTCTTTACGCTGATCCAGTGTTTTTATATACCAAAAGGACCTGAAACCAGGAAACCTGGCTGTCAATCAAGACTGTGAGCTCAAGGTATGTCACCAGTGAGCCCTGCAGCCTGTAAGAAAAGTATCAGGTCAATACTTTTTATTGGCAGTGGTTTTTAATGTTTAATAACAGCAATTGGGCTGTTCTGTGCATCTGGACTTTGTGGGCTTTCCCTGGGTACTCCTGTTTCCTCCTACAGTCCAAAGACATTCAGTTAGGTGAATTGATATATCTACATTGCCTATAGTGTCTGTGTGTTCTGTGAGGGAATGGTATCCCTCCCAGGATGCCTCCATACTGTAGCCTGTGCAGCTCGTGATAGGCTTCACTGACTGAAGTAGCTGGAAATTGGGTTTCTGTATTATGTACAGTCACATGTTAAATGTTAAAGTTAGTTTTCTACAATTAGAAAAAGACTGAACAAGTATGGTTTCTTTGGAAGGGTTGCCCGGAGAAAGCCTCTCTAAAAATAACATGGCAGCATGGCATAGGTTTGCAAAGTTGTATCCAAACAAACTACAAGACTTCTGGAACAATGTCTCCTGGACAGACGAGACAGAGGTGGAGGGATTTGACCGTAATGCACAGTGCCATGTTTGGTGAAAACCAAACACAGCATATCAGCACGAACGCCTTATACCAACTGCCAAGCAAAGTAGTGCAGGGGTGAAGGAGCTGGGCACCTTGCAGTCGTTGTGATAACCATGAACTCCTCTGAATACCAAAATACTGTAGTCAGATGTGAGGCCATCTGTCCAACAGCTAAAGCTTGGCCTAAATTCATGTCATAAAACTGGACAATGATCCCGAGCACACAAAATAACTACAGAATGGCTTAAAAAGAATCAAGCTGTTGCAGTGGTCCAGACCTCCACCTTAAAATGCTTTAAATGCTGGGACCATAAGAGAGCTGTGTATAAACAAATGCCCACAAACCTCAATGAACTAAAGCAATGCCGTAAAGACGAGTGGGCCAAAATCCCCCCCCACAATTATGTGAGAGACTGATTAAGTCGCACAGAAAACAAATACTTCAAGTCATCGCTGTTAAAGGTGGTACTACAAGCCATTGAATCATGGGGTGTACTTAGTTTTTCACAAATGGCTTCTCCATTTTGGCTTAATAATTGTTAAATAATGACATAGTAGAATCTGCTGTGTGTTGTTTTACACCTGAGGTTAGAGTTAAATAAATTTAAAACCTAAAGGACAAGATGAATCTTTGTGTGATGTTCTGATAAATAAAACCATAGAACTGAAAGGGGGTATACTTACATCACATGTCTGTAGCTATATACTATTGAGACTTGGTAAATCATATGAATATACCTAGCTGTTACTTTGTATCATTTTTCAGTGTCTAGTTAAAGTCTAGTAACAAATTGGTCTGCTCTTCTAGATCCTGGATTTTGGCCTGGCCCGACAAGCTGACAATGAGATGACTGGCTACGTGGTGACCCGCTGGTACCGGGCCCCAGAGGTCATCCTCAACTGGATGCATTACACCCAAACCGGTGAGTTGGGAGAGATGAACCATTGGAGCTTGCTGTATTGTAAAGACCCTGACCATTATTCATCTTGTCTTCAGTGACTGTTTATCCACTGAAGGGAGTATTTCTCAACTGGTGGGTTGCTAGCATTCTCAGTGAGTTGAAGAGAGTGTGGTTTAAAACAGAAATAGTGACTTTTACCGTTGCCACCCCCACCTCACCCTGGTTGACGACTTTTACTGTTGCCAAAATGTGGGTGCTGTGGCTAGACCACCTGAGAAGCCCTGAGGTACAGTAGAGTCTGAGTCTGTTCTGGAAAATACAGGATGTTAGCCTCGGGGCAAATTAACAGAAAGCCATTCTACGATAATTAAACACATGGCAAATGTAGCCCTGTCGAGTTTTGATGATGCAAGTCAACCACTACCTAAGGTGAAAATTTCTGCCAAGCTGGGAGTTTAGTGTCAAGCAATATTTTCTGTTGGATAATCACTGCATTTAATCATGTACAAATAGGTACTCTTCACAAGACTCTCCGAGATCAAGGTGGAGATGCACTTTCCACATTTCCAGCCAATAATGTGTTTTTGATTAATTTGAAATGTATCCCTTAACATGATGTTCATGAGCACATGAAGGTCTGCCAGTTGTACCCTAGCTGTAGGTAAATGTACCCTTTAGTCTAATTTAAGGTACAGAAACTGACTCTAAGGAACATTTTTGTGCCATTGTGGGTACATTAATGTTGTTTTTACTTTAGGGGACAAAACTGTACCAGGGCTGTACCCTTTTTCCTGACAGTGTAAGACTCCAGATGGCACATGCTGTTTGCTGTTTGTACATCTAACCTCAGTGTGCCTTTGCCTTCAGTCCTACCGTTTATGTAGCGATTCTGTTCTGCATGTTAGCTGTTCTTTCCCACACCGCCCCATCATGTGGAGATTCAGCATGTTTCATATTTAATATAGCAGTGGGCTCAGTGGAACTATAGCCTCACATCATTCTTGGGTTTCCATTTACGATCCTGGTTCTGGTTGCATGGAATTTGCTTGTTGTTGTGGGCTTCTGGGTAGCTAGATGAACTAGTGATCCTAAATGTGTCTTCATATAAGTGTTTGGTCTGTGATGGGTTGGCACCCATGTGTCACCTGGCCTGGTCCTTTATGCTGCTTTGGCTGGGCTTTAGCGTTACCACTTCCTTGTGCTAAATGAAGAATTATGGGGAATGGAAGGATGTTTAACAAAGTGCGGAGGAGTTTGAAACTGCGTGGTATTGATATTTGTGCAGTGTTAACTGAAACACCCCTGTATCCTCAGTGGACATCTGGTCGGTGGGCTGCATCATGGCGGAGATGCTACTTGGAAAACCTCTATTCAAAGGCCACGACCGTATCCTGCCGTCACCTGACCAGTAACGTGTGATGCTAAGGCATCGGTGTAGGCCTGCTGTTGCCTACACACCTACACACCTGCCTTCTGTTAACATGCTACACTAAATAGGACATCCTGTAGTGTTCACTATTCAGAAAAGGTAGAGGGTTACTGCAAAAAAATTGGGCCTTTGACACCTGAATTAGCAATATAATTAACCCACAAAGATATTTGTTCTTTACTGGCTAACCTTTGACCCTTGACCTGTGGAGAGCAGACTTGGATCAGCTGACAGAAATCATGAAGGTCACCGGCACCCCAACTCAGGAATTTATCATGAAACTGCAGAGTCAAGATGTAAGTCATGAACATAAATTTAAAGATTGTCACTGTGCTTTGTTCCTGGTCCTTACAAGGGTGTGTATCATCAACACAAAATGGCTTTAAAAATACTGTTCTTTAGTTGTACAGGTGAACAATACACCAGTTTTTAAGGTGGCTCCATATATGTTTTTGTGTAGTATGGCAAAGGAAGACTTCACTGTAACTGACCTTATTTCCATTAGATGTGTGACAAATTAGAAATTCATATAGTTTGAGTTCTTGTTGTGAGTGTGCTCTGGGTGTAGTTGATGGTAAAGAGAGAACATTATTTAAATGGAGCTGTAGGTATAGGACTTTGTCCAGCTTATCTTTATGGCCATGTTAGGTAGGCTGTAACGTCTCCTTCCTTAGAGGTGTAAACATTTAAGTTTCTTAAAACTGCTTGCACAATTTGGTCGCATTCTCTTCTGGTGATTAGACAAATGCTTATGTGGATAGTGTTCATAATGTATGGGGAAAACCTGTCAGTTGAAACCACGCTGTACCTAAATTGGGTGTGTTTGTCAGGCCAAAAATTACATCAGGAGGCTGCCAAAAGTTCAGAAGAAAGACCTGAAGGATGTCTTTGCCAACATCAATCCAGACGGTAACCAAACCAGCCTGTCAGCATTTTTCCCATGTATTTGTACGGTGTGTTGCTTTTATTCCGTCAAAAAAGCATCTAAATCACAAATAAAATAAACAGCCCTTCAGGGTATACCAGACCAGAGTTTTCTAATGAGAAGGAATTTAGCCCCCTAAGATTTATAGGGGTCAGTTGTGATCAGTGCTTATGGGGGCATGAGATATTAAGGGCCAGATTTACTAGGTGATCCACTAAAAATGTGCAAATTTATGAACACAGACACAGTCACTTCATTTAAGTAATGGTGGACCCAGTCTTTCAAGGGCAGTGTGAATTAGCGTAGGGTCACAAGCAAGCATACTTGATGAGGGTGCAGGAAATATGCTAACAATAGGGGTGCAGTCTGCTGCAATATGACAAACATAAGTGTAGGTAGGTATAGTGGTTTTAATTTTACGTGCGGTATAAATTTAGCGCCATTAAATAGCATAGCTGAATCAGAAAATGCATAGTATTGTTCACTACTAGAAACGCAATGGATTGCTGGGCAGAGTGCATTGAGAGGAACCCCTGCTAACTGTGCGCACCTTTCGCACTAACAGTTATAATTTTTTAACGCAACAGTTCTCCATATCTGACTGTTTAGCATTGCAGCATGTACAGCTACTGCTTCAGTCTGGGCCTTTATAAAAACCTTTGTAAACATACTTTATTGATGTAAATGCATGCTGCCGCATTTAAAGGTGAACTTTTAAAGGTTTAAAGGTGAAAAAGTTATACACTGTGAAACCGCCAGAACCCTAAAAAATACGGTGATACAGTACGCTCCTGTGCGCTCGGAGGCGCCGATGGTGGCCATGTCAAGCGCAAAATAAGACCTTCTTTTTTCAGTGTTTTTTCATTTTTTTCAATAACGCTGCAGTTTGCAGTAAATCGTGTACCGCAAGCCTTAGGAAATCTTGTTGCGTGATTAATTTAATTTCTCGTCACCCTAATTTTAAGCTTTTTAAGTCTTCGGGAAATGAGCAATGAAAATAGTTCTTTCGCCACTAGAGGGCAGATGTTTCTCTATAAGGAGAACCTATGGGGAACAGGACAGGGAAGTAAGGTCTAGTCCCCTTGTACAAGTAAAATTTTGATACATAATAAATTACAAATAAAACCGAATTTTAAGTGGTGTTGATATTTTTTTAGCTTGACGTATTCATTTGTCAGATCAAAACGCATGTATATGCAGCAGCTTTCAAAAGATGCACTTACCAGGATAAATGGACAGGCATAAAGGCAGATAATGTTAGACTGTGTAAACAGAGCCTCAGGAAACATCCATGCCCTCCCCATGCTGGGATTCAGTTGGAGTTACTGTTGTTGCGTATAAGGAAATCCCAAAAGCATGCTTATTTTTTTCCAGCTAGAATTGCTTGAAAGGTGAACTGGATTGTGCCTTATTCACAGTCTCACCCAGCTGGGTGGCCCTGGACGGAGACTCCTCTCTTTGCCTCCCTCTGACCCCAGACTGTCAAATAGATATCATACTACTCTACTGGTTGTTCCTGTTATGAAGTGGATGATTCTCATGCTGACTAGATACTACATAACACTCAACACCTGCTTAATAATTGACAGAAGTGATAGCTAACTTCATTTAAATAAATACAATAAAGAAATAAATTTCAATTTAGAAGGTAAAGATGCCTCAAAATAATCTTTAGATATGCCTTCCCCCATCCCCTGGTTTGCTAATTGTACATGCGTCCCTCCTGTCTACCCTCTCCCTATGCCTGCCCTGCTCTCTCCTCACTGTCTCTCTCTCTCTCATCAATCTGGCCTCTCCCCTATTCACCCTGACCTTGTCCTTCCTTCACATGGCACCGCCCTCTCTTCATACTGGCACCGCCCTCTCTTCACGCTGACCCCGCCCCCTCGTCACACCGGCCACACCCCTCTTCATACTGACCCCGCCCCCTCGTCACACTGGTCCCGCCCTCTCTTCACACTGACCCCACCCTCTTTTTGTCTGTGCCCCAGCTGTGGCCCTCCTGGAGCGTATGCTGGTGCTGGACCCCGAAAAGAGGGTGAGCGCGGCCGAGGCTCTCACAGTGTCGTTCTTCTCCGAGTTCCGGGAGCCGGAAGAAGAGACAGAGGCCCAGCCCTATGACCATTCGCAGGACAATGCTGAGCTTACCCTGGAGCAGTGGAAACGTAAGGCCCAGGCTGCCACTCTGTATGCCTCTTGTCCCTGCAGTGCCTCTTCTGTGTCAGTCTTCCTAAACGTGTCCCTTCTCCTCTCCCCGCAGGGCACACGTTCACTGAGATCCTGTCATTTCAGCCCGCTGTCCTAGAGTCCAAAGAGACATCTTTATGAGTCGAGCTGATCTTCATGTGACCCTCCTGACTCTGAACCTGTACATTCCTTTGTTTTAAAAGCGTGTACTCTACTATGACACAGTGCGTTATCTTGTGCACATTAATTCACCGCGCTTCTGTGTGTGTGCGCACTGGCGCATGTGTTCAGCTGGAGACGTGTATGTGTGTATATAGTGTGTCACCTCAGAATAGTGCACATTCTACTTCTTTAACATATAGGTGTGTCATTGTAGTTTCTTGTTTGTAAAGGGTTAGCCTGAAGCATTTTCAGAGTGTGTGTGTGTGTGTGTGTGTGTGCCAGGCTGATCAGTGTGTGTCTGTGTGTGGGGAGCCTTTTCTGTGTATGTGCGTGCTTGTGTGGATAGGTGTCCATGCCAATATGTTCCTCCAGCACCTCCTAGCATCACAGGGGATCCAAATGCCTTGATCCCTGTATATACAGTTTACACAGGCCTCCTATAAACCTGTCTACCTCCTCCGCAATTATTACCTTCACAAGGTGACAGAGGATTTGAGGCCATGCTGCCTCCTGAGTGGTGGTAGGACTGGTTTCCTGTTACCTCAGCGGGGTGTGGCGGCAGCGCGTAGAGAATATGGCTCAGCTTGGACAGCATGATTAACCATTGAATGCTGCGAAATCCAAAATGTTAGGGTCCCAGGGAGGAAGAATTTCAAAAGTAGCCGAATTTGCAGAATTGTTGCTATTTTACAATCACATGAAAGGATTGAAAACTGATTAAAAAATCGGAATTAATATCAATTACATAGATCGAAACATTCACAATTTTATGTACATTTGATTGGGTGTAATAAAACTTTGGGTAATATTTTGGAATATTTAAGTATATTGTAGGAGGCCAACTCTTTTGGTTGTGTTTGTGGGGGGAGAGGTGTTCCATGAGATTTACTCCTTGAGATTTACTTGAAAATCATGAGTGTTATGTTTATGGGTGTATGTATGTCTGTGTCATGCTTGTGCACCTGGTGAGAGTGTCACCCTCACTGGACATGCAGAGACCGCTTTACTTTAATTCTTCTCAGTGTCTGGGCCTGATGCAATCAATGTTACCCAGCCACAAGTCTTCAGCTGCTCTGTAGTATACCTGACTGCTCCTGCGCTGACATGGACAAATGCTTTGATAAAAATTTTCTTTAAAAACTGGTCTGGGGTGTTTTATTTATGTTTGCTGACATATTCTTGATTTCTGGTTCCTGGTTCTACCTGACAGGCTAAGATGACTGGAGTCTAGTAAGATGTGGTAAAGTGCTGGGTCCTCCCCTGCACAGAAGCCCTGGGATTTGCTGTTGGGTTATTATCTCTGACATACAGCTCACTCTGTGTGACTGTGTGTGACATGGTCAGTCTATATAACCTGGGAAAAGCTCCTGGCTCACTGTGCCCCTGCATTAGCTAAGCCAGTGTTTTCCAATCCAGTTCTCTGGAACCCACAGTCAGTTCATGTTTATGGTCCGGGAGCTCGCAAAAGCACGGACCGACTGGGGGCCCTCGAGGACCGGGTTGGGAGACACTGAGCTAAGCAGTCATGGAGGATGTGTGGATGAAGTTACTCACCCAGAGTGAAAAACCGCAATGAATACTCATTTGTCGGGATTTTTAGATTATACATCGTAAGAGAACTTTACCTGGATTACATAATTCTGGTCTTTATACATTTATACCTGTTAATTCAAGGTTTGTTACAACCATGTTATTAGCAGCAAATCTATAATGAGGGTCCATTCAAATAAACTTGGAAATAAAGCCATTTTACCATGCATGTTTAATGTGCTGATTTGAGGGGATAGCACAATATCAGATGCAAAGTGTGTCACGTGTTTTACAGAAAGTTACGAAAGTGTTGTAGGTATACTGATAAAAATGAAAGGGTAACACCTGATCAAACAGAAGTGCTGACCTTGAAGTGCTTTTGAAAACATAGAGACCTTGATTATATGTACATAGGGGTGGGGGGGGGGGTGTCAGGCTGTATTAATATAAGCAGCTACAGCGGGATCTTGATTTAATTAGTGACTGGGCTGATACCTGGCAGATGAAATTTAACATGGACAAATGTAAGGT
>JAODKM010000058.1:26784989-26795441 GCA_026780845.1 Petrocephalus sullivani
TAACGAAAATGTCAATATATTTTTATTATAGTTTTCGTCATCATCACTTAATTTTTATTTAGTTATCGTCTCGTTTTTGTCAGTGAAAATTTGTCGTTGACGAAAATTATAACGAAAATATTTCGTCAACGAAATTATCACTGCCCGCCACAGCATTTCAATCCGGCTGAGGTCTGAAGTTTAACTGGGCCATTGCAATACCTTGATTCTTTTATTTTAGGTATTTGCGCTGATATGCTGTTTGGTTTTCACCAAATGTGGTGCTGTGCACTTTTGTACTTCTTGTAATTGTACTGGCATAAACATCTAACATGCTAACTGATGCCTGTAAAGTCTGAGACATAGCTCTTGGGTTTTTTGCAATTTCTCTGACCCTGGAGTAAATTTGCTGGGACGTCCACACCTGAGAAGGTTGGCAGCCGTCTTGAATATTTTCCACTTGTGAATAATCTTTCTCCCTGTAGAATTATGGACTTCAAGTTGCTTGGAAATGGCCTTATCACCCTTCCCAGATTGATGGGCAGCAACAACTGCTTCTCAGTGATCATTGTCTTTCCTCCTTGGCATCGTGTTAACAAACAAATGAACGCTCCAGACCAGAAAACTGCTAAAACTTCTGCTTTTATAGAGGTGGTCACACTTACTGATGATCAAAGTGCATTTGATTAACAGAACCTTGCTGCTACTTACCTTCTTATTTCATATTGAAGCAGTAAGTGTGTACTTAATTTTCTTAGTTGTAGTAGGTTATTTCTGTCCTGGAGTCAAGAAAAATATTTCACCAGGGGTCACAGAGGACTTAAACAGGACTTTACCTCCTATCACTTTAAGTGTGATTCAGCAAATACCTGACCCTGTGGGGACCACTTTTTCAGAAACTCAATTTAATGAAAATCTGTGGATGCAATCAAAAAATTAAAAATGCCATAAGTGTTGTATTTTGGTTGGTTACTTAATGCTTAAGGTTAGGGCTGGGTAGGGGGTAAGGATGTCGTGATTGGGGTTAGGGTTTTTCCCATAAAAATGAATGGATGGTCCTCACTGACTGGAATACAAATGTGTGTGCGTGTCTCTGTGTGTCTCTGTGTGTGTGTGACGTTTTGAGATAGAGTTTCTATTTTTATAACGTCTACGGCTGCAGCTGAAGTGGGTATAAAAATGGTATACCTTCACTTTCTGTCATGGTTTATAGGGTTGTTTAATCACATATGACAATATAATCAGCACGGCGTTCTATATTTTATTGGATGTACATGCATGCAAATTTGCTAAAGATAGGTGACGTGACACAGGGCTGAACCTCTCTGATAATGTAGTTAATGCCTTTGTTTGTACTGGCCGAAGCTAAACAAAGCAAGAAAAAGCATGACCCCCCCTTTCCTTGGGAGAACTGTAAGTACAACAAATGCCCTTTTTCCTGATTAGGTTTAAATAGCTCATTTTTATTTGTAAGGCTTGTCATTACATACATATGTACTGAATCAATTCAGGTTGCTCGACAATGTGAACACAGACTCACTCAACAACAGGTATTTAACTATTATTCATATACTATTTGATATGACTTTAGTTAAGAGTTTTAAAACTGGTGCTACCTTTTAAAGGGACTTAGCAGCTAACACAGAAGATAATAATAATAATAATAATAATAATAATCATCCATCCATCTTCTGTAACCGCTTGTCCTATTCAGGGTAGCGGGGGGTCCGACGCCTATCCCAGATGCTACAGGCACATGGCAAGGAATAACCCAGGATGGGCCATCACAGGGCACACTCACACATGCAAAACACTATGGGCAATTTGGTAACTCCAATTATCCTCAGCATGTTTTTGGTCTGGGTGGGGGGGGGACCTGGAGGAAACCCCACGAAGACATGGCGGAGACCGCAACCCAGGTCCCAGAGGTGGGTGGCAACAGTACTAACCACTGTGCCACCCCTAATAATAATAATGATATTAATGAACTGTTATAATTTGTCTAATTGCTTATTAAAGATTTACAAAGTGTTGTACCGTAACAGTACATATAATATAATATTTTATATATATATTACTATAAGGGTAGTCTAATTGTAAAGTCTTACCTGGTCTGGCAATGGCTAATGTACGTGCATAGTGCATAGTGCATTTTGAGTTTCACGCTCCTCCCTCCATATCGCTTTTGACCTTATATATAAACGCGATCATAAGAACATAAATAGTTATTACAGCTTCAACTGGAATTTATTCTTACAGACCTCATTAATTATTCATGTGCGGTTTTTCTG
The DNA here is from genome assembly GCA_026780845.1 of Petrocephalus sullivani. NCBI lineage: Eukaryota > Metazoa > Chordata > Actinopteri > Osteoglossiformes > Mormyridae > Petrocephalus > Petrocephalus sullivani. The sequence continues at coordinate 26,787,260 of JAODKM010000058.1, forward strand.
AGCCAGACATGTGTTCAAAGTAGGAGGTGTCCCAGTTTATGAAAAGACTCTTGTCACAAAGCCATCAATCCAAGCGATGCTGTCACAGATGGCTCCTCTGCTTCTGGTACAGAGAATGGGTGACTAATTACTGAGGGAGATTACGGTCTTAAACACCAATTAATTATCATTACACAAATAAAAAGTGACGTGACATGTGTGCTGGAGGGTTTTTTTCTATTTATTTATGTTTTATTTTTAGTGTCTGAAGTAAAAAAGATATTGGATAGACATGCATGAGCTGTATTTCCTGGAAGGCTGACTTTTCTTGCTCTTAATTAGCCTGTATATGCACTGTAATTGTACACTCATTGGCATCACTCCATATCTCCACATCTATTTCAAGGGTACATGACTTGTGTCTTTTGAGTTTCCCTTTTGCACACCGGGGAAGCAGTGAGTTGTCTCATCACACCTAGACATAGGCACTAACTTTTGTGGTTTGTCCTAAGATTGCACTGTTTTTGCCACTAAATCACCAGGTTATAATGCACCCAATACCAGTAGAGTCCACCAGACTGAATTCTCCTCCATTTTGAATTTCTCAAAACAAAAAAAAATTAGATTTAACAATATGCCTCCTGTCATCCAATTAAATTCAATGGCAAAGCCGCTGAACAGGAACTGAGCCCATCTCAGCAACACTTTTATATATCTACACCAAACTTCAAGACTTAAAGGGAGTCCAGAAAGATTAGCCCAATTTTACCACTCAGGGAAATTCTAATAATAATAATAATAATAATAATAATAACAATAATAATAACTTGTTTTTTGTTATTAGTGTCCATGGTGTTGGAAGCAGCCAAACAGATAGTTAATCTATTTCTAATGCTTTTATGTATCTACACCAAATTAGGTAGATTGATTCAGGATCCGGTCTAAAGGTTTAATTTCAGTTCAATTTAGTGAGTCATCAATTTGGGGTCAATCCATCTCAGTAGGGCCACCAACAGGCCAATTAAAGGTGCAGTTTTGCGCTTTTGAACTGTTTGTCCTGGGGTTTTGAACTTGGGGCATTTTGATTCAAGTCCACCCACTGCCATGAAAGTCCACTATATTGGATTATCCACCGTTTTGAAACTTTTTCAAAAACCTACTTTTGTGAACTAATCCTAGACCTCTAATCCTATCACATTGAAATTTGGTATGTCTCATCTACAGAGGATTCTGATTAAAAGTTGTTCAAAGAATTTTGCTAGGGAAGTGAATCATATGTTAAGAATACTTGGCATACATTGCTAGCAGGAATATTGGGCATCCCCCAAGTTTTATGAAATGTGGCCACATGTGGACGTTATACCAGAAAAACTGAAAAACCAAGGTGGATGTTTCAACAAATTTCTTGTGCATCATCACATTGAAGGATTCTTGCTGGGAAATTACGAACCCTTGTCCTTTGGATGAGACGTAAAACCGAGATTCTGAATCTTTGAGGTCATAAAAGATCCCTGCACATTCTTTGAAAGACTACGGGTGGTACCCTGATTTCCTAGCCTAAATTGCCCACTGTTGTTTTTTCAAATCTGGCCTCTTAATCATCCACCTGTATCTAACTGGTGAGTTCTCTCCTGCCCTTCACCCCCTTAGCTACTGTGTGGTAAGCGTACTGGTGCAGAATGGCTGCCGTCGCATCATCCAGGTGGGTGCGACACAATGGTGGTGGTTGAAGTGACTCCCCACTGGTTCTGTAAAGCACTTTCACCATCTTGTCAAATTCATGTCAAATGAATATATTTTTATTTGATCCTCCAAAATTCTTTCACCAAATAATCTTTAAAAATACTAGAAAAACAGGGTCCTTTTCTAATCAGTGACATATTATTATATTCAATAATACGGAACTTTGTCTGTCATTTTCCTAAAAATTTGGATTTTAACAAATATCCAGAAATTGCATTCCTCCTGCACTTCTGATTGCAATGTCACTGCTTATGTCTAAGCTTGACATATATGTGTGTGGGGGGGGCAGTATGGTGGTGTAAATAGGTAGCACTACTGCTACCAAGTTATGGGTGTGAACGCTCAGTCTGCACCTTGTTCCTGGGTCCATATGGGTTTCCTCTGGGTGCTTTGTTTTTCCACCGTAGCCCAGACAAATTCGGTAATGTCAGTTGAACATGCTACATTGCCCATAGGTGTAAGAGCGCGTGCCAATGTGTCTGTTTACCCTGTGATGGACTGCTGTCTTGTTCAGGGGCTGGAATGGCTGTCTGTTTGGTGGCCCTGCCATGCGTGGCCCTTTCCTTGCTGCTTGCAGCTATATTAGCAGCTATATTAGCATTAACTGCTGGATCCCTATTGTTTTTCTCTTGATAATTAAACGTTTTATAGGCATTTTTCATCAGCTCTTCTGCATTTCTATTAAGCACATTTTAGGGAATTTAAATAATTGGTATTTTTTACTGCACGGGTCTAATTACAAATGCTTTGCACCGTCTGAAAGGCGCAGTCACACTTCTGCTGGGACTGGAATGAGACATTTTTTTGTCAGGAATCTCAAAGGATGACAGTGGCCCTTTTGTTTTGTCAACCACAATAATTCCAGGTTTGAGCAGATAATATCTTCATTTCCAGAGAAATTAATAAATTGAGTACATCGCCATGCTATTATGAAAGATCGACAGGTGTTCACCTGTTTGGTTTGGCTCGTCCCTTGTACTTGTTCAGAGTGTATCTTGTTCCTTATAACAGAGAGGCCCTATCTCGATAATCCTCCACTTGTGCAACACTTATCCTTCAGATTTACAGACTTAGAGGCACCTCCCATTAAACAGCTGTATTATGTAATGTTCAAATGACATTTGAAATAAAATCTATTCAGATGCGATGACCTGCGGCCAGGTCACGCAGATATACCTAGCAATGGCTAATGTTGTGAATTGATGATGAATATTATATATATTAAGGTTTATGAAACTGAAAGGTACTTACATGACTTAGCTTGATTATTCAAATTTTGCTTCAAAACATTTTTGACAATAGCACATTTGTAATTATAATTGCAATCATATTATATTTAATTTTAATCAACGATATAAACTAATGAACAGATGAGCAGTGTTTTGGGAAACTTTTTGACTGCATGCATGCTGTTATATCCATATTGTATTAAATTCCACTGCCCACGACAAATACTTAATAGGTCGTATGATGCAGTTACCAGTTAACGATGCATGCAGTTTGGACACCCTTGTTCAAGATTTCTGTTACTGTGAATAGCTAAGCAAGTAATTTATGGCCTGATTTTCAAAAGGAATAGGTAAAGACACATATTTCTGGAATATTTTAAGCAAGATTACTTTGTTTCCACTTTTTACAGTTTCAAACAACTAAAGATGAAAACAGCCCAAAGCAAAGGCTTGGGCTCCCTGCATGGCCAGTACTTAGTAACAAACTTAGTTTGTAAACACTTTTTGTAGCCAGCTACCAGTCTCAAAATTCTTTTTTGGGGTATTTTTCCCATTCTTCCTTGGGAAAGGCTTCTAGTTCTGTGAAATTCTTGGGCCATCTTGCATGCCCAAATTTTAGATGATGTTTAGGTCGGGGGACTGTGAGGGCTAATCCAAAATGTTCATCTTGCACCTATTGAAGTAGTCCATTGTTGATTTTAAGGTGTGTTTATGATCAGTATCCTGTTGTAGAAGCCTTCCACTTTTCAGTTTTAACTTTTTTACAGAATTTGCTGGTATTTAATTGAATCAGTTCTTCGCTCTACCAGAAAAATGTTACCTGTGCCAGTGGCCGCTTCATACTGTACGTCCAACGCTTGACTCAGCCAAAATAAATCAGTATTATCTTCATTGGTCTACAGGATATGTTTCTAAAATACATCAGCTTGTTTAGATATTCAATTAGCGACGTTCTGACCTTTAATTTTGTGATAATCTTCTGATGAATGTTAGGGTTAGGTTCTTCTGATGATTGTTCAATGAAGGTCATATTTGTGCAGATGTCACTGTACAGTTTGGGTAACCAGATAAGCCATGTCATCCCGGACACTTTGGAGTTAGGACAGGATTTGTAAAATATCATTCTAACCAAAAGGACCTGGACTTCACTTAAGCACCGAGTTCTTGCTTTGTGCTTATTGATCAGTCTCCAGTTATCATGCACATGTCACTAATACTAATGTGAAACAGCTGGGTGAGTCTTTCAATAAAGGAAACAAGCCAGTCAAAATACAAGAAGAACTTAACTATTTACCCAAGCACAGGAGCCTTTGAGTTTTAAAGTAGTGTGTAAAACCTGAAGCAGCTCAAAGTCTCCTTCCTGACATGGATAATCTGGTCACCGTATGCACAGTAGTACAGTACACCACCATTCCAGTGTCTGCTAGATCTTCCTGAAGGTCTTTTGTGGTCAAACATGGGCGTTTATTTGGTTTTCTAAATAAAGCCGTTATCTCTGTAAGTTTTCTTGGTCTTCCAGACCCTAACTTGACCTCCACCATTCCTTAATTAATTACTGAAACTCCAGAAATGCTTTAATATCTTCTTATGGCCTTTTCCTGCTACATGGGCATCAGTTATTTAACATTTTTAGAGTGCTAGACAGCTGCTTAGAGGAGCTCATGACTGCTGATTAGTGGGACAAAGTTTGAGATGCCAGAGTATTTATGAAGCTCTGAAATCTGCATCACCTGGCCTTTCCTAACAATGACTGTGAACGCGCCATAGCCGTAACGAGATAGTTATGAACTTGGTAAAAGTAATCTGTGAGCTCAGACCTCGTAGGGCGCCCAAGCTTCCGCGCGGGACTCCTTTCGGTCTTTTTCCCCGCTCCAGAATTGTACAAAGCAAAAATAATACAATAATCTAGCTTAAAATTTGAAAAGAAAATTTCATCTTTATCCATTTTGGAGATAAAGTAATCTTCTACTCAATTGTTCACAGTAAGAGAAGTTTTTTTGCATGCCACTGCATATACAACAGGCAGTTTTTAATTAAGAAGTTTATTTTTTGTTACGCCGTCCTATGACAAATTATTTTTCCTGCTGTCGGTAAATATACTGACGGCTAAACATATATGTAAGACACAGAGCATTATCCTGTAAATATTAGTAATTGCCTGTAAACTGGCGTTAGCTCGAATGATTGATTGTCATCACCTCCAAGCATTTTCTGGACAAAAATGTCACGGCGCCTGTCCACTTGTCCTTCACCCGATGACTATACAAGTCTCGAGTTGAAGACAGCCATATGTTTTATAATAGTTAATAAGTGCATTCAAAGTTTACAGCATTGTGTTTTATTGGGTATATTAAATTAGAAAATGTGTGAAATTGGCACATAAAGTGAGGCCTATACCACATTAAACATTAGTGTGCCCTTTGACCTCTTCCTCTGTCTTCAGATATATGGGTTTGTTTGATATGTATGCTGTCATTTTTCACAGTTCAGTAAATAACAGGGGACAAAGGAATTCTTCCTGAACGCCTTACTTTCAGCTTGGCCAACCGTACAAAAAAAGAACAGGGCCATGCAAACACACATGCAAACACATGATTATGAGGTCACGATTCACGTCTGAGAAGTGATGTAAGAGACGAAGCTGCCGCATGCGGGGGGGGGGGGGGAAAGGGGAGCGTCCTTTTTGCAGAGGCTGTGATAAAGAGCATTTGCCGCTGGACTATAATAAGAGAAGGTCCGGCTTTGCGACTTCACAGCTGATTCCGCTCATTTTTATCACAATGATGAACAGAAACTCCGTTCTTCTGCTACTCAGCATTCTGGCAGGTAAACTGAACAAATCCAAATGATTTAGATTTTTTTTCTGGATTCCCTTTAGACGGGATCCTGAATCAGTCTACCTAGTTTGGTGTAGATACATAAAAGAGTTTCTGAGAAACAGGCTCACTTTCTGTTTGGCTGCTTACAAATGAAATAAAGGAATGCAGGCAGCCTGGTGATGGTATTTTCACATAACAATCAATCTCCCCACTGTCTGGGTTTCTATTCAGGCTCAATCAGGGGCAAAGAAGACAGTGACATCACTTCTGATGACACAAGCTCATGTGAGTGTTTTAAGAGCAAATGGAACAATGACAGTATTCAGTTTCTTGACTGAATTTACCAGGTAGCACTAAATGCCATGGGCACAGAGCTAGCTAAATATTAAATGAGTTTGCCATTACTGCTGGAATAAATCTAAGACCCATTTTAAGTATTTAATATATCTAAGCAATGTAAAAACATTTTCTATGACAGTGTTTAAGTATATAAAATATATATATTTAAATTCTTAAAATAAGAATTTAAATTTCGATCTGATTTAATTTAAAATTGTATAATTTCTGCGTTGATTCTTAATTCTTGTTTATAAATGCGATGGTTAAAAATTACATGAAGTATGCATTTATTTTACAGTACCAATTTAACGAGTAATGTATTTGTGTAAAGACTGTATCATTAATATTTTTCCGTGCCTGGGTGAATTATGCAAGCAGACAAATAGAATTTTCAATTCCGGAGCCTTCACTTACAGTGCTGTTTCTTTCTTTTAGCCGGACCGATAAATGTGCACATCTCTGGACCGGGCATAGTTACAGTTGGAATTCCATACGGATTCTCGTGTACAGCCGACTGTTACCCTTCCTGTATCTACACCTGGACGTCAGATGGGCTAACGACGCATGGAGCAGAACTAGACATCCTTCTCAATCAGATGGTCAATTATGAGGTCCTCACGTGTGAGGCAATGAATACAGTCTCTGGGAAGTCTGCTACAGTCACCAGGAATCTGACAGTGACACGTAGGTTGCTAATAATCTGATAAGCCCCATTTTTACAGCTGGGACAACAATGAACCATCTCAGTTTATCGCTATGTGCTGAAATATGCAAATTAGTAGCATATTTATTGAGGTCAACAGTGTGAAGTTAACAAGACTGATTGAAGTATGATACTGCATAAAGAAAGCAGATGTGAAACATTCTAATGACTTCTTCTTCTTTTCCTAGAGGGACCTTCACATGTGAAAATCTCTGGGGTGGATATGATGGTAGCCGGGACCACATCCGTGTTTTCGTGCGCGGCTACCTGTCAGCCAGACTGCCAGTACTACTGGAACGTCGACGGCAATGAGCAAAGCGAGCAGAGCGGCCAGATAGAAATCACCGCGCAGCAGTGGATGCTGAGCGTGCAGCTGATTTGCAAAGCGTGGAACATCATGTCCATGCTCTTCATCGAAACCGTGAAGAACATCCAAGTGGCAGGTAGGCGATTTATGACCGACTGCAGCACAATGATTCCCCTGTTTTTATTTTCACTTATTCTCTATGTTGCACGGGTTTCTCCTTACGGTTGAAATACATGCATTTAGGCGAATTGTTGTCTCTAAAATGCCCATAGTTTGAGTGTGCATGCCCTGAGCTGAACTAGCATCCAGGTTCAACAAGTGACGTGTGCCCTGTGCTGCCTGGCCCTGGTGGATCTGATAAGGGCAAGATGGGCAATTGTCCAGGATAAAATCTTCTGAGGGGCCGACAGCTGTAACTACATAGCTGCTAGTGCCAAAGGGGTGAAGCATGCTTAGGTCTCCTCATGGGTTGTGACTGCCAGTACCCCTTGCCCCTAATGCCCTTGTACTGGATAAGAGGCGGAAAGACAGGTGGATGTATTAAAGAGTAGTGATTACAATGCTAGATTTTATCTTGCAGATGGACCGTCAAACACAGAGATAGTGGGACCCAGTGCAGTGAAACCTGGAACCACTTACACTTTCCTGTGTTTGGCCTACTGCATCCCAACCTGCAGCTTCACCTGGACTGTCTATGGGCAAACATACCATGGGGATAAGCTTATCCTAACGATCGATGCGACAGAGAACTCCGAAACTCTGATGTGCATTGCAGAGAACACCCTGTCCAGAGTCTCAGTCACGGTGAAAAAGACCATCCCCCTAACAGGTTGGTAAATTGTGGAGTTTGAGTGAATGCCAATGGGACTGACTCATTTTGTTAACTCCTCCTCAGAGTTCAAAATCCACACTTGGGTAAGAGCACTGTCGGGTGTCAAAAAAAAACATGACTCATACATGTCAAAGTAATCACACAATAGAATAAGAGATATGTATCACGCTGTGTAATGAGGCTGGGACAATCTCAAGTTTCAGGTTTTTATGGTCACGTATTCAGGGAGCA
>JAODKM010000058.1:26808141-26819185 GCA_026780845.1 Petrocephalus sullivani
TCAATAATTATCGATATCGACCGATATGAAACACTGATATCGTGATACAGTTTTCAGCCATATCGCCCAGCCCTAATTCAATTTTGAAAATGAGTTCTCACTTCTAACTTTTAATGATGTATTTCCTATGAAAGCCTGGCATTACAAGAAAACACAATTGCACAATTTGCTAATAGGTATTTATTGGTTGATTAAACGTTTTCTGCAAATGAAATGTATGCATTTTATTGGCATGGTATTTTGTGACATTTCAAACTGAATATTATATTCTAAGCACTGGTTTTACCAAAGATATTTACATTCCTGCTCCTACATGAAATACATTATTTGAACATCAGTACAATTATGGGAAGTTGACATGTTACAATAGAATAGTGAAAAAATGCATAAGCACTGCTAATGATACTGTATGATTCAGAAGCGAGAAATACCAGTCCAAACTACAGAGGCCCCACATCCTCATAATCAGCGTGATGAATTATGGATGGGCGATCCTTTGACAGTGGGGTGGTTAAAGCTCTCTCACCTGCAGGGACATATGAGAAGGTGCACTGTAGTGATGATCACCCTGATACTGGGGTTCAGTACAAGGCAGAAGAGCTTTTACTGAGGGTGTAATATATTCATTAAGTCTTTTAAACACAAATGGAAGTTGGTTCTGCATATAATCATAGGATTATATCATTATATCATAGTGTTTTTCTCCATTTTCAAAATAATGCATTTGCATTCAAGTAAATGATAATTCCGCATTTCATTTAATTGTTACTTGAGATTTTCAAGGGTGTTTTATAGCCTGACATTATTCAGTATTTCTGACAAGATTCAAGCTCAATGACTTGAAGCCCAGTATGTTATCAAAAATAAACTCAAAAATAAACTCTTCAGACTATTAGCCCAAGTGTCGAATTCTGGTTCATCCATATTCATGAACCTTGAGCCATAAAAACCAGCACCCAGAAAGTCCGACAGAGAAGCAGAGCCAAAAGAAACTATGGAAGAAGCTACACGTGAAGAAGAAAATTCTGCCTCTTCACTGCAAGCTTCAAAGCAAGACAAGAGAAGTCTCAACACCAAAGAGCTGCTCCCATATCAGCGCTTACTAACTCATCACCGCTCCAATCACGTAAGCCTACTTTCAATTCTTCAACAATTTAACTGGTTCTAGTTAATTTTTTTTGTAATTTGGGTTGCCTGTTTTAGTCCTTGGCTTGCTTTGCAAAACAGTATTTTCTTTAAGGATATACAGTTAAATGTGATCACTGCTTTTATTTCCCATCCATTTTGTTTGATTTCATTTTGGGTTTGTGTCATGTTATGTGTAATGTCTGTCCTGGTTTAGTTGTAGTATTAGAAGTAAAGGCATGCTTTTCACCTTTTAAATCTCCCTCTCCTTGAAGTGCTCACAATAGGTCACTATATTGGTCCGAAACCGCTAATAAGCTTTTTTACTAAATCCCGCTCTTGTCCTCGTATCGCGAGACTCTCTCTATGGCCGAGAGCAGAGTCATTAGGTTACAGTGGGACTGTTTGCTGGACAAACCGTCTACCTTAGATTAACTAGCGATACTGTAATGAATGAATTCCATTCATATTCTGGACCTAGATCATCCAGCAAGTTGGGACTCCTATAATAAACTTTGATATTGGAACAACTTACTCAAGCATAATATTTCATAATTAATTACCAAATTAATTAATTAATTAATTAACAATTAATCAATGATTAATCGATAATTAATTCCTCTAAACATCGGTGGAAAGACACATTCTTTTGAGCTGTTATTTCCTACAGGTAATTAAAGCTAGAGATGCAAATAGAACTGAAATGTTACGCTTAAAATATGCAAGCTGCCATGTGTCTACAGCAGCGTTTCCCATCCCAGTCCTCAGGGAACACCTGACACCTGGTTTTGCTTCCTCTCAGCTCCAAGCACCTGTACTAAGTATTCAGTGTTCCAGATTGGCTGAGAGCTGGGAGGTAGCGAAAACGTGACTGAGTTGGGCTGGTCTAGAGAGGGACGGGGTGCTATTTCCAGCACCTATAGCAGAAGACTAAAATCATGACATTAAATGCACTGCTACTGTATATATCCTGTGTACTGAAGGAGAGACATACCTTGTAAACCACCAGGACTAAGATCTATACTCATGACATCATCATAATCTTCTGCGTGATCCTTCTCCACAAAGTCAGAATCTGAATCACAAAAGATATAAGTACATGGTGAAGTCTAGTGCATTATTCTATTTTTGTACATAAGGATGCCATCATCATAGGACTCAAATATACAGCATTACAGGGAATAGCTATACATTTATTTACATGTCTGTAATGTGCATTTAATATATACAATTCAGTAACGTCTGAAATGGTCCTAAAGTCACTACATTGCCTCTCATATTATTCAGCCCCCAACCTGAAAAAGGATTCACTTACTGTTCTCCACACCTTCAATACCAGAGGGGAGCTCATCAGACTGGACTCTTGACTTCCTCTCTGTAAAGGAGATGTCCTCATTGAGTTCTCAGGTGATTTTCACATTATCTACAGCATAGCCTTAATCCAGAAATCTCAGACCAATCAGGGCTTGCATAAGGTCATACGTATATACTCTGTGCACATGTTGTATATCAAGGCCTGCCATTAAAATGTATAGCACAAATAGTTTCATAGTTAGTAGTTATTCGTTATATTACTTTTGTCCTTTGGCAATGTTGCAACAAATTGAGGCAGACAATCAGAGGAATTCACCGTTCCAATTGACTGAGTAGTTCTCCTCTCTGGTCAGTCTGTAATCTATGTCTGCGTAGATGGCCTCACCAGTGGTGTGTGCCCCCTGATGCAGGGCTGTGGAGGTGCACACATAGAGTCACTGCTTGTGAACTATGTAAGGAGACAGTCAAGTATTCCTGGATATTTTCTAAATGTGTATATTAAGGCTTAATTAGCACACTCATTGAGTAACTGTGCTGGGTTATGGCGTAATTCTTCTGTACCTCTCTTCAGAACTTTGTTCTGGTAAATCTGGACAGCCAACAGCGTGAAAAGAAAAAAGTGAAGGGCCACCAGTACCAGGAAGACCACAGAAGGGATGGAGAAGGCTGTCTGGAAAAGGTCTTTGAAGGAACCTAAAGACAGACAGGTGGGCTAACTGATGGCCTTCATATTGTTGATATAGAATTCATAGGGAAATCCCCTAGAAAATTAACACTAAATATTATTTTCAAATATGTATTAAACATGAAATGATTTCTGCCATATGTCTCATACAGTTTTGCTAGAGCATAAGGCACATGTAAATATGAAAGGGTTTACCATTTCTTTCTGGGGAATGAGTAGATGGTTGTAGAATACCTGGAAATTACAAATAGAGACAAATAAGAGGAATTTATCCAGTAGATATACAGAATAAATAAATATACATCAAATTTAAGGCTTGACATGATGTAGCAGTGTTGCTTCACATCTCCTGTGTTGGGGGTTTAAACCTCTGTTCTGTGTGCGTGGAGTTTGTATGTTCTCCTCGTGTAGAGGTTTCCCCTTGAGATGCAGGTAGACTAAATTGTAGCTCTAAATGGCTCAGTGTGTGTGTGTGTATGTGTGTGTGTGGATCCCATCCAGGGTGTACCCCAGCAAAGTGCCCTGTGATGTTTTCCAAGCACCCCCCTCAGCAACTCAGAATAACCAGAATAAAATTGGATATTAAATTTACCTATCATGGTTTTAAGCTGTGAAGATGGACCTGAAAAATAGCAAAAGTTAATTACCTCAAATAATATAAGTATATGCAATAGATTTGTTAGATTTATGGTTGTAGGACAAATTAATACAGCTTATCAATCAGTCGCTAATTATCTATCGATAACATTAACTCTATATTCTTCTACAGAGGGCATTTTGTAAAAATTGTAAATGACTCGTAAGTTAGCCTCCATCTCACCTGCACAGGTAACAGCGGCATCCTCCTTGTGACTGCAGCTCCTCTGCTCCTGCAGAGAGTGAGGACAGTCCCACAGGTGGAGCTCATCACCCCTGCAGTTCACCTCATCCAGCCAAATGGTGCCATTTCCTCGTCCAAAGGCAGAGTTCCCATGAGCCTCCAGTGCTGTCCCACAGCCCAGCTGTCTGCAGACCACCTGGGCATCTCTCAGGTCCCAGGAGTCGTCACAGACCGTCCCCCAGGAGCCCTTATGCCACAGCTCCACCCTCCCTGAGCACTCACTACGTCCCCCCTGCAGTCTCACAGGGAAGTGGCCTTGGGGAAATCAATGCATTAATATATAAGCTCTACATTACACAATGGACACACGTGAGGATGTTAGAGCTCAGCAATCCACTTTGAAGGTTTTTTCTGTTAATTAAACAGAAAACAAAACTTTAAACTGAACTCACGTGAACATAATTCCTGGCTGGCACCAGAGGAACATAAGTAGCTAAGTGGGATGTTTTCCTTCTCTTCACCTTGGGAAAGAAACAATGTCTTGTGAAATTGAAACACATACAGACAGGGGCACACAGGGGCACTAAACTACTGAACTAAAGAAAAACTATAAATATTGTTTCAAAAGCTAGCTGAAATAAAATATCAAATGCATTCAAATACAATACTGCTTAGCAAAAGAACTCCTTGATTGGTGGAAATCAATCCAGTATATTGCCTTTAGATGGTACCATGCTCTGGGCCTCCTTTGTGCAATGCACTTGAACCACAGAAACAGACAATAACACTACAGTGTGATAAACTGTAGTAGCCAGCTAAGCCCTGCACCTTCCAGTAACCTTCCTAAAATTAATAAAACAAACCAAGTAGAATATATAAAAATTAAAATGCATCTTTAAAATATAAGCTAATACAATCACCCAGAAAACTAAACTGGATTTCAATTCATACCTGAAAATAATATTAAGATAACAGTTAAATGAAAATAATTAAAACTATAATAAAGCACTGTCTCAGGGTAAATATATGAAGCAATCATTAGGCTAGATACTGTTGGAAGGACAACAATGCATTCCTCTGACATTTTGTCTCATAAATTAATCAGTACCAGAACATAACCCAGACAATGTGTCAGCAAAGTTTAAAAAAGATCCAACAAATACTTTCTGAGTTATTACACAGGATAAAGTGTCAACACTGCCTTTCTCTTTGCTATCACCATGCTTCAGTTTTGTTGCAATTTGGCACAAAATTTTGACAAAAAAAAAGTTGACAAAAGCTGTCGACAATCCAGTGTTACATTATTTAAAAATAGAAATATATAAAACGTATAAATTAGTATTCAGGTAGCTCTCATTAATGTAATTTCTTTTAAAAAATCCATAATTATTATTATGGATTTACCTTCACAAGTGATGTCAGCCACTTCCTCATCATCACACGCATTCTCTCCCCAGGCAGTGGACGGACACTGCCACAAGGTGGAGTCATGGGGGCGACACTGGAACTCGTCCAGCCAGTGTGGGGCCCCTTCCAGCCGAGACCATGTATTCCGAACAGTCCCACGCTTTCCACAGCCGAGATGCTGACATATGAGACTAGCTGTGCTTGTATCCATTTTATTGTAACAAACATTTCCCCAGGTGTTATTGTAGAAAACCTCTAACTGTCCAGAGCAGCCTTTGGCCAGTTTCATCTCCATGAATTCTATAAGGAAGCAGATGAAATGAATAAATTCAACATATGAAACACAATCTATTAAATAATAATAACAATAAAAAATAATAATAATAAGAAGAACAAGAAGAAGATGGTGTTACTGGTTAAGAGGTAAATCCACTGCATAAGTCAGTTCTAAATGATTATATATGCAATAAATAGTTTAAAAATTATTTCCATATCATCTCTGAGGGTGTTTAGTGGACTCCTATTCAAATTAGGACAAGTTAGAATTTATAAATGTCACTTTCCTAACCTGAACACACAACTCCTACGTCCTCTTTGTGTCCACAGTCATTCTGTCCCCACTGTGCTGAAGGACAGTCCCACAGAGATGTCTCATTCCCCTCACAGGCCACCTCATTCAGCCAGATGGGTCCAGTTCCTGGTCCAAAGGAGGTGGGCACTGGGTCACTGAGAGCCGTCCCACACTGGAGCTGTCTGCACACCACCTGAGCATCTCTCAGGTCCCAGGAGTCTCCACACACTGTCCCCCAGGAGCCCTGGTGGAGCACCTCCAGCCTGCCTGCACAGTCCCCGGCATCACCCACCAGCCTGAGGGACCTGTGCTCTTCAGAGAAGGAGGAAGGAAGGGAGGAAATGAGAAGTGTTAAAAAACATACAGACTACTGGAGCAATATAATGATAATTCCACTTGTATATCTGTAACATTTATAACTGAAAATGCAGAGGACTCACTGGAGCACACTACGGACAGCCGTGGACTGGAGCTGCAGTTGAGTCTGTGTGGATCACTGCAGTTCACCAGGTGTGACTCACTCCCAGAGCACTGATACCCGGTCAGACACACATCACTGTCCCCTGTCCCAGACAGGGAGGAGCTGTACAGCCTCACTGCAGAGCCACAGCCCAGCTGCCTGCAGACCACAGAGGCCTCCCTGAAGCTCCAGGAGTCCATGAGAACTCTGCTCCAGGTCTGCTGGTAATAAACCCTGACCTGACCCTCACAGCCACTCTCTCCAGACAGTTGTACGGTTCCATACAGAGCTGAGAGAGATTTAGACCCTGCAGAAACATCACTAATGTTCAACAGGTTTTGACACTAATAACAGACTATATGAACAGCACAACTGGAGAATGTTCTAGCAGGTCAATATGAACATCTGACTAGCAACAGACATTCCCACATTGATCTATGAACATGTCTCCTCTATACCTCAGACATAGTAATAAGTCCATTAGTCCTCACCCTGACAGATGACTCCTGCATCCCGTCCATGGGAGCATTCAGCTCGACTCCATGAGGATACAGCACACTGGGAGAGGTGTGTCTCATTCCCCTGGCACTCAAACACATCAGCCCAGATGTGGCCCCTCCCCTCTCCAAACCAGGCCTGTCCTGGCACTGCCACAGCGCTCCCACACTGCAGCTGCTGACAGAGGACACTGGCTGCTCTCGTATCCCATGATGCATCACACACTGTCCCCCACTGACTGAGGTACTGTAGCTCCACCCTCCCGGAGCAGGAGTCAGGGCCGCCCACCAGCCTGTAGTCTCCGTATGCTAAATACAACACAATGACTTATTTTAACTGCAGGATTATAACAAACAAATGCAAAATATCTATCCATGCATGCATTTTGCATGACTGTGCAAAATATTATTTGAACAATACTGGAAATTTGATGAATGAATTTATATTCCTATTATTTGAATTATAGAATATTCCACACAAAATGTATTTCTGTAAGATTACTTTGTAATTTTTGTTGTAATATTGTCCTTACCAGAACACACCAGTGCCACTGCATTTTCATGTGAGCAATTCTGCTTCTTTGTGGATGTTTTCAGGCAGTAGGAAATATTGGTTTCATTTCCTCTACACTGGATCTCCTCTCTCTGCATCTGCCTGCTGTCCCCCTTCCCAAACACAGCCCCCCCCAGCACCTCCCCAGGGATCCCACAGCCCAGCTGCCGACACACAACCTCTGCATCCTGCAAGTCAAAGGCAGCATCACACACTGAGCCCCAGGTATCTCCCTGCTCCACCTCCACTCTCCCGGAGCACAGGTGTGGACCTTGTGCCAGTCTGACTCGGCGGTGACCTTGGGTTTAAGAGAAACCAATGATAAGAAAGATATTTCTTTGACATTTAGTGCACATTCAGTGATACAAAAAACCATCCATCACTCCAGCATTGTTCTTCAGTATACGGTCGTGGTGACCCTGGATCATTCCTCAAGAAGGAAAGGGCACAGTGTAAGGGAATATTGCAGGCAGAGTGCCTGTCAGCCTCAGGCCACACACACACAAACACACACAACATGGACATACTAGACATACTAGTTCACCTAACTGCACATTTCTGGACTGTAGAAGAAAACTAGATCACTGGGAGGAAACCCACACAACACAGAGAGAAGATGCAAATGGTAATATACAGAGTAGGGGTGGGGTTCGAACTCTCAACTGCAGAGGTGGTGGGGGGCAACTGTAATAAATAATTATCCATCACTCTACTAAGAGAGACCCCATGGGAAAAATTAAATTGTAGTCGTTAATTACTTTATTAGAACACGAAAGAAAACAATGTCTTTGCCGGCATTTTGCAGAGCAGGTACAAAGGAATGCAGTAAGTAATTCCCGAGTGATACTTTGTCAAAAAAAGCAAAAGACAATATATACAGTGGAATGCGAACAAATATAGCACATTCAGTACGTTAATTATATGAATGGTGGATTTCAGATTAGTTAAGATAAATATAGAACTCAAATATATACAACACATATACAAAATCTAAAGAAAAATGTTGACTAAATTAACATGCATTACTCTATCATGCTGTCAGCTAAACACAATTACATAGAAACACTTTTGTAATATTAATGGTTGCAAACTCTTTATGTGTGCTATCATCTTTCAACTTTAAAGGCAATGGATACTGAAAACGCCATATGTCAATTTTAAACAAACCAGTAATGCAACTAGCCCCCCGAAACCTGCAGCCTACACTGGTAAGTATAATGTTAGACGATTACTAATACAAAGATATGGAGACAGTTACTTATGTCTCACCTGTGCAGATGACTCCAGCATCTCGACGGTGACCACAGTTGTGTTTGCCCCAGCCTTCTGATCTACACTCCTTCAGCGTCGACTCTGATCCCACACAGGACACCTCATCCATCCAAATGGTTCCCGTTCCAGCTCCAAAATGACCATTTTTTGGTACCACTGCAGCCTCCCCACAGAACAGCTGTCTACACACCACAGTAGCGTCAATCTCATCCCAGCCATCACCACACACTGTGCCCCACTGTCCTTGATAAAGAACCTCCACTCTCCCAGCACAGGGACTATCACCATCCACCAGTCTCACGCCATCACTGTCTGAAACCAAAGGAGAATCACAAGATTTAAATCCGTTTCATGCGAATACATCATACAATACTGTAGAACTGAAATGAATAACACAAGGAAAAGTACAAAGCATTGTAGAAATAAATAAATAATTTTTCAAGCTGGGTACCCAAAACCACGTCATATGTGACCAATTAATTGTTGTTTGTGTAAGTTATACCATTCATTTACCATCACAGATGATTTCGGCCACTTCATCATGATCACATTTATTCTCAGCCCAGGCAGTGGACGGACACTGCCACAAGGTGGAGTCATGGGGGCGACACTGAAACTCATCCAGCCAGTGTGGGGCCCCTTCCAGCCGAGACCTACTTTTATAAACAGTCCCACTCTTTCCACAGCTGAGATGCTGACATATGAGACTAGCTGTGCTTGTATCCATTTTATTGAAGCAAACATTTCCCCAGGTGTTATTGTAGAAAACCTCTAACTGCCCAGAGCATCCTCCTGCCAGTCGGATATCTTTAAATTCTACAAGAAAAAGGGTAATCAAAATAAAATTTTATGCAATAATTATGTACAGGCTTAATAATGTGAAGTCCAACATTAGGGATCCTGTTATCTCTCCCAGAGATACATCCTTTATGTATAAGGAATTATCCAGTACAGGGTCACAGGAAGCCATAATATTATTCCAGAAAACAGGGCAGGTGACACCCTGGATGGGACAGCAGTATATTACAGTGCACACTCAGTATAGGCATATTTACAAAGATCCGTTCACCAAAACATGTGTTTTTTAACGGTTGGGTGAAACCAGAATGTCTAGAAGACACCCACATGAGCAAAAGTTGGTCAAAAAAACTCCAGATAGACATGACAGATAAAAATGTAAATGTGAGGTCATAGGGCTGAAGACTGAGCCACCAGGACATCCTGCTCATTATAAAGTAAAAATTTTCTGATAAATTTAATAGTGGACATTTCTTCGCCAGTGTTCTTACCTGAGCAGACAATTCCAACATCCTGATTGTGGACACAGTCATTCTGTCCCCTCGGTGCTGAAGGACAGTCCCACAGAGATGTCTCATTCCCCTCGCAGGCCACCTCATCCAGCCAGATGGGTCCAGTTCCTGGTCCAAAGAAGCTGGGCACTGGGTCACTGAGAGCCGTCCCACACTGGAGCTGTCTGCACACCACCTGAGCATCTCTCAGGTCCCAGGAGTCTCCACACACTGTCCCCCAGGAGCCCTGGTGGAGCACCTCCAGCCTGCCTGCACAGTCCCCGGCATCACCCACCAGCCTGAGGGACCTGTGCTCTTCAGAGAAGGAGGAAGGAAGGGAGGAGATGAGAAGTATTAAAAAGCATAGAGATTACATGAGCAACATGATAAAAAATACTTATATATCTGTAACATATATAACTGAAAATGCAGAGGACTCACTGGAGCACACTATGGACACCTGTGGACTGGAGCTGCAGTTGAGTCTGTGTGGATCACTGCAGTTCACCAGGTGAGACTCACTCCCAGAGCACTGATACCCTGTCAGACACATATCACTGTCCCCAGACAGGGAGGAGCTGTAAAGCCTCACTGCAGAGCCACAGCCCAGCTGCCTGCAGACCACAGACACATCCCTGAAGCTCCAGGAGTCCATGAGAACTCTGCTCCAGGTCTGCTGGTAATAAACCTCCATCTGACCCTCACAGTCACTCTCTCCAGACAGTCGTACTGTCCCATTGAGAGCTGAGAGAGATTTAGAGCCTGCAGAAACATCACTAAAGTTTAACAAGTTTAACTAATGAAAGAGTATATGAACAGCAGTTACAATGTTCTAGCAGGTTAATACAAAGACCTGACCAGCAACAGACATTCCCATCTTGATATATGAACATTTCTCCTCTACATCTCAGACACAGTAATAAGTCCATCAGTCCTCACCCTCACAGATGACTCCTGCATCCCATCCATGAGAACATGCAGCTCGACTCCATGAGGACACAGCACACTGGGAGAGGTGTGTCTCATTCCCCTGGCACTCAAACACATCAGC
>JAODKM010000058.1:26830433-26844633 GCA_026780845.1 Petrocephalus sullivani
GCCGTTTTCATATGAAATTTAAAGGGGACGTGGGCGATCACAAATTTGTGTAAAGCTTACGGAGAATTTTTAGGGGGACTGAGTACAAATGTTAGGGGGGCTAAAAAGCCCCCCTAAAAATGGCCTAGCGACGCCCATGGTACAAACCTCCCCTGACGCACGTCCTTGCTAAAGGTATTGTTGAGGTAAATTTTATTCCATCTCATACAGCTACTGCTGTTGTTAAAATTGAACTGTACGGCGTATGTAGTGCATTCGTCTCAAAACTCGCGCACATAAAAACTGTCAGAAAACCCATCCTCTGTGCGCGCTCGCGCTCGCTGCACCCCCTCCACGCGCTTGCACACTCAACAGATTGAGTTTTCACACTTTGGATGCGGGAACAGCGGCTGATTTCTCCACTACAACTTTCTCCACAAGTTGATCGGTCACTTTTAATCCTGTGATTGGCTGTTTGCTTTGGAAGAAGACGAAGAAGACCACTGACCAGTCGATGGAGAACAACCAGCGTCACGCTGTCATGATGTCAGAGCAAGGAATTCAAGGAAGTTAACATCTTCCAGCCTCAAAGTCTCAAAACTCAACCTGTCGAGCAAGCGAGGGTTGTGCAGACGCCAGCACGAGCACGCCTTTGTTATTTTTACTAGTGAGAATTAGGTTATGACAAGTAAACCTTATACTAATAAGACAATCTGGCTTGCCATACACGTTTCTTCCCAACATGAGTGCATAACGCAAATGCAACATCACAAGATAAAGTAGTGGTCTATGTTTTTCAACATTAAAATCACTGTATTTCTGTATAGACGTGTTGTCCGGCTCCCCATTAGATCGCGATCAGGGACGCGGCAAGAATTTCCGGGTCACAACAAAACTGTCAACGGACCCCACAATGGAATTCCACTTCCCGATTTTTGTTTATGGTCATACTAAGAAAACCAGGTAACGGGCCATTTTCTCCGTTTCCCGATCTTATAATCCAAACCAGTAACAAAAAGCGGGTCGTTTCCCAATTTTCGTTTTTCCATTATACAACGAAAATCCATTGGCCGTCACGTACACGGACCCTTTCTGGTCTTTTGGGCATACTGATCTTTTGTTTTATTTTGTGTGCATTTTCACTGAGACCAGAACGGTTGACTAGTTTCTGTTGCTCCCTGTGGATCTTTTTAAACCTCTCTCTACTCTGTGACACTGCATGCTGCTTACTGACTGGTTTGCAATTGCAGGAATGAAAGCGGGAAAATTTTGAAAATTTACCATTGAGAAACCAGCAGTCATCCACAAGTACAAACCTTTTCTAATTACCTTTTCAAAAACTGTTAATCGATTTCAGAGCTATACAAACATTTCATTTTGGTGTTTTTATTTAAACGTACTAAACATCTCCCTATAGTTGTAAATTTCTGTCAGAATAATGTTGGTCATTCTTCGCCATCCAAAACTGATGTGCTCACCTCGACCTTTATCTTACCTCCGTAACAAATGCTCCAAGGTACAGAAGCATGTAAATTTCTTATATGGAGCGGAAACACCTGCTCTACAGATCTAGATAAAGTTTGAGAGCCTCTGAGGAGAAACAAGTTCACAGTTAGCAGAGAATATACAGACAGCATAATGTTCTACTGTTAATGCATGCATCCATGCATGTGAGTCTGCACTTCTCAATGCAAATCATTTCATCTTGGCACAAATTTATATACTCTCGTTGGTACTCATTTATTAGATCTATTCCAGAACAGGTCTGCAAAAACATTTCCACGGATTAACTACTATAGTTTAACTTATGGCCACAGCCCACAGCCTGTAAAAGGATTTAGTCTTTAGAACAGAGTTCCCCAACCCAGTCCACATTTTTGCTCCATCACAGCTCCTGCCAGGAGGTACAGGAGAGAAGCTGGGAGAGCAAAAACGTGGACTGTTCAGTGGTCCCAGAGGACCAGGTTGGGAAACACTGCTTTAGAACATGCAGGGGACTTACATTCTGGGAATGCCGGTTTGATAAAGAAATGCAGATAATAAGGAACACTCCACATGAATGGCTGAGCTTATACACTTGAAATCTCAGAAATTAGCATTCCCTCTTCGGATATACTGGTAGAGGAGTATCACGCTGAAAGTGACTTTATGAAATGCTGTGGAAGCAGCAGTGACAGTCCAACAAAACCAAATTTCCCAAAAGCAATAAAAAAAAAAATCAGACCACACTGCTGGCAATTCAGATATAAATAACACAACAGATTGTTGTACTTCTATGGCTGGTTAACACCAATACTCTGCTTGCTTCCTGTGATTTCCAAGCTGGACTAAGTACAGGGAGTAGGTAAAGTGGGGTGTCTACATTTCTAAGCTACGGGAGGAAAAAGAAAATCAATATATTTGCGTCAAACTCCTATACAGAAGTATCTCTGCAGGCCAACCCAGGCCTTGCAGGAGATCTGTGATGCAATAAGAAGCATGCCGCGTCATTTTTGGTTTGGCTACGCTGCTTCTGAACCCCAGAGTCCATATAAGAGAATAAATTGATGCGAATACAGTGGATCAGCGTGCCACCAGTAAGACCATTCGGCAGAAGAGCAGGACAAAGTCCAGAAGCTGCATATTCCATGGTCAGGAGCAAGGCACAGCAGCAGCACTTCCCAAAGCAGCATACTGCAAGGTCCACCAGGCACGTGGTCGGTGGCCAGTCCGGCGCGGGGCCTGAATTCCCGGGGAAGACTCCGCGGTCACAGTCCATATTTCTTCTTCAAGGTACAAACAGAAACATCCTGTAATCCAGCTTGATGAATAAAGTCGAAGAGTTCTTCTAAGACTAAAAGGGAGGGGAAAAAAAGAAAATTATACTCATCCATAATAATACACAATTTTGTGAAAAAGCTGTAGGCCACTAAAATGTTTAAATGATCTTCATGTCGGTGTAAAACTATCAAAGTGTGTAAGATTTTCATTACAAAGCCTCTCCTACAATCACCCCAGTGTTTGCAACAACCGTCCGATAAACCCATCCATTTCTTCCACTCAACCACTACCCTACCATTCTAGTTAACAATACCTCACTGAGTTTACTAATTAAATGGATAAATTTCATGACCAGCTCTTAGAATTAAACAAATACAGGAAATGGTTTAGGTACCCCGCTATAGAGAGGCTAGGGACCAAAGCAGTGCTGTTTTAACAAGGTATGAGAACACTTTTAGAGAACGGCAGAAATTCTTTTTAGTTTTTATTGTTACTGTTAATCTGCATGCTTGAATGTTGCATATTTCTTTTACTCGACAAATATACACTTACTAACCAAATAAATAGTTTTAAACATTTTGTTTGACTTCCTAAGACTTTTGCACAGTACTGTACATAATATAATTTACAGGCCTGGGGTAATAAAGAGGTAGACAGTACCTTTCCTTTCAGCAGGGGACAGGAACATAACTGCCATGTCAAACCTCCTTACATTTGAGAGGCTCTTCAGAATGTCAAACATCAGAGATGGTTCTTCATGCCTAATATTTACAGAGCTCAGTTATGATTCAGCTTTGCCTTCGTTAAAAACAGTTCGGCGGCTTTGAAAGTGGCAGATCGGCATATGGAAGTACCCGGCTACACTGCTATACTTACTGAATGTAGAAAGTCTGCAGTATTCTCAGGAGCTGGTTCAGAATCTCAGGTTCCAGGGAATTCTGGAAAATCTTTAAGTACAAGTTTGGTTCGATTTGCTGTGGGGGAAAAAGGTGTAAATGAGGGCTGGTTCATTATTTCAATACTCTTTTTAAGGCTCAGAGCAGATGGATACTTTCGGGTTTCTGAACTGCCACAGGATTCACCTTTAAGTACTTGTAGATGAGCTCAGGGTAATTCCTCAGCTTCCGCAGGTCGGCCTCCAGCTGGAAGCTGTTCGTCGGAACCGTAGGAACAGCCACGCCCTCTGAAGGCAGCAGATCGTGCTGGTCGCTGGCCTTTTGTCCCGTGGGTTTCGATTGTGCCTGAGCTCTCACGCTGTCCTGATGGGGGCTTCTGGAGTGGAGAGTGCCCAGTGTGGTTATTAGCAGGGTGTAAGGGAGCTTAACACCTGAACATCTCTCTGAATGTCCAGGAATGGACAGAATAAAGAATAACAAAAAAACCACAGAATACATTACAGACAAAGAACAAAGAACATGTTAGTGTTTTGGTGCCATTCCGATAATACGGTATACAGTGGTGTTTTGGATGAATTCTCTTGTTGGGCAAATTCTCTTGTTGGAAAAATTTTAAATCGATGAGATGTCAAAATACATTTTCAAAGTACTATATACTGGGGTATACTGTCTGGACAGCATGATGGTATAAAAAATGGGTCCTTTTACTACTATTTGTTCACGCATGCCAAAGTCTTACTTTTCCGAGGCCTGTGTGGAAGTGTGCGAGATCTCCTCCATCTTCTGGATCTTAGCGCTGGGAGAGCAGCCGGCCGACAGGTGTCCCTCCTGGCTGTCCCCTGCATCACTGACAGGCTGAGCCGATTGGCTGGCTGCTCTACATGTCGCTACAGTTACAGGAGTGA
Source organism: Petrocephalus sullivani (assembly GCA_026780845.1). NCBI lineage: Eukaryota > Metazoa > Chordata > Actinopteri > Osteoglossiformes > Mormyridae > Petrocephalus > Petrocephalus sullivani. The sequence goes on from JAODKM010000058.1 coordinate 26,834,974, forward strand.
TGGGGACTGGATCTCCAACTTCTTCAATGTCCATCCTTCTAAGAGGCTTCTGAAGAACCAATGTAAAAATTGTATTTGTTTTTTAATAATACATATATTCTTTTTTAATTAGCAAGCTAATTCTGACCTGGGGCCTGTATCACAGCTGGATACCCTTCTTAGCCGGATAACTCTGATGCCAAGTAGAGAGAACTTAAATAGCCTTTCCCAAACTCTCCAAATGGCTTGATCATGAGAATATAAGAAAACCTGGCTTGACATAGCTTGCTGATAGTGAGTGCCATGATACAATTTTTTTGGATTGCATTTGCTTGGTTTAGTCAAGCTGGAACCTGACTTTGTTAAACCAGCTCCGTGAACAGCCTCCAGGAGTAAATAGTGTACTTTTGTCCAATGAAAAACGTGTATCTCCAAAATTCCATGATTTCAGGAATGTTGGAAAAACACTACATAAAATAAAAGTTGTTTCAGTTACACTTAAGCACCACAAATAAAAACCTAACTTTACTCAGCCTTCAGTGGTTAGTTTTAAAGGACATGGATTTTTGTTAGTGAAGTAAATATGTCAGTGTCAACAAGATACAAATGAATCTTGCTTTACATTCAACAATTATCAATAGTGTTCCTCAGGTAGCTATCAACATTAAGTTGTTAAAATCAGCAACAAGATTAATATAAAATAAATATAAATACCAGTTAAATGCTTTCACAAAAAAGAATTCATAAAAAATATTTCTATTAGTCAATTATATGTCCTACGTCATATAGAGTATAGAGAAACAGCACAAAAACGGCAAAAATATATAGTATACAAAACTTGTTCCACAAGTTCCTCAGAGATGCACATTGACATTCTACAATCTAGAGTTCTGGAATTCAGTAGAGCACATGTCTATAAAAAGTTTGCTCTGTGTGGAAGATCTTTCATCTTAAAGCCTGCATCTCTCTTACCGTTGACTGGAGGTGGGGGGGTTTATTGACTGGCTGTACGACTCTCCTCTGACTGGTCTGATCCACTTCCACACCACTGGCAGCCATTTCCTTGCAGGAAAAGATAAGGGTTTTAAATAAAATGTTGAAAAACTTGCATAAACATGGTCTAGGCCTGGTCTTTAATACCTACAGCTGTGATTTTCGTGATCTCATTCACAGCTTGCTTGTTTCCCGGCTCCAGCTTCAAAACCAGTTTGAAATCTGCAAGGAAAATGCAGAATCAGTGTCCTTCACTGAGCTGACAATATGCTAACAAATACCAAAATGTACAATTTAAGAATTTATGTCTGAGAAAGGACAACTAAAAATGTGGGTTGTGTCTACTTCTATATAAAAAGCAACTTATTTTAACACACAGTATTATATGTTTGAGTTCATCTTAAACATTCTTCCTTTGACATGTAGGTCTAAGAGCTTCACGTCTGAAATCAACTTCACTTGAGTAATTAACATCACGTAAGGGGTCTTCCTTCTCTGCCAAACATCATCTTTACATGAGGCATCTTCACCTTCCTTTGCCTCCTTCAGTTTCCTCATGGCTACCCTGGCCGTCCCCCTTCTGGCAAAGGCCTTGGAGTAGGAGCCATCGAGGGCTATGGCCCGGCTGCAGTCACGCTCGGCCTCCTCGTACCTGCACCACAGATTACCCGTGAAGCACCACAGCCTGAACTTCAGGAAAAATCAGCATCACAAGGGCAATTTCACAAAGCAGGATGAACCCGTGCACTGGCAAATTTTCTTAGCACAATCTATTACCGAGCAATTAGTTTTAGAAAAAAAGTTTTTGGAATACCCAAAATCTAATCTCAATTTTAATAAGTGCATTAATCTACAAACACAATTTAGACTAATTAGACTGTAAAATTACATTACAATTCAATAAATGCAATAACCTGAACATATTTATATTAATACTGAATCAGATTTTTCAAGACTCTCTTGCTTTCTCCCCATCTCACTGATTCTAGCCTGAGGGGAACTTATGCCATCTACTGTTGTATGTGCATAATGACATCTGAATTCTTATCCTGGAATGTACTACCTAAGGTTTTTTTAGGTGTCATTTATTGCGGGTAGAGAACACCATCTTGGCTTCAAGCCAAGGTACTAATCATTAGCGCTGTAGAATAAAATTTGTTCCCAATGAACAATCAACATAATCACAAACATAAACAGCCACAACTACTGTCTACAGGGAAAAAAAATTAAATACTTTTAGAATACATTTGCTGTAACATATAAAAAAATATATAAACTTTTCAAAGCGAGTCCTTTTAAAGATGTCTGTTTTTTTTTCTTTATTTTTGGGAAACGTACCCGAGTAGAGGACTTACCTTCCTAGCCTACTAGTAATAACTAACCTTACATCAGTAGCTGTCATTTCCATATTTTATCAAGTGTGCCGGGAACAGTCCGATTTTCATTCTAGGGAACCTTTAAAATACCCTCCTAAGGCATTTCAGGAAAGTGCAAACACAATGTGAAAAGATAACAGAGTCCGCAAAGAAGGGTCTCCTCTGAATACTCAGGCAGCCCCACTTGCCTGTTGAGCTTCAGATAAGCCATGGCTCTGTTGGCCGGTAGGAGAGCGTTGGTGCCGTCCGCCTCCATTCCCTGGGTGTAGCACTGCACGGCAGCCTCATATTTTCCTTCTTTAAAGTAAGCGTTTCCCTGATTTAAGAAAGGGAATAAAAGGGGAAAGGTCACGTCATCCACGAGTCTCCGTCTGGATGCTGCCAGCTCCTAGCTGGACAACCAAAGACAGGGAAACCCCCATCTGAACCATGCGGCTGGTTCTGAAGCCCAGAGGGCAGAGGCCAGGAGCATGGGGTAGGTGGGGCTGGTGAGCAAATGCAGTCATGCGGTTTGCACAAGCCATCAGCTGTAAATAATATCTTAAGGAAATGAAAATGGTATGTCGAATAAAAAATAAAATATTTAAGGAGCCTGAAAAACATTTTCTCAGCAACTACTTGACAAAATATTATGTGTTAGGGAGGTCTAAGGAGTGAAATGCATGCATTTGTTTTGCATGGAAAAATTTGGGATTAAACGGGTAAATTGTTCAAACTAGATATAAAATAATCCATTCAAAATGACCATAATGAATATGAATGTTAACTAGTGCTAGATGTGGAGCTCTCCACTCGCACCGGGCCCCATGGCTGACACACACCAGGTCTTTCTGCACAACGGCCTCCTGCCGTCTTTGTGCTTCCTCGGTGTGCCTCTGCTGACTCTGCTGACTCTGGGATTCTGCCTCCTCCTCCGGGGCCGTCTGGCTCACCTGGCTCCTCTGCGCCTGCGAGGGCATCGCCTAAGATGCACAGCAAAGAGACGACGCGGGTCACACGTGACAGAAACAACGGCGGGACAAGTCCCAGACAAACCAGCCGAAATAAAGCCATACCATTCGGATCTTCTTCACTTCGCTTTGTGCTTCGTGATTTTCAGAATCCAGCTTAAGAACCATTTCATAATCTGAGAGATGAAGAATAAAGAAATAAGAGCGGCAGCTTCTGCCTAGAATATCAGCAACATGTCACGTGGCTTTATGTCAAACACACTAACTATGTTAAAACTGCTGGAAACTGTCTAAATCAGGTGACCAGTGATTTTGACAGCTCAGCAAAAAAAAAAAAAAACAGTACGAGAGATAAATTATCAGAATAAACCCAACAAGCCTGACTATAAGCAGTTCGAAGAGATGGTGGAGTACAACACTATCATTCTACAGAAAATGAAAATAAAATAAAAAAAAAAACAACAAGACATACCTTCTAGGGCAGAATCGAGTTTTTTAAGAGCAAAGCGAGCAGCTCCCCTTCTGGCATAAGCTTTAGCGTAGTTTCCGTCCAGAGCGATGGCCAGGTTACAGTCGGACTCTGCTACAGCATACCTAAGACAGAAGTAGCCGGTCTGCCTCACGCACCATTCAAGCTGCTGCATTTCAACAATGCCGTGCATTAGAGCTGTGCTGCTTTATGCTATGAAGGATCTGTAAATGCACATAGCTTTGTCAAGACATTTAGAGCAGGACAGACTATGAGCTCTAACAGTAACTGCACTCCAACTGCAAATACAATACCACAGGATTGGGGTTAGAAATAATCACAGCTGCTTTGTTAAGTCTATCACCAGCACTGACTTTTTCAGTTTCAGAAAACAAGTCGCTCTGTTTGTAGGCAAAACCGGACTGTAAGGATCAGCACTCATGCCTCTGGTGTAACAATCAATGGCATCATCGAATTTCCCTTCTTTAAACATCTGGTTGCCCTAAAAAATACAAAAAAAGCAAAATCTAAGTCTACTCATTCAATAAAAGTAAATTATTCAGGTCATGGTTGGAAAAGGTAGATCCAACATTTATTGATGAACTTTGAGAATTAAAAAACAAAAAGTCTGAGTAATTAAAACATACTTTCTCCTTTTCAGCAAGAGCCTGGTCTCTGTCCATGTGGGTCCCCATTTCTTCTGAATCTGACTCGGACTCGACGGGGCTGACATCTTTGTCCAACATTTCTAATGCTTTATCCTATTGACATTCACATATATATATATATATATTTTTTTTTTTTTTTAGTTTATTGTGTTAATAAACTTAGAGAACACAAGTTTTATAAAAACATAGTCGAGCACTCCAAAGAGGAATAAACTGATTCAATCCATTATACACTGAAAGACCAGGGTGAATATTAAACGCGATTGACAATTTTATCACAATATTTTATATCGCTTTTCATGCATGTTTATCAAAATGAGATCTAGGGTTTATTAAGACACAATGAGAAATTTACCACGTCAAAATTTTCCCATGATTGGTAGTCGTGTGATTTTATTCTCGTGTCTTTCTTCTGATCGTTCTTCGTAATGGTGGAAGCCACGTTGTTACTTGCCTTCTGCTTCCTATAGTCCTTGTTTCTAACAGGTGGTAAATTTTGCTGAAATAAAGGGTAACACTTTACTTGAGGGGCCACAAATAATGCAGTAATACATGCTTAGTAAATGCATTATTTAACCATTAACTATGCGCTACTTCATCATTAATTAATGATGACGATTCATGTATTCTTTGCAGGAACTTCATTAGTTAGTTCATTAGTTAATCATTAACTAATTCATGTTCATCATTAGTACTTCAGTAGTCAATGAGTTACTACTATTATTTGTGGCCCCTCAAGTAAAGTGTTACCGTAAAGTGTTACCAAATAAAGGTGTGTATACATAAAGATGCTTACAAAGAGAGTTAGGAAACATTTCCCCCGAGCGTTACTTCAGGATCACCATCTGGATACTGTAATGGATCGAGTTTACAAAAAGTCTGACGTTCATTCCGCAGGTATTGTTTTTTGTCATTGTTACTGTTGCATTCTCTAAACTAAATCAATGCAGCAAAGTGCAGAGTGGAAAGGTGTCTTCCGCTAAATTGTAAGACATGAGCGCACAATATAACTAAATATTAAAACTGGAGGCCAATCTTCTTTGAAGGATAAAGGCTCACCTTCTGAATGTGGTCAGCACTCTCGCTTCTCAGCTGCTCGTCTTTCTTTTTGATATCGTTTTCCCAGCTGTCAAGCTCTCTGATGAAGTCGTGCAGCTCCTCCGCATTCTGGCGCATCTGCAGCTGTAGCTCTATGGCTTTGTTTCCACCGGACATCCTCCTCTGCTCTAACCAGAAAATGCAACAACGAAACGTATTATTATATGGCACCCTGTCAACAACATGCATGTCAAACAAACGAGGACGAAAGCGCCTCCGGTAACTAAGACAAGACTGAACACACGTGCATGCAGTATATTACTAAAAGACTAGCGACTTATCAAACGAAACGTACTCCAAATACCTTTAAAATGGCTATTTCAAGAATCCAAAATCAGCAGTTAAAAAAATATAAACTAAAACGAGACAGAGGCTACATTAGCAACTGTCACGGGGAGAAACTAAGGCGTTAAACGTGTAGCGCCATGGCAGCGCGGCCGCGTCGCCTCGCCTCCGCCGGAAGTGACGAAAGACGCAACGACGCGGCGTCTACGCGGAGTCAACGGATACTGTTAACTTTTCTTCATAATGGCAAAGAGCTTATATTTTGCTTACCTAGAAGTAAAATAATTTCAAAATATCTGATTGAATTCGTATTTGTATTAAAATTTCTACTGTCGGAGAATTGTGTAACCTTTGACCTTTGACCTTTCTCTCGCAAGCAGAGGTAAAGTAGAACATGACCTCGCGGGCGGTTTTGACTTTCGTTTTTACCCCACAGTTTTATATTAGTCGCCTTTGGAATCTGTGCATCGATCCACCCTCAAAGCTCTAGTTTTCAAATGGACCAAGCCAGAGAATCGGAATCAAAAGATGAAGACTACGGTTATGGCCTGTTCCCGAAGAGAAAAGAAGGGAAATACAAAAAAGGGTCACTTGGAGAAAGCTTGTTTACGTTCCACAACAAATGTCAAGTAATGCTGCATTTTGCGATGGAGACGAGTACGTTCTTAAACATCGCACATACGCGTGTATCTTAACATGCCAAAATAATTCAAAATATGTCTCTTGTATGTGATTTAAATGACTGCGACTTCAATAATAAATGCAACTTAATTGATAAATGCTCGTTAACTACTGGCGTGAGAACAAGTCCCACAGATTCAGCACGTGCAATGGCCATAATTAATGTGTGTTTTAATCGCTAGGTCCGTATGCAAAATTCCTACTCGGTGTCATGAAACAGTCTGGATGGTATGTATTATGTCGATAAGGTCATCTTATTTCAAGAAATCAATACGGTGTATTCCTTTTTAACATAATGAAAAGTATTATTAGTATTATTAACTTTAGTCGGTTTTCTAGTTGGACCATCTAGCTATCTTAATTTTCATAATTTGTTGTACATAGTAATTATGTAATAACACTTAAATGCTAACGGGATTCTAAGCACTGGTGATTTATTAGTAATTAAACATTAGAATAACTCATATGCTTAAAGTGTAAACAGGATAACGCAGTTGTCTGAACATGTGCTGGTTTAATAGTATACCTGTATTTATTTTTCAGTGCTGCATATAAAGACCGTCATTTTGCCTGTGAAGACTGTGACGGGATTGTCAGTGGTGGTTTTGACGCGGCTACTTCTCAAGTAAGACGGCCATCTCCATTCCTCATAACAGGTCTTGAAATGTATCAAGCCACGGGTTTTATTAAATTAACAGAAGGCATTTTCCCCCTCTTTGATTACAGATTGTTTTGTGTCAGAATAACGTCCACCGGCAGTCCCACATGAACAGAGTGGTCACCCATGAACTTATTCATGCTTTTGACCACTGTAGGGCCCATGTTGATTGGTTCAATAATTTAAGACATTTGGCCTGCTCAGAGGTAATGTGTGTGTGTGTGTGTATTCTATGCCTTACCTACTGTCCATTTCCTCTGTGTGCCTTATATCCGGGGTTGGCAAGCCTGATCCTGGAGTGCCAGTACCCAGCAGGTCTCCCACCCTGCCTGATCTCTGAACCACACCAGATCTCGGGCAGATAGTAATCTGATAGGATAGAAAACCTGCTGGGTACTGGCACTACACTATCACGGTTACCTACTCCTGTCTATGATATCTCTTGACGTATTAAATAAGTTACTGCTTTAAAAGCTGCCATCACACTCTATTAATATATTTATGCCCCAAACCCCCCCCAAATTCAGATTCGAGCGGCCAACCTCAGTGGGGACTGCTCTTTTGGCAACGAGCTCTCAAGGTTTCATTTTGGTGTCAAAGGACATCATCAGGTAAGACAGAGAGGAGATATTTCCAATGGCAGTACATTAAACACAAGTACACTTATTATTTAAATATAGATATGTAGGTATGTACATTCCTCATGCAAATCGTACTTTATTTAAATTCAGGAAGCTTAACTGTGATGGTAGACATTGCTTTCAGCTGCATCACACACTTAAGTTATCCCTATTTACCTGTGTATTTTAGATATGTAAAAGGCTCCTTAAAATGGTCATTCCCATCACCTGAACTAAACTGAAAATTCCCCATATATGCTAAATAAATGTCACCAGGCATTTATAGCAACTTGTGAACGGAATGAGAAGTTGCACATGACACATTGCATTCCCTCCGGCAGGACTGTGTGCGGGACCGTGCACTGCGCTCTATCCTGGCGGTGCGGAAGGTGAGTCCCGAAGAAGCGAAGAAGGTGGTGGATGAGGTCTTCGACAGCTGCTTTAATGACCACGCCCCCTTCGGCCGGATCCCGCACAACAAAGACTATGTCAAATTCTCTTCCCACGATTTTCAGAATCGAGATCGATACTATTCAAACTTATGAGGAAGAGAATGAACTGTTGTGTGTAATTTACTGGTGCTTATGCGACAGGTGGCTGAACGTCCACCCTATTCATCAGGAGCCGTCAGCAGGGATTCTGTCATTGTGGCTGGTGTAACGGAATCAGTGGGATGTAGGGAAACCTGAACTGGCGTAACTCATTCCAGGGTTCCTACCTGTGAATGTACGTGTAATAAAAACATTTTTAATTGTATACCTTCTGTAGATTTTATATGGCTGTTTTTGAGTTTGTGTGAACCTGTACATTATTTTGTGTAAGTGCAACGACGAATCAGGGATATTTGTGATTTAAAAGACTAATCCCAAGGACATTGTTAAAGAGAAAAAACATGCAGGGAATGTTTTTCAAAGACTCATTGTCAGTTTAACTTCCCTGACTTAAATTGTACCCCAGCATCAATTACCCTAAGTTAAAGTCCTTATTAGAAAGATCAGTAATGTCAGTGTGAATTTTGGTATTCGTAACATCAGTGATACATAATATTAATACTACGAAACTACTGTGTACAGGTGATTGTGTGTGTGTATGTGCAATTTCCAGTAACACAATTTCCAGTCTTGTTAATTGACTAATACATCAAGTTAATTCATATTAAATGTTACTTTTAAATATATTTTAGAGAGTGAGCTGTGGTTGAGGATAGGCACCAAATTGCCCATTTTTTCCTAGCTGCACAACTCCTAATACGTGTGTGGAATGTTTAAAACTCTAGATGGCGCTGTTTACCTTTAAGTCTGAGATCTACCTTAGCGGAGAGATGAGAATTGCTTTGCTGTTTATTATGCCCATAAACAGAACTAGGACTGATATGGATTATTAGGTTATATTTTCCATCAAATCACTAATCCTGGTCAGGGTTGTGCGTGAGATTTTTTAAGATATATTTCAAATTAAGTGAAATTGCCATTGTTGACACACCAACACAAAATGTGATCTCTGCATTTAACCCGTATGTGACATGGCAGTGAGCAGCTGTATTATTTAGTGGCCAAGGAGCGATGCATGGGGAAGTACTTTGCTTGTCAAGGATTTGAACCAGCGATGACAAGCACACTTCCCTAGCCATTAGGCTGCCACTGGAAACTGGAATGCTCTGACTGGTAGGCCGGATTTGCTAATATAAAGGATTACCTGCTCAAATTTCTGTAGGAGAAGTTGAGTGATATCACAGCACTTAATCTGATTATTGTTAGATTGTTGTTGTTAGACATGCATATCTGTGTAGGCCCATATATAACAATATACAGTCACCTAAAGGATTATTAGGAACACCTGTTCAATTTCTCATTAATGCAATTATCTAATCAACCAATCACATG
>JAODKM010000058.1:26852883-26863458 GCA_026780845.1 Petrocephalus sullivani
AGGTTCCTTTAAATCAGAGCTAGATAAGATTTTAACAACTCTGAGCTATTAGTTAAGTTCTCCCCAAGCAAGCTTGACGGGCCGAATGGCCTCCTCTCGTTTGTATACTGTAGTTCTTATGTTCTTATGTCCGTTGTTCAGTGATTCGTTTTTTGGGTGGTTCTATGAATGAAGCAAAACACTCTCTAAGGAGATCAACTAGAATGTTAGCTAAGCGTTGTTACAAGCAAAGGAGGTACTAAACCCAGTGGTAGAAAGTAACTAAGTATGATTACTTTAACTGCACTTAAGTATATTTCTCACATATCTGTACTTAAGCAGATTTAGCTGTGGATACTTCTGTCTTGTATTGTACTACATCTTACAACAAATATTTATACTTTCTACTCTACTACATTTCTACTTGATGTGTGTTACTATTTTTTTTATTGGATGACCGCACATTAGCACAGAATAAGTGTCAGAGGTTTTATCTTTTTGAACGGTTGGAGAAATTGGCTGTTATACGGTTTTCACAATATACACCTTTGGATTCATTATGGAAAGTGGCTCTGACCTGAGGTGATCCTCGGTTGTGAGTTGTGAATAGCATGTTGATAGTGTCATGACAAAATTGTTAAAATTTGTTTAAAAAGTTTTATTTAACAACAATCACCCAATATAGCACATTTTCTGTAAATTTAATGAATGATTTATATAAAATGACCATATGAAAAGACCTATTTATTACATTTTGAATTGTTTACTTGCAAGGGCGGACTAACTTCTCTGGGGGTCTTAGGCTGACATGAGTTAGGGGGCCCATTGGCGATTTTTTTGGAGCTGAAAGAGAAACAATGGGAAATTATAAACATCAATAATATTCTAATTAAAGTGCGAGCTATCCACCGACCAGATTGGGGCGGGTGTGCTGTCGCATTGGGGGGGTGGGGGGTATCACGGTATCGCGCTGTAGGATTTAAGAAGTTTATCCATTCCCACCTTTGCGTTCTCTCCACATTTGTTCACAAGTTGTCCATCACTCTAGGGAGACAATATCAGACGAGGAAGATGTGATGTCAATCCTGTATCTTTGTGCCGTTGCTGTATAATGCATGCAAGAAACTTTGTCTAGTACTTACTTTGTCTAGTACAAGTACTTACTTACTTTTACTTAAGCAGAAAGGCTTGTAAAGCAGAAATGGAGTACTTCAACTTTTACTGGAGTACATTTTTCATTCTTTATTTGTACTTTTGTAAGTCATCTTTTGAGTACATCCTCCACCACTGACTAAACCTTGTCAGTGTCCAAATAATGCTAATCAAGAGAGCATCAAGCAGGAGCCGTGAGGTAGAATATTACTATTCTAATAGCCTTTCATCTCTAGTAACTAGTTATCACACTTGCAGAGGTGGCCTCAATGGCTTCTGTCCAGTTCTTTGTTAATCCACTATATGTATGATGGCTAGTCATGGATGGGACCTTATTATGGGACCTTAAAATGAAATCCAAAGTGCTTAGGCACGCCTAATTTTAATACATACTCAGAAAACCGATCAGCTATTTTTCAGTCATTCCAGCTGATCCTACTTGGCAGCAGCTTGAAGCGCCCAGTCGGGCTGTATTCCTGTTTAAATAAAGCTCCCTGATTGCAATTTTCATGTTCATTACCCTCGGCCGGCCTCAGATCCACGGGGGGTTCATTATCCGGGAGGTGCTGGTAAAGATGACCCGGAGTTCTCAGCCAGATGAGATGACTTTGACCTTGATGGTGTTCATGTTGCACTTGGGTCTCATTAGCTGAGGAAATGAAAGCTGCCATTAGCACAAAGTTGACCGAAAGCCTTTTATCGAGCTTTGCGCATTATTAATATTGTTATTATTATTATCATTGCAGATAATGCAAGTCATTAGTAAACATGTACTGCCGCATGAAAGCATGTGCATTAACATGATGTAACAAATGCCTCCTAGTTGTTTGATAGCTCTCCGCCCTTCAGAGCTTTTAAGGAAGCTAACGTAATTTAGCTGGAGAATGCCGATAACTAGATTAAAGAAATGCAGTGGTGTAATTAAATAACAGTGTCACTGTAAACACTACCTTTCTCTAATTAGAATGAATCTGCGGGGGAAACTTTATTCGTTTAAATTATTTAATTTTAAACTTTTTTCAGGAGGGCGCAGGAGGTTAGTAGAAAAGTGATGACTACAGTTGAAGGAAACTAAAGCTAAAACAGGCCAGACTCCTTCATTTTGCTGCTTACTGGAATTTATGCATTGACTGTGAGACTACATCATCTTTAAAAACTACTTCAACACCATCATCTATCCATTACTATGGCCTTAAACAATCCAAAATTATACAACATTGTATTACCACATTGAAATAAATTAGCTATCATTTCATTTGACTGAGAGCAATAGACTACACTGTGATAAATAATTCAATAGTAAATATGAAAAGCTGGTAGAAGATTCAATTAAAAATACGTTCGTTCTGCTCTGGGAACTGGAGTGGTTTGTCCCCCTCTACTGGTTATGATAGAGTACTGCGGCTCCAAGTCAACGGCGAGTAAACCAAAGGCTTGGACTGCATTCATTTATTCTTTTACTGCCCCTAATAAACTCAGGTTTGAAGGGTTTAGGTGCACCTGACTAAACAATGTAGGGGAAACGAATGTGTTTTTACTCTCCAGTTGTTTCTGTAGACCAGTCGATTTCCCACCCATACATATGTCGCATTGCGAGAGATTCCAATGCACACCGTTTCAGAGGCCCGGTACAAAGCAAATCACAGCGATCTTTTGTTATATCCCCAAGTAAGTAATAAAGTTAAAGTAATATAATATTTGAGTACAGGCATGAGTAGAGCCAAATACTGATGCAGTCACACACCTTCTGCTGGAGATAGTTTGACTAGATCATAAACCTTAAAAACTCTTAAAAATCTCTGCGCTTGGTGGAAGTTCGCATATTCTGTTGTAGTATTTTTTTCGGTTTAGAAATATTCACTTTCTGGCCTGTAGGGGGCACCAAAGGATGCTTTTCAACAAGCGTTTACAGACCCGTGGTTATCGTACAGTCAACAGTGATCAACCATGATGCTTGCTCGGGTTTCACGAATAAATCTCAGCGCTTAGTAACTCTTACAATAGTCAAAGGAAAAGCACAACCCACAGAGCAGAGTGCAATGAGTAAAGAAAACTGTTACAGATGTGTCAACATCTGCAGATGGCAAATCATCTGACCTGCTGGCCATTATATCATATTATTCTGCAAATTAGCTTGCAAATGTTTTCGTTTCCTGTAATCATTACTTTTCACTGGTTTACTGCATGCCACTCTGGTTACACTGGATCCAGTGTTTTGCATATTTATAGCTCAAATTTATAAAACATACACAAAAAAATAGTCATTTATGTAAAACACATGCGCGTGCACACACACACACTAGGTAGGTATTTGAGCTACAGAATCACCTGTGTCAGTGATTCTATAGGTAACATTACTAATTATACTTCTAAATTCATTTTTTCATTTGCCACTAGTCACATCTCAATTTAATTATAACAGCTAAAACTCTGAATAGAAAAATGATCGTTCATAAACAAGGGTCCGCTACATAGCTTTGAATTTACACACAGAAGACCTGCCAGTCTTCAGAACTGGTCCCTAACTGCCTGTGTTTCAAATACTGGGGTAAATGGACAGCTTATGTGTAATGCAGGTTGAGAAATGGCTGCCCTTTAAAACCCAGTGTGGTTTTTCTATCAGGTGTATTAAATTTCCATCAGCACGTTTATGATATTTAAGTTGAAAGCGTAATAAAAAAAAACCCTCTCTGACGCTGGTGTGGTTGTAGATGTCAAAGTATAGAATATCATTAGGAATCTGCTCACAGATTCTTCCTACTCCTTTATTGCTATTTTAACTGTAGATATAACCAACACCTGTAGCCATACTGATGATATTCTTATAACTGTAGACAATTCTTATAACCGTGGTGAAACTGTGCCTCCAGGGCTCAGATGTGGCCAGAATAATTCTCTTAATTAAATTGACTTATTCACTTAAAACCAAAAATAAACTCAAGTGCACCTTAAAGCATCAACGGAACTGTCTGTTTCATCTACATGGAATCATTAATATTGTGTCCATCATTTGTATTCCTTTATTAGTTTGCAGCTCATACATCTTCCAACCACACATATCCATCATAGAGTCACAGGGAATCTTGCTGTGCAGGGTACAAGCAGTGATGCCAGTCTGTTAACCTATGACTATAATACTATGAATATTACACATAGGCCTGTTGAAAATCTGCATTGAAAATTGCATGCCTGTCTTGCAGCTTCCAGCTGTTAGCACTGATTGTGGAGGAAATAGTTTTACATTATTGCTACATGCTGTAAAACCGTTTTAGTTTCTCTGCATACGGAAAAACTTGTGCAGAGTAATTTGGGGTTGGCTGTCATGAAACCGGTCTATTCACCAGGGCTATGGGGCATGGCTTCGAGAGGAGAAAAGGGAACTTCTCATTCACCTGAGGATTAATCACAAGGAACCATCCCTGAATAAGTTTCTCACCACCTTTAGAATATGTGTATCTTTTGAAGAGTGAAGAACTAACTATGCATAAGTCTGGTGGTATCAATGCAACGGCGGCAAAGCAGAGGTGGCTGAAGACCGGTGCCGGCGCTGGGATCAAGTGACGCAAAGTGATCTAGGGTGCTAACCTGGTTGCCAAGAAATAGCAGGCGCTAACCGGCACATCTACCATAACTTTCATGTTACGTTGCAAATCCAGAGCTTATACAGCCTATGCATGCTTGTTATATATATAATATATATATATAGGTGATTGGACCAAATGTTCCCACAGTCATAATTAAGGCATTTGTTTCTATGAGTACAGCTAAGTGGTCTCCACACATCCTCAGCCCCCCTATCTGAATTCCTCCCCCATCCCAACATCAAACCCTAATAGCACTGGCAGCTGTGCACTTACTTGATTTAAGCAAACATGGAAAAAGTCTCACAGGCACGCTCTGCCAGTCAAATCCCTTAGAAAAACAAAAATAACTCATAAATCAATCACCAAGAACACAAACTGGGTCACAGATTTTAAAGTTAACACCTTCTTGATTAATTCATAATGTCTCTCTCACTGGACCTCCAGATTTCTTTATTAGTGGCTGGAATATACATATTCCAGCTACATTGTTAAAAGGTTTATCCTGAAATTAGTTTAAGCCCTTTCGTTACGTTACGCTAGTCATGGTGGGGGGGGGAAAGCAAATCAATTATCTGTTAAAATTTCTAGCTCTAATTGCATAAAAGGGCATGAAGTTCTCAGTTTGTTCACTGCATCGCTCCATCATTTTTAGCTGGCCTTTGAAAGGAAGATTTTGCAGTAGTATCTGCATTACACAGGATAAATCTTAATCTTGGTGGTTTTCATTTATTGTCCTGCTAGCAAGTTCGCAAAATTCAGTGGAACAAGTAAATTCTACAACAAATGGATTATGTGTATCTTGTAGGTGAGATGCTTCTTTTGGTATATTTCTATAAAGGCTTTAGCATTGGTTTCTCATATTAGGTTAAACATCCCATCCAAAATGGCTTTTCTTTGTTCTTTTTTATGCTTAAATCACAATGTGGGTGTCAGAACAATCATTACGACTGTGCATAAGTGATTAAAGTGTGCAAGCCAGTTTGACTGATGCAATATGGGTCACATGTGTGTTTTTGGCAATTACTTTGAGAACACTTTGAAAGCCATGAAATCTGCTTTTGATGTGCGCCGGGGCTGACTTTGAAGCACACGACTCCAGAAAGCCATCTGGAAGTCGAAGGAGGTCCATCAGAGTGAAATGCCGCACATTGACGTTTCTGGATTTTGACTCGAGATTTGTAGGTGTGGCACAAATTTGAAAGTGCGTGGACAGAGGTCAATAAATAATCTGGAAGAGCCCTGATAATCCCACTGCAGTGAAAAACCCAGCTTGATTATCAAGGTTACCCAACTTTAGAACATTCCAAGAACGTTATTTTTTGGATACATTCCTTGATTGTTTGGTTGTCCCACGGTTTGGTAGGAACGTTCTTATTTATTTATTTATTTCTTAACTGAACTATAACTTTAGTTTTTGGTTGCATTTTTTTTTTGTGGGACATTTCACGTATATAATGTGTGAACAGTTGGATAACTGTTGTTCAAAGGTTATGTTTGGTTGTATTATCGTTCCCCCAGGGGCACAGATGGTGGGAGACATGCCCTCCCACCCCACTTATGAGGGGAACAAAAAAACAAAATTTTGATCAGTTGCATCCCTAAATAGGTTTGGATACCTGCAGAGGTGTCAATTTCAGGTCCGGAAAGTAAAAATACAGACCAGGATTTTGTTTTAACCAACTAGTTGACCACTCTGTGACTGTGACTCTTTCTGCTCAACTGATTGATTGAAACAAAATCCTGGTCTGGATTTTTACTTTCTGGACCTGAAATTGACACCTCTGGATACCTGTTAGAACCGTGTCGACCATCACAAACCATTCACAGCATGTGGATGCTACCGGTAGGAATCCAGAAACGCATATTGCCACCGTCTCTCTTTATCTGTTTAAATGTTTTCACTTCCACGATGACCTACCAATTTAATGACAGATAAACAACTCAAACACGGATGTCACTTTCTAAATCATTTTATAAAAAAATATTATATTTTCTGCATTCATGACTTCCCAAATTTTGCTTGTATTCTGCTGTTGCAGGTTTTGGGCCCTGAACACGATCACATGTGGGCTGCCTTACATTGTGCTGGATGCAGGTTTGGTCACGGGGACCAAAATGGTGTGCAATACAAAGGCGATGGAGAAAAAGCCAAAATCTATCACTCCGCTCTTTCTACAGGCAAAAAATGCAAGTGGATATAAATTCTATATAAACCAAGCTTATGTCAGATACAATTATCAACAATGTTTTCCTATATCTCTGATGGGCTGATTTATATGTGATTCCTCACATATAATGTAACATTATAGTTTACTGGGGCTCAGTAACACATTGGTAAGAAGGCTATCTGTTGTTTGGGCTGTTGCCCAATAGGCCATTTGTGGGTTATAGGCAGCTCCATACCAGACTATGTATATGTTGGCCAGAGTCACTCAATATGTATAATGTATTAAACCATTATCCCAAATTGCTCCAAATGATCCATCAGGCATGGCTGGGTAAGCTTAAAAGTTGAGACCTTTTGCTCAGTGTTTGGTCTCCCCATTTCTAAAATCTCTTCTGCACCACTGCAATTCAAGAAACCTTTAGAAACCTTATAACAATGTTCCAGTATGGTTTTGTAAACGTCCATGTAGTGTTAGCATCGTTCATGTAATGTTGAGAGTTTTTAATTCCCAAAATGTTTGATGAACCTTCTGATGCGTAATATTCTAGACTGAACATTCTGTAAACATTATGAGAAGGTTTTTGTAAAACCATAGGAGAACCACAGGCTAACATTAGCTGACTGTTCCATGTTTGCCTGGCAAAAGTCAGTTAGTGATATTATTTTGTATCATACAATACAGGGCAAGTATGCCTCAGAATGCAGTGGAATATAAATTTAACAGAAAGTCTTTCGTAAAAGGGGATCATAACAGTGAACATAACAGCTAATATGGAAAAACAACATTTGTTTAAGACCTTAGTTTTGATAAACACATTATAACAACTTAAATGTTAAAAATGAATCTGCAGTACATCAAATACTGTTAGTACTGTGTCTGTGTTACAAATAATATTTAAGTACTGAAAAATGAGTAAACCATAGTGGCCCAGCATCCTGTTCAGGGTGTGTGGAAAGTCGCGAAAAGCTGTCCCCAGTAATCGGCCCCCGAAAGACGAGACAGACCCTGAGCAAATCTAACAGGGACAATTACACCAGTCCGACTGGGGACTGACATCGCCCAAAAGACGCTAATTGCTTCCAGTGGCGTTTCCACCATGTTGAGTTAGAGTGAAATGTCAGCAGAATAGTAATAATAAGCGATACGTTTTTATCTGCATTTAATTCCAGTTCAACGAGCATGAAAAACAAAGACATATCGATTTACACTGTAAAATTGTGGTGCAATCAAAGACGGTGCCCGATGTAGCCCATTTAATCTCACAAGGATTTTATTTGTTTGTTTGTTTATTACAGATAACTGAAAGTGCCATTGAGTTCTTTCACCCTGGGAGTCCAGAAAAGAAGGAACATCACTGGAATCGATGCACGACAATCACAATCATGTTTCATAAATCTGACGGCGCTGAGACATTATATCTATAAGGCGCTTGGCGGAACCACGGCGGCTGGGCGGGTTATAACTGTTCGGCGTCAGATAGATTTGTTATGCCGAGAGCATAATGCCCGCTAATACTCAAATGAAATGCATATTTCGGAATTTCTCTTTACCTCTTCCAAAATAAGTGCTATAAAGTCTGCTGCCACCACCATAGCTATAGTACATAAATAGCAAGCATCTGCATCATTGTATTTACAGTAATTCATTTTCGTGCCTTGGTGTTCGCATTGGAAAAATGCACTCGGTACGGGCCAGTCGTGGGTGGATTAGTTTTTTAAGTCACTTTTCTGAAATGCTCCAGTGGATTGGCATCCCGTCCGGGGTGTTTCACTACCCGGGGCTCTTTGTTGCTTGGGATCAGTTCCAGGCCACCCCCATGACAGACGGGTGGATGGAGGTAATCTATACACACCGGAGCGTATCGCAATACGCAATTGCAACACAGAGCAGTAGTGAGTGTAATGAAAAATTTAAAATACGAAATTGCTTCAAAGATGTCAGCTAACCCTGCTCTCAGACCCTCGCTTTTAAGTCCGAAGCATCTATTAAATACGCAAATTTAAAAACCTCCAGCGAAATCCAAAATAGAGGATAATATCTCTGAATTTTACTGTATGGACACGCCATTCTCATTACAAATTGGAGACTTAATGGGTGAACGTGTTATTTGTTGTGATACGGTTTATTGCTCGGCCATGCGGCATCGTTACTTTAACTGTGCTGTTAATAGTTTATACGGACGATGGCAGGTTAACCACTGACTGCATCTGCTAAGTAGATACAGGTGCTAGTCCATGGGATGGGATGCATGCTGCGATCTCAACAATGGAGGGGGAAACTCTGAGGGTCGGCCCTGTCGTGTGATTGTGAGCACTGACTTTAAAAATAAGTTTACAGTCGTCCCTCGCGTTTAATCCATTCCAGACTCTACCGCGAAAAGTGAAAGTCGAAGCGCGAAGTGGCGAGGGACGACGTACTGTATATTTTACAGCTATCTTGGTCACTGAATACATGTTATTAGCACAATCTTCTGTAGATCCACTAAGGCTCATGAACCAAGGAACACTCTTGTCTTATCATCTTATCAAGGCATTGTATTTAAATCACATTCTGGAACTTTCTCAATTCAAAAATAGAAAATCCGAAAGGGAAACATTGCTGTTGTGTCCTTGGGTCAGGTTTACCTCAACTCCCTCAATAAATATTTGTGGCTCCCTTACAAAGAACTCTAAAATCCCATGTTTCCAGCTTAGCACCAGACACAAAACATAAATGTACTCAATCACTGTGCCAGTAAACCATGGGCATAAATTACAGGGGGGATGGGGGGTTACAATAGGACCTTAACACCCCCAGTGTTCAATCCACACACAATTCAAGTTGGCTAAGCTTGAATAAATTGAGAATGCATGTTTACTTCCTTAATCAATTTGGCATCTTAATGTACCTCTGCTACTGAATAAGTGGTCTATACCTCCAGATAGCTATCATTAAGGTAACATTTGTATAACATTATAGCTGTGAATCATGTGGGACCCAAGCAATATATTGCTATTAACTTCAGAATGTTTGCACTAATCATATCCTCCTGTTAGGAGACAGGCAAACAGTTTATACATTTTTCCCAGCCTTTCAACTTGTAGATCAAGACTGGCAGGCCAACAGGCCTCGGTAAGCCATCTCTTTATTTTCTAAGTGTATTTATTTATAAACCTACAATTCGGCGTTTCATTTACGCCGCTCGCTTGTGCCACTCGTGCCGCCATTTTCACTTTCACACTATTTAGCACTTTGGGATTAGAATTCATTTAATTTCTAATTCACCGGAAGGTTACCAGTTCATGAATGTAGCGCCAGGAAAGCCTGTAGCTCAAAGCATGAAAAATGTTCTTCTTCAGTCTCACCTGATGAGCAGGAAGCCGTGTGATTTATTATTTGCATATTTGCAAAATGAAACAGTAACCGCAGTATTAACCCTGGGGGTTTTAAGTTGCGTGTGCCGTCCATGATCTCGGTAAATACAGGATTAATTGTAGCGCGATAAAAACAGTTGGTCAGGTCCGAGCTTGTTTTTAAAGGGAGACAAAGAGCTCTCGTTTGGAGGGTCTTGGAATTCAGACCCCGTCAGGCTTGCCCCCCCCCCCCCCCCCCCACACCCCCACCCCCACCCCCCCCCAGCTTGTGCCGTGTTGTTCGCCCGTCTCAGGGTACCACCCACACTTCCTGTGTCACCCCCCCCCCGACCGGCTGCG
>JAODKM010000058.1:26863920-26875353 GCA_026780845.1 Petrocephalus sullivani
CATGTTGGCTTGGCCCGGGTTTTTATTAAAAGGGAAGCAAAAGCTCCCCTGTTGGGGGTTCTTGGAATTCCCCCCCCTGCGGGCTTGCCCCCCCCCCCCCACACACACACACACACCATCAAGCCACTGCTGTTTGAGCTGTTTTGTTCGCCGGTTTCAAGTTACGACACACCTTTCCTGTGTCAGCACACCTCGGACATGCTGGTGCAGATCTCTGCCACTGACTGGTGAATGGAAAGCTCACACCTTTTAAAAACACCCCTCCCCCGCGTCTCCCAACACTTTGGTTTCCTCAGAAACATGCCTGCCTTTCTGCGGGCAGGAACAGAAAAGCCAGCGGCTCACTTCTGGGGGAAGACCAAAGAAGTGAACTGATTTTTGACTCTGGAAAGTAAGAGACACAGTTTTGCAGTACGTAAAAAAATTCCCTAACTCTGTCTTGAGCACTGTAAGGTCTCTCCTATCATAAATATTGCACTGTGTGTTCAGGAGGAGCAATATTTGTTTTGCTGTGTACTGTACATAGTTGACAGTAAAGCTTGACATGACTAGTCACCAATCAGAATGTTCATTTGGGTATGGAGATACAAACCTATTTCCACTGGGAAAAAAAATGTTCCAGAAACCTCATTCCCATAAGTGTGAGTGTAGCTTTCCACTGTGTTGTTTATAAACGCCCCTCCCCCCTCCTTCGATACAGATCAGACTCCCAGTGTGGGTGTGTGGGACTCGTGTCCCAAGGAGTCAGACGGGAAAATTAGCAGGAGCCGGTTCCGCGTGTCTCATTTCCATGTAGTTAGGGAGCAGAGGAGGAACCAGGGGGCCATAAATCTGCTTCCTCTTCGCTCGCTGCTCAGGCCGCTCGCAGATGTGCGTCGCCCCGGGCAGGTGATTTCAGTCAGCAGCGAAAGTGAGCTTCCTCCCTCATTCAGGTGTGCCCTGACTCATTGGGAGCGTCCGGCCAGGAGCTCCGGATGATCCATGGGGCTTAAGGTCCTTAAGGGCCCTTTTCAAGAATGCTGTTCAATCACGAGGGTGTCGGCCTTAAGGACCCTTGAAGCATTTACCAAGTTTATGGGCAGCTCTCGCTTTTCAGAAGCTGCACACCATCTACCTCCCATCACTTCTCACCTTATTTTGCGTCAGTGCCATTTGCCATGTCCTCAGTGTTAATTTTATAGCCCTTTTTATCGAGATTAAACATGCAGCGGTGGCACAGTGGTGTAAGCGGTTAACACTGCTTCTAAAACACCTTTGCGATTCTCCCCTCGTTCCGTGTGGGGAGTTTGCAAGTTCCCCCATGTTGTTTTAGGGTTTCCTCCAGGTTCTCTGGTCTCCCCCCCCCTACAATCCAAAAACATGCTAACGTTACCTGGAGACTCCAGATTACCTGTAGGTGTGAATGGCTTGCATGCCCTTTGATGGGTTGGCAAGCCATCTTGGGCTATTCCTTGCCTTGTACCCGTAGCCTCTGAGTCAGGCTTTGGACCTCCCCAATCCTGCATACAAGCAGGCATAGAAAATAGATGAACGGAATAAATGAAACAAATGTACCAAGCTACATGAGGTGTGTGGCTCAGTGGGTTAGGATGCTGCACCTGTGATTGTTAGGTTGCTGGTTCCAATCTCAGGGCTGGTGAAGTTATTTCGTTGTTGGCCCCTTAAGTAAGGCCCTTAACTCCAATTGCTCTGGGAACTACCTGACCCCACTTTCTCAAAAAGCAAAGTAAATGTTACTTAGGGTGAAATTAATTCTCTAGCATCTGTCCTAATAGAACGTGGCCCCTTGCAATACCTACAAATGTAGGGCATGCAGTCAGGTGAACTGGCTTCGGTTGACTATCTGCAAGTATGTCCCGTGATGGACTGGCACCAATTCATGCCATTCTATTAGATGAAACTGGCTCCACCCCTCCCTTTCTCCCCTGTATTTGACAGATGGATGGAAAAATGTACTTCTTAAAGGGAAATGTGTTGCTTAGGTATATAATAGTATAAATATGGGAAATATGCGGTCAACGTTCACATTAAAGGAGCATGGTTGCAGTATTCAGTGAGGCCTGGGCTATGCCGGAGGCACAGAGTCACAAAGGAGCCTTTGCAATAAGTAAGAGGATGCAGAATTGAAATGTCAGCCCCGGTACCAAAGGAGAAAGGTCCACGGGCCAGCCGAACCACAAGGTCACCTTCCCTCCGCCACGCGTGATATGAGGCTGAATTCTCGCGCTCGCTGCAAGCTGATTTTCTTTCTGGGGTTTTTATCACATGCCTATTACAGCCCTTTCCATGTGAAATTAAAAATATATTGAAATAGTGTTTTTCATACTGCAGTTAAAATAAGTACTACTTCATAAAGTTTACGGTGTGAGTACTTCACTGGTGGCTCAGTGGGTTGCCCCATACCGGGCTCTGGGGTTGATTCCCATCCCTTGGGGTTTACAGGTTTCGCATGGTGCAAAGACATTTGGTGCCCACTTTGCGTGTCCTTTGTGACATGTTGCTGTCCCTTACGGATTGGTCACTGTCCAATGCAAGCTAAATCCTTAGGTTCCTTTAAATCAGAGCTAGATAAGATTTTAACAACTCTGAGCTATTAGTTAAGTTCTCCCCGAATGGCCTCCTCTCGTTTGTATAGTTCTTATGTTCTTATGTTCTTATGTTCAATGAGACAGATCCCAGGCTCGCTGGGACCCCGCACTGCATAACTGGTCAAGGAAAGTAGTACATAATACATCCTGTAAGCCAATAGATTTATCTCATAGTTACGTATCTATGCATTTTTAATTAATGGAAAGTGTACATTGATTTGAAATATTTATGCGTATCTGTGCCTGGATTTCTTGTTTAATCTATTCTAGTATGAATTCATCTATAATTTACTTAAGGGCAATGGGAATACATTTGCTTATGAATATATATTAATTTGGGTTTAAAATGGATTATGATTGGATTTGGCTTGTTCTGAAGCCAGGGGAACAACATAGAAACATCATATCAGGATCCAGCCCAGGGATGCTACTTATGGCGGTGTTTCCCAACCTGGTCCTCGGGGACCGGCAGACAGACCATGTTTTTGGGGAGCTGGGAGGGAGCAAAAATGTGGACTGTCTGGCAGGGAGCTGGGAGGCAGCAAAAATGTGGACCAGCTGGGGGTCCCTGAGGACCGGCTTGGGAAATATTGACTTAAGGAACAAGCAAAAATTTGGACTGGGCTTGACTGGTGCAGCTTCCTGCTACAACCGCTGTCTAGCAGATATCACTTCTGTGCTCATAGCTGCTGGCCCCCACTCTCCTTCTAGTACACTTTAGGTCCTTTACTCCTCTTCCTCATTACTTTCACCAATTATATCACAGTCCAATATAACAAAGAATTGACTCAGTACACGTTAATGTTAAATAGCATGAACTGTAATTTAAAACAATAATATGCCATAATAACATGCCATGCTTTGAAGTAAGTTATTACATTTCTCCTGGAGCCAATCACAGGCAACATAGGGCGTAAGGCAGGGAACACCCTGGACAGGATGCCAGTCAAATGCAAAGGATGAGCCCAGACATAGCGGGCAATTTAGAGACACCGATGAGCCTAACACGGGGAGAACTTGCGGAGGCCACGCGCGCTGGCACGTTAGGAGCAAACGGGATGGAGACCACACTGAAAGCTTCTCTCCAATTTATCTACCCTGCAAACATGGCCGCCTTACTGGGGAGCGAATATTACATTTCGCCCTGGAAAATGTCTTCTGCTTGGAACGTGGAAGGCCTTTCGCATGTGTGTCACGGCCCCACACGGATGCTGCGTCTGGAATTGATCCGCCGTCTAATTCGGTCTGACTGAGTGGGTTTGTCTCAACCGTCTTGATCCTTGGGGCTTAAGCCAACGCGGCGGCAATGTTCTTATGCAGAGTGCGGGTGGGGGGTGGGGCCTGAGGAACAGAGCAGGTCCAGCATGTGCTCCCCATTAAACGCCACCCAGCTCCACCTGTGCTGACACCACCGCTGCTTTACAATGGTCCTGAAAGTTACAAGCAGCGCCTCTGGAATTCCTGCCTTTTTACGGCCCGGCGGTACCGCGGAGCATTTGTCATGCTGCCAGCCGGCGTGGAAGCCCGGCCTCTGATTTACGGCAACATCTGCCAGTCGGGGGGAAAAAAGCCCCAGACTTTTTTAACCGTTTAGCCTCCTCCTCCGAACGAACGAAAAAAGTGGTTAAAGGAATAGTGAGTAGACAGAAAATCCCACTGGCACCAGATCTCCAATTCTTAGCTTAAAATCTTCATATATATATATATATATATATATATATGTGTGTGTGTGCGTGTATATGGCTTCGATGAACATTTATAAATCTATACTTGTTGATTTATTCTAAGGAACAGGCTCCACAGGCATTTTATTTATTATTATATTTTCTTAAAAATCCACTACTGCCTTATGTATTAGGCATGCAAGGTTATGTACAAAAGGCAGCACCAGACAATAACATCCCCGTGAAGTATCGGATTCCACATTCTTCAGGGTACGGGGAGAGAAGGCACGGATAGTATTCAAAGACATAGCGTTAAATAAAGACAGATTTTTAAAAAAGTGTTAGAAGTTTCCGCTAGGTACACGAGAGATTAGGAGCCAGGGCTCTAGGCGCTGAAGAGATGTTTTTGAAAGCACTTTTTTTTAATGCAGAAAGATTTAGAAAAAGGGATGGAAGCCATATTCCTCTGCAGTTCAGCTTTTGTGAGCATTGTAACAAAAGGCTGGCAATTGCACTGAGCAGAGTCTAGCCATCTAACATTACAAACATCTGACTTCGAGTCCTCACATCTGGGAACGATGAGGGCAAATTAACTCTGAAATTCCGAACATCGGGCGATGAGATAAGGCCTAACATGCTAAATTCATTTTCTGTGCTTAGTCACTGGTGGTCTGAGGAATGATCGACTTCCTGCCCAGTTCTTTGGTGCCTAAATCAAAGAGGGAAAAAAAAAAATCACACTCCAATCTGACTGGAGTTTTTCTTTCCTGGCTGGAGAGTGAGTGTTCCTTACAGGGCCCGGTCCTTGTAGGAGATCCCGTGCTGCAAAGTGTTTGATGCTGACCAATTTTCTCCTGCCTCTCGTTTTCAAACAAATTGTTTCAAGATTGCAGCCATTTGGAAAAAGGGAAAAAATTACGCCTGAAGGGACAAATGCACTAACTGGGCTTCACGAAATGTTTAAAAGCAAATTGCATCCACGTAATTGCTAAATACATAGTGCAGAGGAAAACAATGTTTCGCTAGACCAACATGTTCCATGTAAACTATGGCGCACCTACCCAGTCACATAAAAATAGCAGAATGTTCCTCCAGACAGATTATGATTGTATAATTCAATTGAATTATACACAAGACACATGGGTGACTAAGGGAAACAAATGTTTTATTTTAGAACCATACATTCTGCATCTCTTATAGAATATTACTTTATATTACAAACATACAAGACTGGTGAACAGTACGAAAGATTTACAGAAAAGGCTCTCATTGTTGGCTGTGGCTATTTTTTTTTAATCATGCAGTCCTTCATCTGAAGATTGTTTAGAATCAAGTTCAAAGGAGGACCCTTTTCCACCAATAGCATCGCACAGTCTCAGTCACATGACCGTTGCCAGGCCCAATTCTCTGAGCATTCCTCGCAGCAGCTGTAGCCCAGGTGTTCGGGTTCCGTGGGACCATGCTGTCTTCAGCTAATTCTACATTCTGCTTGGGCCTGGCAGGACTTCCAACGATTGTTTAACGGCTCCCCGCTGGGATAAATCCAATGAGCTCAGGGATGAATTTAAAACGTGTCCGTCCAGATGCGTCCATGTCTGATCGATTTTAGTTGAAACTGCAGCGGTGATATCCTGTAGGTGCATTTTACAGATTGGGTCCATCGGGACTCTTTTGTAACTCAGGATTGAGACAGTTCATTGCCAACAGTCTGCTGGAGAGGGATATTCTATATAAAAATGAGTATGTGATGAAGGGGGGGGGGGGGGCAGTTTCCATCGCAGAATTACCGTGTGCACAGTACCCCTCTGAACGTGGCCAACTAGAGCCCAGGAAAATAAACTCTGGACCTGGTGAGGGTGAGTCATGGGGGGAAGGCCTCTGCCGAGAGTGCAGGAGCCCCTGGTCTAGGCAGCTGCGTGGCTGGAGCGCGCCCCCCCCCCACCCCCTTTGGACGTGGAACAGCAAGAGGCTCGAAGCCAAGTCTCAGGCCGCTGGAACTGCGGTTCTGGGGAGGGGGGAGCACTTGCCGGCCCGTGGATTGCGCCGTGGGGGGTCGCTGGCAAGCACACTGTGTCCTGGGCGGTCTGCGGCGACTCGCCTGCCCCCCCCGCCCACGTCGCACCGGTGCCCGGCCCAGTGCTGCACGACAGCCTGTTAAACCGGGGAAATTCACTTGTGTCGCCCGGGAAATATAAAATATGGGGAAATGAGGGAGGGAATTAAAAAAAAAATAAAAATAGGTCACAGCGTCTTAATGTCAATAGCAGCGCGTGGAAAACGTGTTTTATTGCGTTTAGTTATGTGCAAAGGGTGCGTAACATGACGTATGAAAAGCGGACCAGAAAAAGCTGAACAAACAAGATCATTTATCAAAAACATTTTACCATTTGGGGGGGGGGGATGCACAAAAATATTTGATTCTATTCACACAATTAATTTACAAAATATATTTTGTATAAAAATGTATATTTAAAATCTCGAACTCAAATTATTTCCCATAAAAAAAAAAAACAGTTCAAGCAATGTTCAAATGTTCACGTTCATTCCTCACGACCTACATTCATGAAAGTGTCTGTGACTGAGGTAGCTTTTTAGCTTTTATTTGGTCACTTGGGAGTCATAAGGCTACGTCGAGCCCTGGCAGAGGGGGAAGCCACCATCTAGTGGTCGTCCATAGGTTCCCGTGCTCCCTTCCAAATTAATGTCCCGCTGGAGGGCCGAGACCCCCTCGCCTTCCGGCTCCTCGTCGCTGTCCACCGCCATGTAGGGCTTCCCCGCTGACGTCACCGGTGGACATGCCATGGCTGGGAACCCATCCGCCTGTGGCCTCCATGCTGCTTTACCAAAGGTCCCTGAAAGGAAACAGAAAATAAGTATAAGCGACTTGACCACATGCTATGTTAGAAGCCCCGGCTTGCCTAAACACGGCGAAATTAAAGCTGCGTTTGTGTGGTCTGACCGAGAACAGAAGCCTTGGGGTCTGTGCCAACGGGCTACAATCAAAAACAAATCATGGCCTAAACCGTGCAACAATAACGTCTCAAGGAGTCACACTGACATCCTGCCGCAGGAGCACACACGTGCACACACACACACACACACACACACACACATACGCACAGCCCAAGCACTGACGTCACGGCAACGGCCCGGTGCTCAACTCCAGCGAAAAACCCTTCAATTACGGCCGCGAGGGCGGATATTTACATTCCTGCCTACCCATGAACGTGCTGAGTGGCGGACTCTCCCACGGGTGCCCCTGGTCCTCGGTGTCCCCGTCCACAGGAGAGCCCTCGCCCTGGAGTAGGAATGCGCCGGGGACCGTCGGATCGGGCGGGCCTTGTAGAGAGGAGCGACGCGGGCAGCACTCCCTCTTTTTGGCGTTGGAGGGGCTGCCACTGTAAGAGTCGGCATACGCCGGCCTTGGCTCAGAAACGCAACCTGAGGAAGGGCAGCAAAAGAGTATAAGTACAAGTGGAATTTCACACTCGAGTGCAACACCCACCCTCTCAATGCAAGAAAACACAAAGAGAAAGAGGTTAACCCCAGAGCTGGTCATGATAAGGATCATAATTAATACCAAAACATTAATGCTATAACATGGTTAGCGCAATGCTAACCGGAAGCCATTTTGTTTCAGTAGAAGATTCCTTACTTCTGTAGACGTCTGAGCTATCTGGGGCATAGGGGTTCCCTCTCCTGAGCAGGGAGCCGAAGGGCCCTTGGTAATGGTACAGTAGGGGGTCTATAGCGGCCTCCATGTCCACTTCACTTTCAGTGTCCAGATGAAACAAGCCTGTGGGTGGCAAATGGTACCATCTCTGTGAAAACGTCTTAACTGAGGTGGTCTGCTTAAAGGTGAACTGAAAACAGACCAGCTTTAAGCATCTAAATAATCAATCCACGTGCCATGTTTACAACGTCCAAAATATACATTAAACTCATTTTTAAAAGAAATTTACCACATTCCCCGTTTTCATTAACAGGGTTCCTCTCCTGATAAGTCGTTTGGTAGTTTAGTACAATACACAGCATTTAATCTACCTTCTCTTTAATCAATCAGTCTGGCTTCATCTTACAAAAGGTATTATGGGAAACCGAGGATTATCCACAGGAAGAGGAAAAACCCTTTCTAATAAATGTAGTAACAAAGGAAGACGTTACAGTCATCAGGCAGGGAAAAGACGGGAAATGTTAATAATTAGATCTGAAAGATCTTTGGAATTTGCAAAACGGAGCATTAATGTCTCACTTCTGACCAGGATTCCCGATCTGCATGATGGAAAAGCTCACCGTTCACATCTTTCTGCTGAGAGTACAGCCCTCCAATGGAAGGCACGGAAAAATGGTGTCCGCTGTCATTCTCTGAGGGCACATACGCGTCCTGTCGCTCAGCCAGAGTGCCTTGCGAGGATAGGTAGCTTGGAATGTCCGCAGGCAGGTTGGTCTCATCTGGGAAGGTGGGGAAGCAATCAAGTTAAATGGTGAACCCCCCCCGAAAAAAAAATAGCCATGAAACCAAACCTACATTAATCTGTCTCATATCAACCATGTGATTCATACAACAGATGCACCCGTTAAAAACCTGCATACTGTATGGAACACTCAGCAGCCAATCAGGTCGCAGGGGTGGGACTCCCACAGACGCCACTCACCCGTGTTGGTGACGCTGCAGTCCTCATTCCGGCGCCGTGTGTGGTAGATGATGACCACCCAGACAAGGGAGGTGCCCACCACACAGCACACCACTGCGATGATAACGATGCCCACTGTGGTCCAGCCGTCCTCCTCGGCAGCGGGGGCACCCTCGCAGTTGGCGGCGGGCAGAACGTTGAGGCGGGCGCTGCCCCGCTCCGTGCCCAGCGGGTTGGACATCTCGCACGTGTAGCGGCCGGCGTCACCCTCGGCGCTGTCCACAATGATGAGCAGCTGGGTGCCGGCCGCAAAGAAGTGCCGCTCCGTCAGGGCCAGCGGGCTGCCGTCCTTGGTCCAGTTCAGCCGGGGGGGCGGGCTCCCCCCCGCGATGCACTGCAGGACCGCAGTCTCCCCTTTGGCCACTGTTCGGTCCATCATCGGGCGCAGGAAGAACGGGGTTTCTGAGAAAGCAAAGGCACCAGTAACTAACATTTTACAGGGACAAAAAATGGCTTCCATCATTCAGTCAACTGAAAGACTAGCCAACTGTTAGTTGGTTAAGCAGGTGGTTAACTAACCAAGCACGGTCAATGTGGCATTGGCAGATATGGCCCCTGCAGTGTTCTGGGCAGTGCAGCTGTACACCCCGATGTCCTCCGTCTTCACGTCCATGATGAAGAAGACATCGTCCTCCGGCATGACGTGCATGCGCCTCTCCCGTGCGGCGGGGAAGTCTGTGCCGCCATCCTTCTGCCAGGCAATCTGGGGGGCAGGGTAGCCACCGGCAGCACACTCAAGCCGGGCCGCGGTGCCGGCACGGATCGTCAGGTCCATGGGCGTCTTGGTGAACGACGGCAGCACTGGTGTGACAGAGAGGACATGGGTTAGACCAGTAGCTGGGAATTGAGGAAGAGAATTTGCAGTGGCTTTCTGGTTGGTAGATCTCCACACAGGTCTAATTGGCATCTTAAACACAAAAGTGCTTCAGCCAAACAAGATTACTACGTGGATCTAAGAGAACGGGTAGGGCCAAGTCAGGTGACAAGCCCAAACTACCAATCATATAAATCAGGGGGTAGCACTGTGACCTAACACCTTGTTCAGGGTTCAAATCTGTGCCACTTATGTTTACGGCGTTCACGTCTTCTCTTCTCTTGCTCTGTGTTGGAAGGGCATCTAGTCTAGTGTGTCCTCTGCTTTGTCCCCTGTGCCCTGTCCTTCCCAAGACGGGCTCCAGGCTCCCTCTAACTCTGCACTCCTCTGACAGAGTAAAATTCCCACACCCTGCCGCAGATCCCACAATGCCCAGCTCCAGACCCAAACGCCTGTTCCGATGCCTTGGGTATTTCCCTGGCACCAAACCTGAAACAGCTGTCCTCCCTCTGTTTGGGTAAAACCCAAATAAAGTCCTAGGGTGTCAGGGGAACGGGCGACTCACTGTTGACTGTGAGCTTGGCCTTGATGGAGTAGGAGGAGCCAAAGTGGTTGGAGATGACGCACTGGTATTTGCCCTCGCTGGCGAAGTCGACGTTGAGCAGCTGCAGCATCGTGGTGTACTCGGTGACGTCGCCGCTGCCGTGGGCACGGAGGTGTGCCTGGTTGTGGATCTCGGCGTCGCCCAAGGCCTCGTTGTCCTTCTTCCAGGCGAAGGTCATGGGTGAGTCGCTGGAGCTCGCCGCCGAGCACACGAAGGTCACGTTGGAGCCCTTTATGGCTGACTGGGTCTCCGGCTGCACTGTGATCTGAGGCTTGGGGAAGTCATCTGGTTCCATGCAGGAAAAAATAGCATGAGGGCTATAAGGAAGGCATGGCGGCCATATTCTTCAAAATTACCCATAATCCCATGAGAAGTCCCTGGTCTTCAGGTCTATCTAAAGCAGATTTAGGCAACCCTGATCCTGGAGTGGTATTCCATCCTATATCTGATGAGTCCCTATCTGTCCGAGATCAGCTGTGGCTCATCAGAGACTATAAAGGATAGACAATCTGCTGAATACCGACACTCCAGTATTAGGGTTACCTCCCCCTGATCTAAAGCAAGGCTTCATGACGAGGTACGACATCACAAGGACCTCAACACTTGGCTGTTGCTCCATCAAGCCAATAAGTTTCTATGATGCACATAAAGTTGGAATGGAGGGGCGGGGGGCAAGGGACACTCACTGCACACAAACTCGTCTGGCTGCACGGCGAAGAGGCTCTTTCCCTTCAACATCTGCGGATGGGCACAGCTAGCGTCGATGGAGGCCTGAAAGTGGCAGTCCGCCACCCACTGGGGGAGCCATTTCAACTGGCAGTCGCAGAGCAGGCTGGACGTGTTCAGGTGGCTGGCGGAAGAGGGGGTGAGATCCAGGAGCATGTGAGCACAGGCTGCAGAAAGGAGCTGGGCGAGGCCGGGGGACAGCGGCGGGGGGAGGGCAGTACTCACAGTTCCTCAAGCTGCTTCATCTGCGAGAAGGCATTGGCCTGGATGGACATGATCGCGTTGTTGCTCAGGTCCCTGGGAAAACAGGAGCAAGCGGTCATTAAACTAAAGCCCTAAAATG
>JAODKM010000058.1:26875453-26886277 GCA_026780845.1 Petrocephalus sullivani
GGGGGGGGGGGGGGGGGGGGGGGGTCACTATGAAATTCACCATTGATTAATTCATTCAAACTTCATTATAAAAGCAGGGATGTAACTGCGGATCCAGGCCAATTAAACACCAAACGTCCGTAATCTGAGGGGGCGTAAGATGCACTCCTTTAAACTGAGATTAATGTGAAAGAATAATTAAAATCAAATGCTTCTGGTTTTGCCCCCACCCGCAAACATGCCAAGTGCTGATCAATAGCACCTCATGGAACATGGAGGGAACAACACTTTCCTCACTTGTCCGAGTGTGACCGGACGTGAAGCAGAGACGGGGTCATGTGACCAGTTATGGCATCCCCACCCCCCACCACACACACACACACACACACACATTCTCTTTTTAATGGAAGACATATTTCTAACGTGCAATCTCCACTTACAGGTGCTCCAGGGTGTCCAGCCCAGAGAAGGATTTCTTGGTAACAGACCGGATTCGATTTCCCTGAAGGAACCTGATTGAAAATACACACGTAACTATAAGTGCAGGAAGATTTCTCTCATTACAGAAACTCCCATTCCATTTGATAGTATCCTCTCAGGAAAGTGGGGTTTAAACCAGAGTGCTGGGGCAACCAGGGAAGCAGGAGAGCCGGACTCACAATTTTCGGAGGTTGTCCAGCGCAGAGAAAGGTCCGTTCATGTCCTCGATGGTCCAGGAGATTTCGTTGTTTTTCAAGTCCCTGGGTGGAGCGAGAGAGCCTCATTAATTTCCACACCCAGCACCAACCCCCACGGGTCGTACACGGCAGCGCATAAAATCCGCACCGTAAAGGTTCCCTTTCCTTTACGGGGGCCTCCGCACTGACACTTTGGGAAGCCCCCTGCCGATTCAACCAGCTATTAACGGGTCACGTGTCCTTCTCATACTACCTACACACAAGGCCAAGCACCACGCCACAGACTGAGCACAAACACCTTAGACAGGAAAACAAAATCGCCCGCCCAAAGCTCTCTTCAGTAACAGAGGTTCAGACTCTGAACAGGCTAATAATTCTTGATATAGCGTTCGGCTAAACTGTCATTAAAAAAGCACTGAGAAGCTAATGGCTAAATGCTAGGCTAACTGCTTTCTCACACCACTCCATCTTGTCAAATTCCTCCAGTACAGACAATTTCCTCCTCACGCTTGGTTACAAATGGTGCCCCCCCCCCCCCTCCCGTCCTCTACCTACACACCTGCCCTCTGCTGACCTTCAGACGTAGGGGGAGGGGAACATTTGGTTTCACTTAAACCCAGGGAAAAAGTCTAAGCTCTGGTAGAGAGAGCGTATAGTTTATTCTGCACGAATTCCATTATTGCAGGGTGACACCGTCGACGCCGTAACGTGTGTGGGGGAAAATGAAAACCCGCAGACATCAATCCTCTCCTCACCAAAAACAAACACAACGAAACACGCGAGACACCCAGCCCATCTCTGTAGCATGTAGGCCGAGAGGGTCACCCGAGCCAGATCCTGGGAGCTTCCGGACCAAAAACGAAACAAAAACGACAGTCAACGAAAGCATGCGGGGACTCACAGCGACTGCAGGCGCGAGAGGCCGCGGAAGGCGCCGTCGGCGATGAAGCTGATGCGGTTGTTGCCGATGTCCAGTGTGTCCAGCAGGCTGAGGCCCACGAAACTCGCTTCATCCAAACGTGTCAAGTGGTTTGCCGTTAGATCCCTGCGGACACAAAACGTCATGGAAAGGGTCAAACCGGGGAAGACATATAATCAAAAATAGTGTTGTCGATCGATTAAAAAAAACTAATCCATTTAATCACAATAACCGGCTGTGATTAATCAAGATGGATTGGGAAATGTACCCCCCCCCCCCAACTCTGCTTTAATTTTTTTCATTCTGCAACTTTGCTCCTTCCGTTTTTGAACGAACAGAAAACACGCAAGTCGCGTCATTTATGTGAATTATACAAGCGTTTTTAGAGCCAAAGTTAACACTCTACGTGAAAAATCTTACTTTCAGAAAATACAATCCATACTATTTTAAGCTATTTTATGACATATTTTGAGAAGGATAAGTTAAATAAAACAATTGGCTTGTAGTATTATACTTGCAAAAAACGTCTCATAAAGGTTGTGAAAAATGGTAAACCTAGTTACCAACTATAGCTATCCAAATTAGAAGACATTTTGCAACTTACAGAGATACTGTTAATCCAAATTTGCAGTTATACATGAATTGAAGGAATGTATTACTGTATTTTCTCAGTGAACACTCTCTCACATAACAGAAAAAGAGGTTGAAGTTTTCACGCGTTTTCTTGACCCAACAACTGCGGGATTATCGTTTCACTATCATATGAATAACGCTATTTACTGCTTCGGGACTCAGAGACACACACACACTCATATATGAAAAGTAGACCATTCAAGGTTTCTGAAGGTGTTTTTTGTGGTATCTATGACAAAAACTCTGCTTGGAAGATTTCGGTTTTATCCCAGGCAGGGATTCCAGATGGTTAATTTGCCTTAGCACAAGTATAAGCATTAACGCGTTAATGTTGACAGTACTTCAGTTATCTGAGACAGACATCTGGAATTTAATTCTAATAACAACAACATTTCACACTAAACTATGGCTGTGACTGATATAAGGGAAATTTGACTATGGTAAAATTAATGACTTGTAATGAGACTATATGGAAAAATACTTTCAAATTTTTCAAGTCAAACACTTTCAACTTTTAATTCGTCTCCATGATTATGTTTCTGTTTTTCAGAAATTGTGGAGGGTCAGGTGACTGCAGGCACTTTTATTTAAAAAAAAAAAAGAAAAAAAAAAATCAGCACAACCACAGAGTATCAGGTTTCACTGCGTTAAGTTCCCAAAGCGCTGTAAATTCCCCTCTCCTCCCCTCCCCCCTTGAAAACTCCATAAAACAAATCGCGTTTTTCTGAGCACGATCGCTCGCTGTTGCGGACGCTCGGAATTTGGCGCTCTACTTAGTGTCCTGGATGCACGCGACGGGACTCTTAGTAGAGGAACAATACCCTTTTGACTCCATCATCGTGTTGCTTTGTAATGTTTACCAACTCGCCTCTCCAGAAATTTTACCCCACCATCCTCACCCCTGGCCGCACGAATCCCGCACGTAAAATCCACAGAAAGGAACCCTCCCAAAACAAATAAGTCAATAGATCAGCCAATCAGCCGCGGCTGTTTTGTTTTAAAGCAGCCAGCGTCTACCGAGGAGAGAGAGGAGCGGTTTTTAGGCCATGCAGACGGCAACGCGCCTCGCAGAGTCCTGTCCGGACCCACCCCCCTAGTCCCATCAGCGCTGGATGGGGCCGCCCATCACCTAGGAGACAGTGTTAT
This sequence comes from Petrocephalus sullivani, assembly GCA_026780845.1. Taxonomy (NCBI): domain Eukaryota; kingdom Metazoa; phylum Chordata; class Actinopteri; order Osteoglossiformes; family Mormyridae; genus Petrocephalus; species Petrocephalus sullivani. Next base: position 26,878,808 of record JAODKM010000058.1, read on the forward strand.
GAGAAGCCCCCCGACAGTGTGGCGAAGGAGGCCGTGTCTTGGCAGGAGCGCGGCGGGCGGGGTTGGGCTTCACACTCACAGCTCCCTGAGCTTCTGGCAGGACTCCCAGGCACTGGGCCGCACTCTGCTGATGGAGTTCTGGCCCAGACGGAGCTCCTGCAGCATCAGCAGGCCGTAGAGCCAGCCCTTGCTCACCTCCGTCAGGTTGTTGTAATCCAGGTGCCTGTGGGGGTGGAGGAGATGGGCCCCGTGAGCCGCCGTGCGAGCCTTTCCCGCCACGTGTGCGAGGAACACTGAGCCATGCTTACACACGCACGCAGGCGGCCACATGCCTGTCAGGTTTATTCATCTCCGACATACTGCAAGCACTGACAATTCAGGCCTCTTTCCCATGATCCTTTGTGACAATATTTTAAATGAATATGTATGTATGTATGTGTGTATGTATGTATGTGTGTGTGTGTGTCTGTATCTCTGTGTGTGTGTGGGTTAATTGAGAGTGACTGATACATAAATCAAAACCCAGGGTCGGCAGAGTGAAATCACCATCAGGCACTTGAGCAAGGCCCTTAACCCCTAATTAAACCTGGGAAATGTTTGACCCTGAATGTATATTGCTTTGGAGAAAAAAAAACATCTATGAAATGAATTAAATATAAATGCTTATATAAGGAAAAACAAACCGAGGAAACCTGTTGGTTCAGGCATGCGACAGGAGACTAAAAATGAGACCGACTGTGCTACTCTGTATGAGCGCACGGACACATCACTGTAGGAGATGCAGCCGGGGACGTACAATGTCTCCATGCTGCTCAGCCCCCAAAAGGCGCCGTCCATCAGCTTGCTGATGCCATTCCTCTGCATCTTCAGGGACTTGAGGGAATGAAGCCCATGGAAACTCAGGCTGTCCACCCGGCGCACTCGATTCCTGCTCAGCTCCCTGCCGAGATGCTCAGGAATGAGGACCCGCACCAGCACACACATACACACACAGAAAGGCTGTTTAGGCCCGTCACTCACAGATGCTGAAGGTTGGGTAGCTGGAAAAACTTGGGCGGGATGGACGAGAGGCGGTTCCTGTTCAGCTTGAGAACCTGCAGGGTGCCGGACAGGTTCCCGAAGCAGCCGAGTTCCAGGGAGGAGATCCGGTTGTTGCTGAGGGTTCTGAAAAGAGCATGACGGCAAACAGTTAAAATGCCTTTAATCCTTTAATTTACCAACTACGAACTCGAACAGCGATTGGGGGAAGGAGGAGACGGGGAACGGGATACGAGGGCAGGGAACTCACAGGTGCTTCAGAGGCAGCTCGGGGAAGGAGGTGGCTTTCACTTCCACTATGTTGTTGTTACTGAGGTCCAGCGTATCCAGGGACCGAAGCAGCTGTAGTCTCTCTGGTAACAACTTCGAGATCTTGTTGTTTGCTCTGAAAGCAGGGGTGGTTTTAAGGTGCTGTGCACATAAATCAGAAGGTCGTAGGTTCAAATCCCAGGTTGGCAGCGTGATTTCTCCCTCAAGCCCCAATTACTCCTGCCACCGTCTGACCACAAAAACAGGACACTGCTTCTGAAAAAGGCATCTGCTTCATAAATAAAGTGTAAATCCACAAATAAGGGAAAAATTAAAGAGCTGCTAAGAAACCAATCAGGTCAAGCATACAACGGGAAACTCAGCGCTAATAGCGAGACTGATTGTTAATCCGTGCGAGCGCACAGACACTGAATGTGTTTTTCGGGCCAAAAGAACAAGCTGCGGACTGTGTCATTTAGTTTATCGGGTAATTACTGGTGGGGTATTAAGACCTGCCAATTACTTGGCCGGTGAACAGCACCCCCTCAGTGAAAGCACGCTGCAGGGGAGGCCAGTGCTCTCGCGAGCCAAACGCCCCCTAAATTGCAGACCTGTGCTCACGGGCCGTAAACGTGGTTGCCACAGAGCACCTTTGTGTGTGCCACCGCTGTGACAGCCGGAATTCCACACCGCGAGCCGGGGGGTAGCCAGGCTCATTTTGGGTTCCGTGGATGGGTTAGGGAACCACCACCCTCCCAAAAAAATTCCATATCAAAGCTCCTCTTATAGGCATCCTCAAACAGAGCCTTGGGATAAGTTTAAGCTCCCACCTCTATGTAAAATAAAGAGTCCATGCAGAAATGCGTTCCGACGGCTTCTGTGACCATGCTTCGGGATGCTCTCAGGGAGAATGCTTGAGAGTTTTTTTAAAAACCTTTTCGGAATCATGAAAAAGAACTCAAATTGCCAACTGCTATAGCACGTATCTGAACCACATTAAGTAGGAAAGACCACAGTAGAAGGTCAAATCCGCACACATGGGCCGCGGCTCTGGTTCTCTGCCATCACATCTTTCCCCCCCCTTTCAGGGTTCCATTTCATCACACAATCTCATTTAACTACTGCAAATTTGCATTTCCATTTGGCCTATATTTGCGAGTCAGGTTCAGATAACACTGGCATTTAGATTGCACCGATTCCTGGTTCTATACATGATCACACACAACGCTAATTATGGACCATACTACATTTTGCCAGATTTTTCCAATAATCTGCAACACACAAAAAAAAAAACAACCAGCCCACTAACCTACAGTTACAGACAGAAAGTAAACAGAAGGGTTAGCCAGCATAAGAACATTTGTTTTGGGTAATCTGAGATCTAAAAGCAGAGTCTCAGGCTCAGTTGATAGGGCCGGGGGGGTGCCCACATCACCTGGCAGGGCAGCCTGCTGGTAAAGGACGACCCGGAGTCATCCCACACCAATCGACAAGAGATGTTGCTTCGGAGCAGATCCATTTGGCTCGATTCTGGGGTTAATCCCATGTTTAGCTGAAGATGGCTGAACCCCATTACCATGGCATCCATATGGCGTACGCGTTATAACTCCATTGTAGCATGATTACACCTAAAATATTAATGAGATGCGTGTTGTGATGCCCAGAAGATCTGCATAAATTTGGCGTATCCCTGTGTTTATTAAGTTCAGTTAGCGCAGCACGCCATGCACTACAGTTTTGGTAATTCGTGTGTTTGTGTTGCGGCGCTACTTTCTGCAGTTTAAATCCCCGCACAATTATTAAAATAAGCATATACTGAATTTATACAGATTACCAGGGGAGTTTCTAGCTATGAAAAAGATTTTTTTAGAAAGATTGGCTAAGATATTCGGGGCTAAAATACTCGGGACTACAGCCCCGAATGATCGGACCTGTTGACGCCCATGCAGATTAGTAATATTTTAGACATACTATTAATCTGTTTACCAAATTGTGGGCGTAAACAAAAGTCCGTATTGTACCGAAAAGCTGGCGTCCGGCCAAATGTTTCGTCCGTCATCTGAAGCCCTGGTGATTACTGCGCATGCGCCATAAGATCGCGATGCAAGATCTCCCGACCCTAACACACACGAAAGACAAAAGGGATGCCTAATTTCCACAAGCTACTTCACACAAGCAGTGGACAGCAATTAAACAGCCACTGGGACAGAGGACACAGGAAGCTCTGGGGCCAGGTCAATGCAGCCCCGCTTTCAAAGGGGCTAGACACTAAGGACCACACTGAACGGCACACTCCTCCAAAGCCCGGGGGTCACCTATCCAGAAACCTACTGTCACTGCCAGCTGCAAGAACGCAGGGTATAAGTTTGGGTCGTTTGTGGCAAATTACGGCTTCTCCTTGCTAAGCATTTTAGATGCATAACATCTAGATTTCTGTAGACAGACCCCCATGTCATTAGATGTGATTAGCGAGGAGCACAATGACGAACATGAGATCAACGGTAATCAAGCCAACAAGAATATTACTGAGAATGACCCTTCGGCACCAAACACACCCCCTCATTTTTTTCACCCGTTACAACTTTTACTTTTTAATTAAACAGCAGCCGTTTCTATCCAAAGTGACAGAGAATGGAGAAAGCTGGGTCAGACAGTCCCTGGGGAGACTGGGGTTAAGGGCCTCGCCCAATAGTAACGTCACTCTGAGAACCAGGGGACTTGAACCGGGGACCTTTGTAGCAGATACAGGGTCCTAACCCGCTGAGCGACTTCTGTTGAAATGAGCAGAATAAAACTGTATTCCGGAATCTAAAGTGGACCACATGCATCCTCAAGCAAGACTCTACTACACGTACTACCTACTCTAGTACCTTTAAAAAAGGAATGGGTTCAGTGAATGGTTAAAAAAAAAAAAAAAACAAGGTTTATCTTTTAATCTTCACTTCCACAGGCTGGGTCCAGACAAACAAGTACCACATTGTACATTAATGCGCACACACACACACACACGTCAAATTTGTACAACCAATTTTCTTGCAAATACGGTTATTCCAGACCATTAAGGACTTATATGGGAGCATCTGTCCTGTCTCAAACTTCCCTGGATTTCAACAAACCATGAGAAGTGCAATGTTGTTGTGGTCCACCATTCATTTATAGTGGGATAATTTTAAACATTTATGGCAGTGCACAATCACAGAAAACAACAACAAAAACACTGAAAATATCATCTTTGTTCTTTGAACGATGTTTAAAAATGGGTGAGAGCATTAAGGACAGCAAAGCCCAGCTTCACATTTGGAAGTAGTTTGTATAAGATACTTTTCCAAAGTAAGAGCGTGGGCCATTTATTAAGGGAGACAAACTGCAAAACAAGTTATTTAAAAACCCAGAAGTCCAAGCCGGCTGACATCGCCACATAACCGGGAACCGGGGAAGCAGGGCAAGAGGGGGAAAAAAATTTAAAATCAATCCCTGAAAAGCATGCAACCCCCCCCCCGGAGAGCTAGTTTCACCCCGGCATTCTTCTGTGATGCAGTAAGAGATCCACCTCCCCGCAAGAAACTTATGAAAACGGCAAAGGAGTCTAAATCTCCTCGACGTTCTGTACCATCTGAAATCTCCCGTCTTCCGCATACTTTTGCAATTTTCATTTTTTCTTACTTTTTCTTCCCTTTTTGGTTCCAGGAGGGGGAGGAGGAGGAGGGGGGGTGACAGCATGGTATCGAATGCTACTTAGGCCTTGTTTAAACAACCAGGCAGACCCCCCCCCCCCCCCCAAGAAAAAACAATCGCCAGTAAGTCACCAGCTGGCAGTAATTGGCCAGTGATCATTTTAATGAATTGAACCATTTCCCAGGAATTTACGAGGTTTACCCGTTCCAGGTAACATTCCCATATTTTTCCTGCTTTTCCTCACCCCTCCCAGCCGCTAAACTGCAGAGGCAGTTCTGAATTTAACAAAACAAAACTTGGTCTTGAAATCCTTCACATTATCACCTCCATTGTTTACGTGATGTCCTGCTTAAAAATGAACTCTACATAAACTCCCTTTTGTTGTCTGTTACAAAAAAAAAAAAAAAAACTGAGTAACTTCACAGCAGACACAAAACATACCATGGAAGGTATCAAAATTCTACATGGAACGCTTTAAAAGGCTCAGCTAGTCAGCCCTTTCCAATAAAGCGCCAGTCCGACAATATCTGTTCCAGCGGCTTCTCTCTCCCCTCCCGCCAAAGCAGAGACATGGTTTTCATTAAAGGCGCCATGATGGAGGCGGCAGCAAGCCCCTGTAGGAAAAATTACCACACGCAGGTTTTTCCCCCCAAAAAAAGAGCTGCCAAGCAATCAATAAATGTATAAGTGGGATGATTTACAGTTTGGCATTTGCATAACTTACCGAAGTTTCCCTGACGTGCACATTATGATTAAAAAAAGTAGTAAGAGGCTGATATTTTAGACGTAACTCAGAGTCACGGACAGTCGGGAGTCCTGCGGAGAAACGTGGCCGGAGAGCCCAAGCTAACCAAACTGACAAACCCTGTCAGCAGCATTAAAACATCTGAGGTCTCAATAAGCATCAGACAGCCACTATAACCGTTAGCTTGGGCATGTATTTTGGGTGTAAGTGCGATCTTGAGGGCAACATATCATGCCTCAACGAACACTGAAGTTCATAAAGCATAAGAGCCATGATGATATCACGAAGACACTCGGGCTCCGACAGACCGCTAAACAATCCCCAGTGAACATGCCACATTTGGGAGGCACAGGGGATGGACGCAGCTGGGGTTGCGAATGATGACCAGCAGAATGGACACCTGAACCCAGCAGGAAGCCAAAGTTCACGACAGCACAAATAGCACACTGTGGCCAAAGACATGTCTGAATTCTATGGGACCCTGAAGCCATTTTCTACACCCATCTTTCAGGAATGTATTAAAAAAAATAAAACAATATACCAAATATCGAGATACACACAAAAACAAAACATTTGCGCCACTCTGTTCAGGAGTGGACACATCCCGGCCACAGCTGCACTGCCCAAGTGCAAACACAGCTGTGTTTCTGCATGCCAAGCTGCGTAAATATTGGATTTGTTCTAGTTTGTAGAATTGAGCAAAACCGGTATCAATGAACTTTACATGGAGAGTCAGTACCCAGCTTCAGCTATTGTAGGAAAATTGCGACATCATACTCAAAATAACATTTGTGAAGTTAAAGTCCTCTGGATTGAGTGAGAGATGTACTAAAATGTAGCAAATATGGCCACACTTAAAAATTTTAAATTTTAAGGGTCACCAAAAGTATGGATCCGAAAAAAATATACTAATGCACAAATATCTGATTCAGGGACCGTGCCATTTGATTCGAATCCTGACGATGGTTATTTTTTGATGTTGGAGCAGTGTTTACATACGTTTTAGCAAACTAATAAGCTTCAAGAATCCCCCACACAAAAAAGTGTTTCTGCAGGAATTTTTTTCATATTATGTTATCAAGAATATGGATCACAAGGGACCTTAAATCAGAATTGATTCAGAAATATGAGATTTAATTATGAACTTAACTGGTCTGACATGAATTTAAAAAAGTTTAATTTTCAGCACATTTCTGATTTTACCATATATCTAACATAAAAATGTAAAACCTAAAACCAGCAGAACAAAACCAGAAACCATATACTTACAGATTAAGATGCGTGATGTTCTCGGAGTAAGGCCCCAAATCTGGCAATGAATCTAGTTCATTGTTATTCAGTTTCCTGTAACAGGCATGAAATGTGTCACAAACGACATGCAAGATGAAAAACCCACATAATTATTACGTAAGTCAAGGAGATACTTACAAGTCATTTAGATGCCGCAGTTTTGCAAACAAACTGTTGTCAACGGACTGTAATTTGTTATGACTCAAATCCCTGTAAGAAAACGAGTATGTAAATCTGTTAGCACGCACTGCGCTCGCTTGCCCGTCCTCCGGTGTACTACTTTCCCCATCACAAAAGTTCAGATAAACCAAAAACACAAGCAATGTAGGAATCAAAAGCTTTGGTAACTTCGTCCCGGTGCGTGGCATACAGCCAGACAGCCCAGCGAAGATGACTTACTGGCAGCATGCATTTTGATGGGTGCTGAAAGCAGGCTTAAGGACCTGGTGCTACCCCCCCGCCCCCCGGGCCCC
>JAODKM010000058.1:26886330-26902053 GCA_026780845.1 Petrocephalus sullivani
CAGCCCCCTCCCCCACCAGGACCATGCTCCATCCACACCCCAGTGCTCGGCCTGCCCCCATCTGGAGTCCATCAGGAGCAAATAGGAGGGTAACAAGCGCCAATCTCTTCACAATGTCCAAGTGAGAATTCTCACACTTTCGGCTGGATCATTCCCATTACACATTAAATGATCATCATCCACCTAACAGTACATCATTATTACTACCATTATTACTACTCCGACTACTACTAAGATAACAATTCCAAGCACCAAATTCTAAACCCTCTAATTCCAGTTATTACTGAAGGTTTGGCTTCTCAGCTTTCCACCAGAATGTCCCTATGCCTGGACCTTCTTTGACCAGCACACCACTTACCAGTGACGCTAAAACACTGTCTCACACTTCACTTTCATATACTGTCACCAAAGTTCTATCAACAAATGTTTAAAAGCCTTGACTGAAAAATTCGAGAAGTTGGATTTTATTTCTCTGAACAGACCAGGAGTTTCCCAACATGAAAGGATGTCATGAAAAAAAAAAGTCCTCTAGTAAATCACTCACTGGGCTACTGTCCTCTAAGAGAGCTGAGCTATGTAAATCAGAGAGAAGGTGGGCCCCGGAACAGCTGTGGCCTATAGCCTTCCAGCCTATTATATTTTTTAAGACACTAACTTCAAAACACAAGAGGCACCAATCCATTTTCTCTTTTGTCACGATGGCAGACATGCAGTTATACCTACAATCTAAGGAGAAAAATAAAACATTCAAGATCCCTTAAATATCAAACAGTTGCAGATCCCTTTCCAAATATAAGTCTCTTTCAAACCCAGAACTGCTTCTTGGGTATGGTCATGCACAAACTACGCCGTAATGGGAGGATCTGTGTATCTGTGGTAAATCGAGATGCAAACACCAACGCAGAGTCATAGCAGACCATCACATCTGCATTTGTGAGCATGGGAGAAGGGCTGATGGAAAAATCCACAGCCCTGTGGAACAACATCCCTGGATGGGTAGGCGCTAGAACTCATTACACAAAGCTACATACGCTAATTTAAAAAAAGTGTAAAAAAAAAGCCAATCCACAACAGCAAACGGCCTGGAACAACTTCTCCGCGAAATGGAATTGGATTCCCTTCCAGGCCCAATTATCAGATCCATTTTTTTCCTGGCACTAAGGAAACTTGGGAGGATCAGGAAAAAAAAAAAGTTTCAGATGCAAATCCAGCAAGAGCTGCTTAATCATTTCCATGAGGAGCTGTGCGGCCGCTAATTCAGCAGAAAGACGGTGCAGCGAAACTAAGGGTCGAGCGGCTCCGGCTCGGGGAAAGGCGCCGGGTCGGGAGCCTTTTCGGGGCCGAGCGGCTCCGCGGAAGCGCCGCCGAGGCTCTGCCCCACCGCGATTTACATTCATATGCACGGTGAAAAACAGAAAGGGAGACTACACGAACTGAAAAGGCCAAAGCACCGTATGAGAACTCTCTTATACACAAAATAATATTTATGATTATGATAGTGCCATGGACGATTGTCAAATAACTATTAAATAGCCTATAAATGTCTTAAACTTGGTTCTTTCTAGGGAATGAAATAAAATTATAAGAATAAGCCTAATAATGAAGGTAAGTGTTTACAATGTTTATTGATCAAACACTGGTGTGTGGATATTAAAAATACTTGGGAAAAAAAATTCTAACAAATTCAGCCTTAACATTTTCCCCGGAACAAACAGTCACTCTTACAAATTACCCTAAAAACTTTCCTCTCCAAATGACTGAACGCTTGCCGTGAATAAATGTAACACTATATATTGAGTATATTACCATAATTACCACTGATTCGGATGCAACTGACTGCACGTTCACGCCTAAGTGAAGCCATTTCACATTCAGGGCATTTCACGGCATTGTTTACATTGCCAGGGACGGGGGAGGGTGGCCATCAGGCCTACAGGGACCTATTACTTAAGTTATCTTAATTAAATATAACTTAACAGGACCATAAGAACACATAAATAATTACATATCCAAAATAAAGTGAAAACCATATTAAATTACAATCAATAATTAACCTAATATGTAAATGTATATGTAAATATTTATATATCATTGGGAAGGGTTGGATTCTCTCTATTTACGTATTTATACGTAAATATTTTTACGTATGTATTTTATAACTTCTTAAAAAATACTGTTTAGCTGGAAAGAAGTCGAATACTGTGAATCGCGTCGATCATAAGGGCCATATTTCAAGTTATTTAAAAGTCTATAATTCCGATGCTTCGTTAAGGGGAAAAAAAGCTGTAAAGTGAGAATAGCGGTGTTCCTTTTCTTAAACACCGTGTACTCCCCGCAGTTATAAGGGGCTGTGAACCCGACAAGCCGGAGCTCCAGCGAAGCGTTCACATCTCAGCTCGGCCCGCAGAGGAATTTCGGCAGAATTAGCCGCAACTAATTGGTGCGGCGGTGCCCCCATCCCCCAGTCCGGGAAATAAAGAAGGGCAAAGCAATTAAGACTGCTGTGAAAAGCCCAGGTAAAAAGTAAACAATGCGAAATATGCTCCCCATATACTATATACTTCGTGTTTATACTTTCGGAGGCCAGTATTTTTTTATAGATTTTTTTTTAGATAAATCAGATCTGGGAAGTTTTCAGTCCCCGAATATTAATATCCCAAGTCGCGCTGAGCGCAAACTGCCCCCTAGAATAAATGCGCCTAACGTCGCAATTTAGACGCGCTAAATCACGCCCGTGATTTGTCGGAAATTTGCGCAAAATAAGGCTATATGAGCTATATGCGTCCGATGCCGCTGCGCTTATACAAACAAGAAAAAGGAGAAATAACACCTATATTCCGAACCCTCCGCCAGCCAAAGGGATGCGACTGTAAACAGGTTACGAAAGTGCGACAAAAGATCGACTTACAGCTGAACGACCCACGAAGGAAGATCATCCCGAATTTTTCTCAGCCTCTGTCTGCTGCAGTCGAGCAAGCCGCCGACACATGTGCAGGGGGACGGACACGGCTTACTGTCACCGCCATTCCCAAAAGTACATTCCAAGGCGGAAAAGAGCAGGAAAATGATGGGGTACGTCTTCCCAATGATCGAAAACTTCGCCGCGGACATTTTCGAAAACCCCTAAAATCCCAGAAGTCTCAAAATACGCTTTACAAAATTGCGCAGGTAAAGGATTAGAAAATCTGTAAGTATAAATTCCGGCCCTAAAAATCCTGTCCAGATTACTTGTATCTAATGCTTCTTATCCTTATATCCGAAAACTAATCGCTCTTAATCCATTAATTCGGTGCAAATGAAGAAAGCGCACTCCGCATTCCCCCATCTCTCCCAAAACTTTTTTCGCACTGAGGTTAAGCAAGTCGCTGTTGCTGCAGCAGTAGCATGCCAGGCACCCTGCGGCGAGCTCTGCTATTGGCCCTGCCGGAGCACCACGTGACCCGCATTGCGGCTCCCTGGGAAATGTATTCTCGCCGAATCACGCTTTAAATTGCGAACGGCTCTCTTTGTAGGTGGGTAATGTATGAATTAAAGTTGTGTTTAAGCATAAGTACGCCAATACTTTATTTTCCACGAGAGCTCTGTTTAAAATTCATACGAACGCATTTCAAAATCGAATGCGAACGGAGAGATACAAAGTTTAGAGATTGCATTTCAGTTTATTTTTTATGAAATATTTCTATCACATAGAATCAAAACAGTTAGTAAAACTATGTAAACTCAAAAACTATTTGCTTAACAACACCACAAGCTATGCTTATCTACTGTGATTATTATACGATATTACTTTATATAACATTATTATTAGTTTCACAGACTGAAGGAGGCGTTGCTTTGACAAGGGAGACCGTGTGGTTGTGCTATTTACAAGTGAAAAGTAAAGATTTTTAAGGAAAATATGTGTTTTCCTAAATTTCTGTATAAAATATTACATATATATTTTACACCCCTTGTGTGAAGTCTGAAGGACATGGCCCGTTGATCTTAACATGCAAAGCTTTTTCTTCTTGCTGTTTTCTAGTGGTTTCAATCTCTGTACTGCAAACGTTCCATGCAGCTGAGACGTTCACATCGCCTCCGCATTCCACGGTGAGCAGACGTGTATGTTGTTGCTTCTACACCGCTGTCTTTGGCCGCCTCTAATGACGGATTATTTCTTAGTCTTATGACCTACGCCCCAAAGTATGGACCGATTAAACATATCAGATTGGGGGAGAGCTCCAGTGTAACAAAACACAAAAATAAATGGACCGAATCTAGTCAGATTCTAAGGATATGGCTATGAAGATTACTTGGTAAATCTACTTTTCCAAGTTAATGCTCATGATGGCTGAATGCCAATCATTATACTCAGAATAGAAACAGCAATAAAAATGTTCTCCAAGGCTCCCTAGCTGCAGGTATTTCTCAGCCAGTATAAACACGGCCCCTTGGCAAGCATTGGCAAGCAAAGACTCCCAGTGTATAAAATATTCCCCTAAAGTCTGTGTGAGGGTGCAGAAGCACTGTGGAAGGCTGGGCACTCTCCTGCATCTTATTGCACTTTCTAGAAATATGCTTAATATGCTTAAGGAATACGCTTCAAATCATAAAGGCGTTTGTGTCGGTGGGCACCCTGGCGATTTGCAGTTTGTACAAATGCTGAGCTTCTTCTCCGGTTTGGTGTAATTATGTTATTTTCTTAGAAATACAGGCCTACGTTTCTGTAAAATGTCATGTAATGGCTTTCCACTTAACACAAAGTATGTTTTTGTTGTGTTGTTCTCATAAATATTCCAGCACATTTCCGAGTCAGTTACAAATAATGAATAACATTGAATAACAGCATGCAAAATCAGATTTAAAAATTATTAATGATAAAAAATGTCAACAACCATTTATTCAGTCAAAGCCACGTGGCTCTTAAAACATTCTTTAAAAGAAAAATCTTAACACTAAACTTTTATTATTATACAGCAGAATCCAATGCAGGGCCTTACATTAAGCACACTCAAAAGGCACTCACACGTGTTTCGAACGAAAAAAAAAAACTGCTTGCTTTAGCGAAACCACTCCCGGCGCAAACTCAAGAAGCAGAACAGAGTCTTGTTGTCAAGGCAACACACGAGTCCATGTGTGTAGTGGCTGTTGATGGATGTCTGAGTGGGACCAAAAGTGGTCTGTGTCCAACCCAGAGCTATGTGGCCACGTGCAAAGGCGGCTCCTGAGCCCTATACAAACAAACCAGCAAACCGTGCACTCAGAACACTATCTCAGACAGCAGTGCTCTTCTATTACACCTTTACGCATTTACCATGTAATCATATGAACAATACTTGTCAGTTGGACAAACTGGTGAAAGCTGCAGTCTCGTAAGCGCCACATCTTTCAGTATAGCTCCGAATCACTTGATTACAGAACTGGAAAGAAAGTGTCTCACAATGATCAGGAACGCTACAGTTAATGACCACAATGTTATATCTCTGAATTAAAATCACAGATTGAAACTAGAGTAGCACGTACAACTGTACTCAAAGTTACAAGTCCTGTCATCTCTCGTACTTGAGTTTTTAGTTACATCCCTGTCACTATGGCTAAAATCAACTGTCACCAGGTTCAGGACCATGACCTTTACTTTGGGTCTGACGAAAGGCCCAGCCCCTAAATCTAGCCACGTTTAGTGACACATAGACATTGCTACACATTATCACTGGCCTAATTTTCATTGAGTCGTTAATTGGATTTATGGCCCACTTATAATTCAGCATCCAATTGTGTGGGGTGTGTGTGTGGGGGGGGGGGGTAACAATGTGCACAATTTTGAGATTTAGGCACCATATTCTTGAGTCCTTTTTATCAAACCATGTTATCAGTACCAATTAAACCATACAGAATTATCTTGTACATTAATAGGGAATCAATGATTTCATTACATTTACAGTTACTTTATCAGATCTTTGTTTCAGGATTCTTTTCCTTCACATTAGGCAGAAATGACATCAGCCACAGCAGAAAATTCTCCAGAAACCCAGAAACCTGCTTATATTTCAGTTTAGGTCATACTTTCCTGCATTTTAGCAAGGTAAAGGGTTTTTTTAAGCATTAATCTATCAGGCGCCCAGTTATTCATGTTGAAAAACCGCTGAGCAAAACCTGAGAAAAGCTCTGCTGAAGACATCAAGACGAAGCCTGTGTAAGAGATTAGCTCTGGGGAACAGGACAAATCCTGGGGTACGGATAACCCCACTCCTGTTTGGATGTGCCATCCATCTGTCCATCCATTCCAGTACTCCTCCTTCTGGAAATGAACAGAGCTGGTCAGGAGCTTGTCATTTTTCTGAACGTCTGCACTTAGCCACGCTTCAAGATCCCGCTGATGCCGTACGGAAGGAGCCTTGCAAAAGCGGAACTTCCTCACGCCTGAGTTCTGTTTCGGCTGAATGCCGAGACCCACAGTCACCATACAATCAGGGCTCCACTTTGCCGGATACATTTCTGCTAATACTGTAAACTGCAACAGTTTGTGAAACCATCACATTTATTTTATTTATTTTTTATCTGAACACCTCACGACCCTCCCCCAGCCCCCCACCCAATGTGACGCAATATGACCCAGTCTGACCCAAAATAAAAGGTGTCAACCAAGGGGGGCTTCAACAGTGAAACTTGTAAATGGGGGGGTGACCACCAAGGAAGTTGTCCTATTAAGACTAAAATGACCAGCTGAACCTTTACATTTTAAATTGATTAGATGGGATATTGAGCTTATACATATATACTATTGGGATATTTAGCGGATTCCCATTACACATGATGGACATGGTCACACATGATGGACATGGTCACACATGCTGGACATGGTCACACATGATGGACATGGTCAAGAATGCTGGACATGGTCACACATGATGGACATGGTCACACATGCTGGACATGGTCACACATGATGGACATGGTCACACATGCTGGACATGGTCACACATGATGGACATGGTCAAGAATGCTGGACATGGTCACACATGATGGACATGGTCACACATGATGGACATGGTCAAGAATGCTGGACATGGTCACACATGATGGACATGGGTCATGAGGGGAAATCTAGCAATTCAACCTGACAGTGGCAGGCCGGATAAAAAGCGCCTGGAGACGCTTATTACATAATTTACATGGCAATGTAGTGACAGCAGACAGCAGGGTGGCTGCTAATGAGCATTCCCAGCAACCCACCAGCCTCGCAGCTGACTCCTTTCACAGGTGTCAGATAAATATTTCATTCGGGCAACATGCTGCACGCGTCTCAGAACACGCCTTCAGAATAACGCTGTTTTTCAGCATCTATTCTCCTCTCCCTTTGCTCACTGTCAGCAGCAAGGCGCAGAGGGGCTCCCAGCCCCAGGCCCCATTTCAGCAGGGGGCCTCTGCAGGGCCACCATTAACACATTTCCATAAACGTAGTTGAAAAGAAAACACACATCACCACACAAGCATCAATATGTCGGAAGTAACCTTCCTGATTATGGTGTAAGTTTCTTTCGTAAAAATGACAAAAAAAAATTCTTCAAAGCATATCATAACAGTCCCTGGTGAACGAGCTACCGAGCGGTTACATCAACGGAGAAGAAACCATAAATCAGGAGCAGAAAATGAATGGAGTAAGTGGTAGAAGATGCTAAATGTAAGAAACAGTATCTTCCTGCACTCTGAAACTCTCGTGACAATTTTATTCAAATAAGGCAAGGTGACCTGGGGTCGGGGAGCATTTAGCAGTGGCACCGCGATCGTGTAGGGAAATGAATTTGCAAACCCAAATACGACTAGTCAACCTGCATCCCAGAGATCCATTCTTTCCCAAAAGTGCACCATTGATACCTGATTTGATCAGAATGCTGATGTAATATGGCTCTTGTCAGCTTGGCTATTCAGCCTAGATGTTCAGACTTTTCCCCTCATACTCAGCCATTCTGGTATAGGAGAAATGTAGGTAGCTGCAGCTCTTACACAGCTAATAGACATTGGGCGATATATTCTCCTACAGGTAACTCCCTCCGCTGTTTCTGTTCCCAGCTAACAGGGAACGTTCCCTGGACTTTAGCCAATGTAATGTAAAGGTCTTCTCAAGGTTGACAGAGAATGTTTCCTACCGTAATGTTAATGGAATGTTTTTTCATCATTTTACCGTAATTATTGTGGAAAATATTGATTCATAATAAAAATATAATTTTTAATAAATAATATAGATAATAAATGTAATGAAAGTGCTACATGTGTGTACAGCAAACACACCCTCCAGCCTTGCAGGTGTAAAGTGACAGTATTACCTGCTGCCCTGCCGTGCCCATTATTTTTTCATGCTTTATTATTAAATTAGCTGTAGTAGTGGCTGTAGTAGTGGGATAATGTTCTGGAAATATCAGGAAAACTGGAAACTTTGAGCGTTTCAGATTCCTTAACCGTAATGTTCGGTAAACGTCCCTAAAACGAAAAATTGTTAGCTGGTTTGCTTTTACAAAAGTGTATGCACACACTGGACATTCCTGGGCAGACCCATGACAGAGATTTTCTTGTTTTAAAAAGTTGATAAATGCATGAGGGATTCAGAAACACACACAAAGGTTTAATCATATCTCCATTAATTTCTATGGGTAAAAACTCCAATCCCAACATGACAACCTTAACCTTAAACATAAGGAACCAAACAAAATACAAGACTTTTTTTGCAAAGCATTTTTACTTTTTTTTTCTTTTTTTTAAATCTTAATGAGGCCTTAAAAATGGTCAGCACAATGTCAAAATATCAGGTTTTTATCACATTGGTCCCTACAATGTAATATAAACATAGTCCAGACAAACAGTCTTTCTAGTGTTGAAATTTGCTGTTTATTTTATTGCCCTGTTAATAAATCAGGCTTATTGTTATTACCCATGATTTGAGGTGTTTGTTTTGCGGTCAGCTCCCCATTGGCGGCTGCTGGGGGGGGCTCCCTCTCAGACTTCCCCCCCCCCCCCCCCGCCTTGAGAGCCCTCTTCCATCCCTGGTCCCTCTGAGTCACTTTGCATTGCAGTGTTTGGATGCAGGTGCGGGTAAGGGCCCCGTGGAGTTTTGGGCCAGGCTGTACTTACTGAGCAGAAGTGTAAAGGCGCTTTTCTGGGGCTTCTTCTTTTTCACCTGTTCCCAAGCATGCGTGAGCAATGCCAGGATGCACTGCAAACGTCAGGACGCACTGCGCATGCCAGGATGCACTGCAAACGCCAAGGCGCACTGCGCATGGCAAGATGCGCTGCAAACGCCAGGGCGCATGACGCATGCCAGGATGCACTGCAAACGCCAGGATACACTTCAAATGACAGGGCACACTGCGCATGCCAGGATGCACTGCAAATGCCAGGGCGCACTATGCATGCCAGGATGCACTGTAAACACCAGGGCACACTGGAAACACCAGGATGCACTGCGCATGCCAAGATGCACTGTAAACGCCAAGATGCACTGTAAACGCCAGGATGCACTGCGCATGCCAAGATGCACTGCAAACTCCAGGACGTACTGCACATGCCAGGACGCACTGCTCATGCCAGGATGCATTGTAAACGCCAGGACACACTGGGCAAAGCATTTATTTTTTGACTTAACCACTAATATACTATGTTTGGATAATAAATACTTCATTGACTATTTAACAAATGTAATTATTTAACTGAGCTGGTGGTATACACAGTGTGGTGGTATACACAGTGTGGCCTTCAGTAATTTTTTTGAGAAAAATAAAACTTGTTGTTAGTGTTTATTTTATCACTGATAATTTGTAGATGTTTTACTGTTAAATCGCATACTTTTCTTTTGAGAAAATATATACTTCCTAAGTAGCTTTAAGCATTTTCTTTGACTGCCTAAGACTTTTGCACAGAAATGTATATATCAAATTCTCTCTGTACTTCATTAAACTGTTGAATTCACAACCAAAAGCCTATTTATCTATCTTCCAACTGCTTATCCATCCATCCACCCATCCATCCATCCATCTTCCAATTACATATCCTTATGAGGTTTATCACGGAACTGGAGCCTATTCCAGGTAGCACAGGGCACAAGACTGAGGTGCTCCCTGGACCAGATGCCAGTCAAGTGCAAGACACACACTATAGGAAGTTCAGTGACTTGGAATGCACCACAACACAAATGTCTATGGACAGGGTGGAAACCAAAGTACCTGGAGGACACTCACGTGACAAGGGCAGAACACATGTGGAGCGACATACAACAATTTATATTACACACATTGTAATTCATCCATATTTCACTAGTGCCAGACGATAAGATGAATGCTCAAAAAGTTGGGTGTGCTCAGACAAAGGAAAGGTTACCATGACTCATCAAATCCTCTGACACCGAAAATGTTGAATAGATTCTTTGTGGCATGGGAAACATGTTAGACTAAAGGTTTGTTTTAAAAGCAAGACAATAAGACAGGCATCTCCCAGCTAGAGGAGAGCCTGGGCCCGCACCGAGAGACACAGAGACACATTCTTCAACCGGAGCTGCCAGCCTAACCCTGGCTGTATCCCGCACACAGAAAGAAGCTCCCCCCTGCCGGGAGAAATCAGATAGGGGAGTCGGTCGCACCGATAAAGAGCAACAGCTGTTAAAACAGTTTGCGGAGATTAGCCCACGCTGGCAGTATTAGCTCGTGGGCGTCACAAGACGGATGGAAAGGCAGTCCCTCCTTCTCTCCGACATCTCACTGTAAAGGAGCGACTCACTGTGCCTCAGCTGTTTCTATCATCTTTTTTTGATTTGTCTGGGTATCACGTCTTCCTGCCCAATTCCCTGTGCAGACTGATTCACTCTAGCCCTCCCACTCCCTGGAACGAAGTGTGAGACGTCTTACTAAGTTCAACTCCTTGGTCATTTAAATTTTCCCCTCATATTCTTCACAGAGAAATATTCCGAGTTTGCAATCTCCATTTCATGGGCTGTCTTCCTGGCAACTGACTTTGTAGGCGTCGATCCTCCGTTTGCCAAAGCTGGCGCTGATGTGACACACTCAGACGGCAAAAGTGAAGTTTCTCCTCACTGGGGAATTTGTCGGCTGACTAAGATTTCTGCCGTGTTGTGCGAGACCAGCCACAGGCAGGCTTGAACACAGAACCACCCTCGGGAATCTGACAGCCAAGGATGGATCTACTGTCCCCAGCTGGTTGTCATTACTAAAGCAGGCCACACAAATCCATTTCACAATTTAGCACGACGCTCAGCTTCCCCGCTAAACTGGGGCCGCTTCACTCAATGCTCCCCAGTCGCCTCTGCTAGCATCAGGCACGGCCGGCGTGATAAACCCCATTTCTGGACGTAGGGTAAAAACACAAGCAGCAAGCAAAGAAAGCAGCAAGTTGTGAATAGACTTTTCCAGGACTTAAGAGCTTTGAAGCAGCTGAATGTGGTTCCTTGGGGGGAGTCACCTGACAGAGACACCCCCCCCCCCCCAACATACATCAAGAGCAAGGACCTGGAGG
Organism: Petrocephalus sullivani; assembly: GCA_026780845.1. Lineage (NCBI taxonomy): Eukaryota > Metazoa > Chordata > Actinopteri > Osteoglossiformes > Mormyridae > Petrocephalus > Petrocephalus sullivani. Next base: position 26,897,827 of record JAODKM010000058.1, read on the forward strand.
GTCGATTCAATAGATTTAACAGAAGTTTTAACCCTCCCCTCCCACTCCCACCTCCCACCAATCCACATGCTTCTGCTTACGGTGCCATGACCGAACGTGTCAAACGCACATTGTCCCTGGCGTCCCGGCCTTCCCAGTGCTGAGTCTGCTCAAAGCCTGCCAAACAGATGTTTGCTTTCCCTCTGCTCCTCAAGTCTGCGTCAGATGTGCTACAAAGTCTCAGACCAGCGCGGCTAACACTCAGAGCCCGAAAGTGTCTGCGACGGCATCCCACAGCCTGCTGCTTTACTTCACTATTTTGACACTGTCACATACAGTTCTTTCTCTTAATTCAGCCTGGCAAAAGTTATTTTTTCTGATTTTTCAATTAGCTGTTCACGTCAAAGAAATTGGAGACTTTAAAATTTGATAGAAAGTTTTGTTAACTCTTTAATTACTATATACATATATCAATCATCAGGAAGAACTTATTTCTCAGTATTGCATTTGAGAAAAACTATTAAAATGGAACTTCAAAATAAGAACCTTAAAACAGTGACTGACCCTCGTAATTATAGCTGTAGGATATTAGAGAACTTTGTCTGAAGGAAGTACGACACATAAAGAAAACGTAATTATTTAGCTGGAGTGGGGAAAAGCCGAGCAGATGTTTGAACATTAAGGACCAAAATACCATTTAAAGACTTTTCCTCTTAACAAAACATTCCGGGTCATTCATTCTGGCCAACCGACAAGCATGCAGATTAAGTTTACAAAAAAAACATCAAATTTATGGGAAAGTAGTTTTAGTCATAAATACAAATCAAGCAGGAATTCTCTAAATCATCTCGTTTGTCCTTGAAGGGCTCACATGGTAAATATGCATGTATAATACATGGATAACAAATCATATATATAAACAGGTAGGTGTTTGACACAGCAATAAAGACTTCTGTTCTGTGATTAATGCTCAACATGATACGTTTTAATTATGAGAAAGACAATAGTTTTTAAAAAAAGAAAAAAAAAACACAAGGCGTTGCTTGGGTCACTATCATTTAAATGTTATGCACTAGATCTTCTTATTCCAGTGTTATGTAGCACGACGCAGGCATAGCGGCTCAGAACCTGCGGAGGTCCTGTGGTGCTCTTTCAGGGCACTGAGAAGAATAGAAGCCCATAAGAAGAGAGAGATATGCAGGCACAGGACAAAAGAGCCCCCCCCCCCCATGATGCCATTTTATATCCCCCACTCAGCCCTTGAGCACCTGAGCATGAGTAAAAGAGCTCATTCCACCGTCAGGTTTTAAGAAACCATCCTGTGGAGAGTTGATGGACCCCTCCCTCATCCCCCCCACTCACTACTCCCTCTCAGGCAAGCTTTTGATCCTCTGCTCGCCCCACAGGCTGGGGGGAGGGGGAGGGGCTGTTTACTCCACTCTGCAGGTCACCCTGGCGATTCCTACTCCAAACAAGGCCATTATCTGCTCTTTGTGCGAGGTGCCGAGAGCTGAAGACCCCGGACGACCCTCCAGCCAGGTGGGTAGGAAATAAGATGTTGTGTGTGTGTGTGTGTGTATGTGGGGGGGGGGGGGGTTCCCACAATGTGATAAAGTGATAAAAAAGGTGTAATTTTGATGTTGTGGGGACCCTCAGATTTTAGGAAAATCTGTGACTGCAATCAAAAAACTAAAAAAGTTTTGCATTTCATTTGGTTACTTATGGTTAAGGTTAGAAGGTTAGGGCTGGGTAGGGGTTAAGGTTGTCATTGCTGGGATTAGGGCTTTTCCCATAGAAATGAAAGGTCAGTCCAATACAAATGTGTGTGTATGTGTGTGTGTCAGGGTTTGTAAAGGTACAGCTGTGGGGTGTCATCTTCTATGTCCTAAATTTAGACAAAGGGGTATCCCAGCTGCAACTATTCAATGACGTCAAATCCTCTTTGTGTGTGCGGACAACCAGCATTTTAACATCAGTTAGCACCAATTATTGTTCCTTTATAATATACAGTATAAACATATTTTCCAAAGTCAATATGTCCAAGGTAACTTCATCAATTTTAAAATAATCGTCACAGTAAAATGAAAACTCTTTGTTTTTCTAGTCTTCGTAAGCAGCAGCCCTCTTACTTGTTTTCAAACATTCCAGAAGTGCTAAAGTAGTTCATCTGAAGCCTTTCAGCGATGTTGTACAGTTGAATAAACAATTTGTTATTAAATTCCATGGCATGCTTTCAGGGCTGGGCCATTTGCGTTGGGGTCTTTAAAGGTTCTCTGGAGACCCCTAGAGGCAGAGAAGAAAAATACGCCCTGCTGCATACCTGAATATATTAGGGATGTTAACATAGATATATATACATTTTAAAAAGTATTAGTGATTAGAAATTGAGCAGTGTGTTCTTACGTGCAGGAATTGGTGCTCACTTGCTATGTAACTTTGGGTTTCTTTAAAAAAAAGTTCTTGTAAGAAAAAGGCACAATTTAATTTAAATGGTTTTCATCGATATGAATACTGCACATTAATCCTTGAAATAAATTAAGTTTATAAATATCTAGATTCTAGGATTTCATAGATAATAGGCTAACAGTTATGAAGACATTAGAACTGTTTATTTCATGGCTATATTTTATGTAAGACCCAAACAAAAGACAGGAAGACAGCTACATTATAATATATGTGAACCGCCTGGGGGTCTCCTGTTAGTCAGCTCACTAAAGCAAGCGGGGTGGGATTCTTGCCTTTTCTTATGTAAGCTAGAGCAGTTTGTCGCTTGTATTGCTTTTGGTGTATTTTTCTATTGCTGCTATAATGACGCCTTTAAAGGAGCCTAAAAGACTAACAGCAGAAGTATTTATTTTATCATCAAACATAATCAAGTGAAGCATACTTAACTGCCTGGAGCGAAAGCTCTCAATTATGTCAATGTTTATGGATTTTTTTGTCTGTATCTGGACAACAGGGGGCAGCAAAGATACGCCGGTTATCAGCAGTTTGACCTACAGAGAGTCTAATCGATCCGATGCCAATTAAAGTCAGCATGTTGTCAGCATTTTAAATGAACATTTTAAGAGTTTTACAACCTGGGCATAAAGTTTACTCCCCAACATTTCATAAATTCATTCTTTGCTTCATGTAACAACAGCAATAGTAATAGCAGAGATCAGAATAATGTGTAAAACAACCCATGTAATAAAATGGTGTTGAATGCAATTATAACCCATGCAATAGCAGAGGAATAGGGAGAAATGCTTGTGTTGACTAGTGGTATGTGGGGGGTGCCTCCCCCCCGTCCCCCACTCCAGAGAAGGAGAGCAGCTCCTCTGCGGAACCAAAATATTGCTGCCTTCCCACCCAGCTGCAGTTCGTCAAAGACCTCCCTAGAATGTGGTATCCGAGGCTATGCCAAGACCACCTCCTCTGTATTCTTTGGCATGCTATCGAGTCAGCACCATCCTACACCTGAGTCAACAGGCTCAGACAGACCAGGAGTAGAAAGGAAAATAATAATCCAAATAAAAGCACCTCAGTAACGTGCATTCGCTGAACAGACAGAGGCCTAGCCTTGATTTCCACAGCCTGCTGAATCATACATCTGAGGTGCCATGACGGACAGCGCATAAATTACAAATTAATAAAGCTGTCAACTCCCAGGGAAGTTAAGGGAATTGACTCTTCAGATAATTAGGGCCATGTGATCAGCCACCGCCGGACATGAGTCCTTCATCAATCCGGCAGGTGTATATGTTCTGTGTGGCAGCCTGTAGGATTTGTGATTACCAGAAGGGCTCCATAAATCACAATATCAATTGGGACTATTGGGCATATATTATCAGGTAGGACCAGGGTTATTATTGTTAATGAAAAGGAAGACATTTTCATAAACTGAAATAAAATAAGGTACAAAAATAAAATTAAAAATTACAGCTGAACAAAAACTATAAATATGGCTTCCGAAAGTAATTGAACTAAAAACATCAAATAATTTTAATGATTTATCTTTAATTCCCATTATTTGTACCTGGAACATGTTTTGTCTATTTTGAGGACAGTAGTACATAGTTATTCATAAAGTACTCTCTAAATATCAGGCTCATGAAGTAGCTCTTTCAGTCTTTCCCAAGAAATAAGATGAAAGTAACTGAAAGCAAGATATATAAAAACTAGTCATACATATTTACAATAAAAACTTTTTATTTACAATAAAAATAGTAGCACACTGAAAACAAGCTAAACTGGATTTCAAGTGAA
>JAODKM010000058.1:26902153-26913742 GCA_026780845.1 Petrocephalus sullivani
AGCTGTTCGAGCAGACAATGGGGTAGAGGGTAAGGGTGGGTGACTCTATAGCCCCTTGACCAGGCAACAAGCCTATGATGGGGGGGGTCAGAAGCTACGTCAGACACACCCATGTTATTCCCACTCCCAATGGTCGTGACTACGTCTCCTCAGACCGTCTGTGCACAGTCAGGAGCAGTCCCTCACTGAAAAGCCACTCGTGGTCCCGTATAGGTGGGGTGACGTGTGGTTTGGGTCACTCCGTGAATCGGGCTATTACACACGGGAATCACAGAAGACAGCCCCCTCACCTGATCCAAGCTGGCATCTTCAGGGGAAAATCTGACGCCTGGGGGGGTTATAAACATACCATAACACTTCAGACGTGGTGTGTGAAAGCTTCGAGCCAATACAAAATGGCAAGATGATGGGCTGATTTGTAATTTAATAACCCATTGCAGCAACTCGCAGGACCACGCATGTATGTTTTAACATCTTTCATGAAACTATGTTCATCTTTCTATGAATCAGTACTGGAAGAATGGGTGGAAGATGGTTGGACATCTATCCGGTGCATTTAGACATTAGGTCTGTAAAGGGATATGTTACAGGATACTGGCTCAGTGATCGCAAGGGCGTGAGACATGGTGTCAGACTCCTGTTATGTCACTGGTTTCCATTCTCACCCACTGCTCTGGTGTAACTGTCTCGCATATCAGGAACAGATTGTATGGCGGTTAAGGCGAGGGTATGCATTAGTACAGCTGCCACAAATGCCAGGAAGGCCTTGCAGAGAAACCCCAATACTTAATTTGCATCAGGAATATATCCAGTTGTGTAAAATTAGCAACAGAATCACAGCTATAATGCAGGAAGTACCTGGGTTAAGAACCTCTAACTCAGAGACTAATGGACTACCATGCATGCTATTAGAATTAAAATTCGTGTTAAATACAATGGTTCGCAATAACGAATGCACGCACTACTTTGGGACACTCGTCAAAGCGTCACGCTGTTTCAGTGGTTCGTTGCCTTGAGGTACAGTACAGGATTGTATGTAGTTACTTTTATGACTACTGTATAATTATTACATTATGTGCTGTATTATTATTTTTCTGACCTACCTACATATTTAACTTAAAGACAGACTTATGGATCGGTTCATGTTGGTAACCCAGAGACTGCCTGTAATTTAAAAATCTATCCTCTTCAGCTTCATAATGCTTGTCCTGGTTACGGTTTGGGGGCTTCACGCCCAGTAGATTTCTTCCAAAGACCACAGCATTTAGCTCGATCTGGGTGAACCTTGCAGAGGAACCTCATTTCAGCCACTTGTGCTTTACCCATAATGCAAGACCAAAGGTTAGCATAGGCACATAGACTGACCGGGGAACTACAGGCCTCGTCAGACAACAGCTCCAAAAACACTGCCAGAGACCCTCTTAGAACCCACAAAACTGCAGCCATTGAGCTGATCCACCTGTCAGTCTCACATTCCCTCTTACCGACAATCAAGAACAAGATTCAGAGGTTCTTAAACTCCTTCACTAAGGGCAGACTCTCCCCCCGAGCCTGGAGGCAAGCGATCCACATTCTCATGAGAGAGTACCTTGGTCTTGGATATGGAGGTGCCAGTTCTCGTCGCCACCAATCTTCAGGTGAAACCGCTGAAGTGCTGGAGGTCAAAATCACAAAGTCATCTGTAAATAGCAGAAAAGTCACGTGGGGAAACCAGAGGTACCGGAGGCCAGAAGATACTCGTCAAATCGGAATTAGGTGAAACAATGTAGATTCGGGCTTGGCTGTGAAGCAGCAGCCTACGTCTTCTACCTTATATTGTGGAAATATAATAATAGAGGCTACATGAGCTTTGAGGTCTTGGAGAAGACACAGGACCACATGACCCCGAACATGCGGTGGGAGGTGCTGCAGGATTGAGGAGCCACATGCTAATTGTCTTCTATAGGAACGCTGACCTAGTAACAGTTTTGTCCACAACCTTGGTGCGAAATGTAAGTCTAATTAAACATTTCTATTTAAATTCACTTAAAACACAGCAGGTGAACTTCCTTAATAACCGAGTTTCAATCTTCATATGAACAAAACTGTGATATAAAAAAACACAAGACATTAAAAATTAACAAGCTCATTTACTGCCCAAAGATAAATGGATTGAAGGAAATATTAAATAGACAGTCCTCCACGAACAGAGTGACCTCTTCAAACTGGGTGATTTTTATGGTATATGTTTAATGTTACACTGAAATAATACGCACTGTCCAATGTCTTCGGAATACTTCAGGGTCCTTCCAGGCCCCATTGCAAGTACTCCCATGCAGTATATTTATTTAGTAATATAAAGCTGTAGCTCTACAACAACAAAATGTCATGTTACAGTCAGACTTAATTCGCTTTAACTTTAAGCTGGAAAGAATCACATCGACCTACGTACGTTCCACCTGAATGAAGCTTGAATCACACCTGAAAGCAAAAACTGCATGGATTTCAGCTGTATTTTCACGCGTTTTTCCTCCGTGCGTCGAAGCTAATAAGCTTGCAGGGTTACACAGCAGCAGGATTGCGCTCGGGCAGAAGGCAGAAGCCGAGCTCCGCTGCTCCGGCTACCAGCGACACCGGACCGCCCTCTCGAATAAGACGTCAGATAACTCTCAACACGTCAAGTTAAGCTGGACAGAAAAATAAACTGCACGAAAACGATTTCTTTCTTCATATTTATTTACAAAGGAAATATGTAATTTATTGCCAGGGTTCTGCAGGGTGTAATTATTTTTCCATGTTAACGTGCGATGCGCTGCCCTTATTGATTCAAGGATCAGTACTTATACGTTCGTACCACTTCTCGATTGCAGTCACTAGTCTCCTGGAATAAGTCTATAAGAATCCCCCACCTAGCAAATTTCGCCTTGCCTATATTCGTATTATATTGCATGTAATGTATGCACAGATGGCCTTAACAGTGTCGCCCTGTTCCTCCTGAATTTTGTGGCACTAACTTTATTCGTAAATCAATCTTAACATTAAAAGGCTGACTTCCGAAAAAGCTACATTTAGTACATTAAATTTACTGTATGTGCAATTAATGAAATTTCCGTGTGGAATATCTGGGTCGGATAGAGCCCCGTTACTCCCAGCTCTCAGGTCTCACTCATGCAGACGAGCAGACGGGCGTCGGACTATAGTTCGCTATAGCCATCCACTCACAATGCGATTTGTGATTCTGTATAATAATAATAATAATAATAATAATAACAACAACAGTAATATGATTAAGAGTCCGTACTCCATCCGTACTACAATGCTGGAAGATGTTCTTAAAGCTGCAGGACGGAATGAGAGGTAAGTTTTCATTTTATTGAGCCAGGGTTAATTAGTGCATGTACTTAATTTACTTTCAAAATGCGGAGCAGGATTAATTGATTTATTTAACTATTTTTTTGTTTTGTCTTCAGTGATACAAAAATAAAATGTACAACTAGCGACAGTCCAAGTTCCCGGTATTAAATTAAAATACAAGATTCGAAGTGATGAATATTCATATATGTTAGTTTCACTTCCTGACAACCGCTAAAGTTAATTGGCTGCTTCTGGCATCCAGCGCCAGGCCGTGTTGACAAGTTTTTACCAGTTACGTCACAAAACGCGAAAACACTTTGTAGTAACGCGCCTCTGGCTTTAAATTTTCACGTCACAATTTTGGACTGACAAATTTCACTGTTACAAATTATATACAGACGGAGTGTAAGAAAACAAGAGACTGGCTTTCTCACTACTGGAATTAATCTCCAGACGCCAGATAATTTCTTCACCGTATTCATTAATAGAGGAAATGAATACGGTGTATCTTCAGTGTCAATAACCCGCAGTCTAATTACTGGTCATAGCCTTACAGGATATGTCCTGCTGTACCTTATATAATATAGTGCTTCCCTTTTGGTAAAATGACCCAAAACCTTTTACTTTTTTTAAGTGCCACAACAACTCCTCTTTGTGCTTCAACCTCTGGGTAGATTCATAAAAACATTTTTTTTGTAAGTAAATGAATAACATTCATTTCAAGAAAAGAAAAAAAAAACTATTGATTATAGCAATGAAATCTGTGAACTGTATATAGGTGTAATAAATATTTCCAGCATTATCAGGAAAGGGAGTCAGCTACTGGTGCAGTGGGCTTACCCTGTTATAGTATTATGCCCAATGCCTCTTAACATTGTCCCTGGATAAATGCATCCCAATCTGGGTAAAGGACAGTGAATGCGTAAACAGAGCTAGGATGAATAACTTTGGCACCTCTGAAAGCATTATTTTGCTACTCAGCCAAACAGTATGAATATTTGATTTCCATTGGATTCTCCTATGACTTCCCCAAGGTCAAGGCCCTTCATTCTTCAAAAAAAAGCCAGATGATCTGTGGCGCCCCCTACAGTCAGGTTCCGTGGATGTCACATATAATGCTGCCAAACATGAGTGCCAGAGGTACGATGTAATTAGTTCCTATTCTAGGATTATATTTTTTTTGTTTGCTTTGTAATGGTTTCTGGTCTTACTCCTGCAGTGAAGAGCAGACATGGTTCCTTCTTTTCATCCTGTATCACAGAGTGAGTATTAGTCACATATATGGAGGCAAGATGTATGAAATGAACGCATGTTTTTATTATTCAGATACTTTTTTTCATATTTACATAATTAGAGGCCTTTTCACACACAGTGATCAGCTGCAGCAACAACTATTGAAATCATACTAGATAAATTGATAGAAGCTTTGTCATTGGTCAAATAAATCAGGCGTGGGTCCAGTTTCATCTCAAATCAATGCACGGTCATTATCGGGGATTTAAATGATCAGGTTCAAGGCTGAAAAATTCTAACGTAACTCATCAGGAGATTGTGGAAGAAATGGACGTCTTCACGATGACAATTAATGTGTAACCCTAAACCGTACATCACAGCCTCGCGGTGGAGCTTTCGCCCTCTCGGCTCCTGCAGAACACTGCCACTGCTGTCGCTCCAGCCAGCCTTAATTAATTAGGGCACAATGAGCCATTTTCTTACGAATGACAAGATAAAAATCACGTTTTTGAGGATTTTCGCATTGTTAGTGTTGCTTAATGCTGAAAGATGACTCTTTCATTTTTTTGCATCGCTTTTTCCCCCATAAAAGAGCAATTCATACTATTTCTTTTTCGTTTTTTCTTGCTGATTACTGTCACTAAGACGCAATGAAATTGCATAATTAAATAAGGTAATTCAAATATATATTCCCTTTAGTTTGTTATACAAAAATGGAACAAATTAGTATTGATCTTTATTTGATTAGCCCCTTAATTGTTCAACATAAGAACAATTAGAAACAGAAATGGGTATTATAGTAAATCATCAATGAGCATGTTGATGCGATTGGAATCTTCTGACCAATAGCTAATTGGCTAATTGATTAATCTCAGCTCTAGCAAAAGACAAGCTGCATAAGGGGGTTGCCAGGACCAGGACTGAGATATCCAGCTTGCAGGGGACCAAAAAGAGAGAGGAAATAATAACAACAAGGTTGGATAATTGTGAAGCAGCCATCTCAACAATGCAAATGAGCTAATTAGCTAAGGGGACGCGCACCAGACGACTCAGTGACTGACAGAGCTGGATAATCTTAACCTCCATACCTGTAATTCATCACGCCTACCGGTTGGGTGGTCTCACCGTCTACCTCTCGGGGTCTGCGTCAGCCCCAGAGCCCCGTGACACCTCCTCTGGGTGTGCAGAGTCCGATCTCGCTTCAGGCTGGGCCCGCAGGTGTTTTTCCACGGATGAGCCCGCCAGGCGAGGAATGTGGCGCCGAGGAGCACAGGACAGATGTGCTCTGTTTGGCTGAGTGAAAAGCAAACATTGCTTTGCGGGGTGATTGACTCCTTCAAGCCGCCGTCGGCTCCCCTGGCACCGGGGCGGCCCGGCCACCCGTCAGCCCATGCCAGTGATTTCTTTGACCTAAAGCTGTTACTGCAGCTGGCAGGTGGTGGTTTCAGTCTCCTACTCCAACGAGTTTGGAAATGTATGACTAAATGTGATTTTTAAAAATCGACAATACTGCTTTTTTGATCAGGTTTATTATTTTTAAGTATTACTACTTACAATCAATGGGCATTATGGTGGCTTGGTGCGTAACATTATAGCCTCATACCTCCTGGGCTCTGTGACTGATTTCCGCCCCTGCCTGTGTGTGTATGGACTGTGTGCGTGTGTGTGTGTGTGTGTGTGTATGGACTGTGTGCCTGTGTGTGTGTGTGTGTGTGTGTGTATGGACTGTGTGCCTGTGTGTGTGTGTGTGTGTATGGACTGTGTGCCTATGTGTGTTTCTTTACTTCTACGTTCCACCACGTTCCTCCTTTGGGGTGTCAAAATTGCCCTAAGTTTTGTGCTTCCCAGAATAGACACCTGGTTGTGCTGTAAAAGTGGTTATGGATGGATGGATGTTTACAGTTAACGCTTTGCAAATATCTCTATAAATGCCATTGACAGATGACACCTTTCACCACAAAGCAACAGTACAATCAAATAGTGCTAAGAGTGAAACAGAAGAAGATAATTATTCACCCCTAATAAAAGCAGTCAGGTGGGACTGTGACCATCATTCATTTTCCTGCATTTTCTGCCAGGCGGCAGGTGATTGACTGCTATCCGCTTAAAGGTGGCCGACCCGTGTGGACCGGGTGAAGTAGCTGGGCTGCCAGCCATGATGCCAGCCTGCCGCAGCAGCCCTGCGGTGATCCGGTGCGGCGCTGTGGCCACCCTCCGCTCCCCGGCCCACGCCCATCTCTCACAAAGCAAGCAGAGCGCGGCTGCCTGCCAGACGGTCACGCGCTCGTCTCGCGCCGCCGTCTTGTGGCAGCGTGCGGCCGCGGGGTCGTCTGGCTGCAGACGCAAGGTGCCCTATCCATGTTTTGCTGCCAACATTATATGCACAGATACTGTCCCATTAAGGCAGTAATACAGGGATCATGCATTATATGGTGTCGAGTTTCCATTTTAAAAAGTACTGAAATATACATAATATAGTGTTCAGTTTCCATATAAAATAGTACAGAAATGCATATGATACAATGTTCACGTTCCGATTAAAGCAGTACAGAAATATTGAAAACACATCATACAGTATTCAGTTTGTATTTGTCTCAGAAATGTACAGAATGCTACGTAATACAATGTTCAGGTTTCACTGAAAGGTGCAGAAACACACTGGAGAGTGTAATTCTGACGGTCGTACCCCACATCACGCTGGCTCCTGAGATTTTTGGGTTCAGGAACAAAAGGCAGACATGACCACAGAAAGCAGCTTGACCTTGGCAGAGGACAAGACAGGGCCCTTGAAACGAAGGGTGCAGGATGGTGGGCCCAGTGCTATCAGTAGCTTCTCCAATGCATACCCTATACCAATCATAAGTTATAGCTGAGATTCACCCCCGCTCTCCATCCTGCACGTCATGGACGTATTCACAAGACCCTCCATGGCACCGATTGTAGACTCCTAACAGATCTGACTGGAGATTTATTCAGAGGTCCTGGAACTAACCTGTGTTGTGTAGACCTCCTGTATCAGTCACAATATGTCTCATTGACTCATTGACCATTCGTATGCATTGTGCTGTTTAAAACGAATAAAACCTTTTTTTTTTTTACTTCCTTTATCGTTTATTCGAACACCCTGTGACCCTGACCAGAATAAGCAATGTATGTTATTTTTTTGTTGGACCTTTGTGGTTCTTGCGAATGACAGGCTGCTTATAGGGAAAGCCATCAGCGATCAAGTTTCAGATCAGAAGTACGGTAGAGATGGCATAAATGACCAGTAGGGTTACTGGATAAAAAATACACACACTTGCAGTATGAGTCACACTGAGAAGCATGATATTCAGTGAGGGGCTGTTCCTGGCGTTGCTAAACAGGAGGAGAACATGACCCATTAGGGTGTGGGGCATAATCCACCGGAGACAGCGAACGGTTTGGGATGGTGTTGTAACCTCGCCCCGAATCTGTGCAGATTCAGCACTCAAAATCCAGTGTGATTTTGATTTATCATGTGTCAAGTTGCTGTCCTTCTTCTTTTTTTTCTGAGGTCTGCAGGTTATGTCTGTTGACTTTGATCTCTTTCAATGCTGAGAAAATTGAAGTAAGGCATTAGGTGAAGTTTGCAAAGATTTTTTAAAGTTAGTGCCAGAAGGGAAGATGACACAGAATCATAAATGAACCACGAGTGAAACTTTATTGCTCTGCTAACTTTTGGACAATATTTATGTATCTCAAACCATTGATATATTGACAAGAAACCTTTGAGTTTGGCATTGTCAATGTTAACTAATAATGGATAATATTTTACAAATAACCCATACAGCTGAGAATCCTGAAATGTTACATAATAAATGGCAAAATGATTCACATTACATTATATATTCTGGAATTTAATGTATCCTTTTTTCTAACGCTTAGCTTGAGGGTGGTCCAATCAGTTGCACTGCTACCTCACAACTCCACAGTTTGGGTTTGATTCCCATCCCCATGTCCCTTGAATGTTGAAATTTTAACCCTAATCATTCTTTCTTCGTACTGTGAAACAGCAAAAAATACACCACACTTCTCCCTGTTCACTATAGAAACACAGGTTATAATGATAGTAGGCGTATAGGCCTAATTTTATGCGAATTGCATGATTGTGGCTATTTAAATAACTGACAAAATGTCCTCTACTAATAACCCTATTTTTAACTGTTGGAACCATACATGCTTTTTTTGACGCAGATGCATTGTTTTTTGTGTAAAATTAAATAATTTCCAATTATATCAACCAAATGAAAGCCACTAGCTGTCTAATATGTTTAACGGGCATCCAGGTAGGTGATCTGCAGGGTCTGTATGTCTGTCAATGACATAGTTTATATTTGACTATGGGCATAATACCTAATAAACAATACCATACAACTGTACAATACCGTAGCAATTATTCAACTTACGTGACTCTATTAAGTGAACGTGCTAATGATAGCACTGCCCTCTACAGGCCACATGGAGATTACATTTTTAAAAAATCACATTGATTTGTGATGGACTATTTCGTAGGGGTGCACAATTCAGAAAACATCACGATTCAATTCGATTTAGATTCTTGGGCTCGTGATTCGATTCAAAACCTATTCTCAATTCAAAACGATTCTCAATTCAAAACGTCCATAATTTTTTTTATTTTCCATCAGTCTGATAGGAAATACAGCCCTGAGATAATAGTTAAAGTTGCATTACAAAAATATGAACTGTTGCAATTATAAACTGCAAACCTTCAACTTAAATTAAACAACTTAAATTAGCATGTTACTATCTGAGCAGATTGGTACTTCCATGTTCCTTATATGATGAGCCATAAATCTGCTCCCTAGAGTATGTCTCTTTGTCATATTTCATCTGATAACTACCAATGAAAAGTCATCACATTAATCTTCACATTGTGTTTTAGTTTTTTTCGGTAATTAAATGAATTTAAAGAAGAAATTACTTGGTGCTGCCCTACACGGAAGGTAGTTTAATATTATGTGAGAATATACATGTTATTTTATAATAATATATGTGTTATGGGAAGTTACAGGTTGGAGGCTTGTTGTGGGGCAGCTGTAGGACAGCAATGGTTAAATGACAATAATAATATTAATACACAAATGGGGACAAGGACCTTTTTAGAAAGCCAAACAGAAAAAAACTTACCTAAAAAAACGGAACCTAATGAGGGCCAGCTGAGTTTCATTAATAGGGTTTACCTGTAAGCCTGGGGCAGGCAGTCTCTCGCTACGGCAACATAAGAGCTAACCCAAACCTTGCCCTGGGCCAAAACTCTGGTTCCCACTGGCTCATGGTATGAGAAAAGACAATTTCAAAATCCGGTTGTTACACAAATTTATGTTGGACAGTTATGCTTGTGATTTACCTCAGGGAAATACAATCGCTAAAAGTGCCACTGCACCATACTATTTTACACTTTTGAGCTGAATTATACAGAAATTATTATCCTGCATTACTTCTGCATTGAAATTATATCATTAATGATTAATTACAATAGAAATGTCAATGATTATAAAATTTAATGTACAGATTCAGCCCAAATGATTCCTGGATAATCAGGTAAGCATAAAGGTGGATAGATTGAAGTGTTTTCAGAAAATATTTACATGAACGCTTTCACACTGCAGGAACTTTTTCAGGAACTAGAACCTTTTTCCAGAACCAGGAACTTCTGTTTTGTTCATCCTGCAGGAACCCGGCCTGATTGTAGTTCCTCGAAGGCAGTTCCCAAACCCTTTTTTAGTACCTACTCCAGACTAGGTACTTATCATTCAAACACAAACTACAGGGGAAGCTCTGACAGAGAAAGCTTGCTTATTGATTCACAGTGTTGGGCCAGTTATTCACAAAAGTAATCCATTACAGTCAAGTTCAGGTCCAGAAAATACAAATCCAGACTGCAAGATTTTGTTTCAACCAACGAGTTGAGTATAAAGAGTCACAGTTATAGAGTACTCAACTTGTTTGCTGGAACAAAACCATGGTCTGGATTTGTACTTTCTGGACCTGATCTTGTCTGTAATGGATTGCTATTTTTGAGTAACTTCCTCAACACTGATTGAGCACATGCACCAATGTTAAATTATACAAAAGCGCTGGGAAAAGTTATGGGTCTGTAACGGGTTTCACTTGTGTTGGGGTCCCTGTTGTGTTGTACAATACTAGTCATAAGTTACTTGAAACCAGTTTCTTCATAACACTTTAAATTATACATTTCCTGGAAATATTTGAAAATAAAGAATAATTTATAATGAACATTATCATATACAAAACAGAGTACCAAAGCAGTGTTCCAGAAAGCTGAGCATTTTCTGAAGCTTGGATTGCTCAAATTAGCCATTATTTGCCTTGATAAATGCTTCACATTGCAGCAGGAAATTACTTGACAACTTCCCAACTTTAGTACAGCAATTTCCAGACATGTAAGGCACTTATGAGTATCCTTGCTCTGACGTTTTACCTCGCTCTTCCCATATAAGTTTTCATTCACGTTCCTTGTTTGCCTGATAGTTCTTGCAGAGTTTTCAGCTGTATTTTGGGTCATTATTTTGCCAAAGAATGAAGGGCTACCTTATCAGCCGTAATCCTGACGGGAACAGCACACTTTTGAAGTATCCTGTGATAGACGTGCTCTTTGAGATTGCCGCGGATTTGGTGAAGATCACCACCTCTGTCACCCGAGACCTTGACACTGCCTGCTCTGTGCATGACAGTCAGAACCACCCACACAAAACTCAACCTCTCTGGGTCTTAGAAGTACTGCCAGTTGGACCCAAATAGTTTACATTTTGACTCATTAATCCACAAGAACCACTTTAGCTCATGCTAGACAAGTGTGTGCCATTGACATATAATAGATAATTATGAATCTTCATCAAACCTGGGTGTACTCAACCCTTTATCTGGTACTGTACATTAATCAAAGTCAAAGTCAAAGTCAACTTTATTGTCAATTCTACCACATGTGCGGGACATACAGAGAATTGAAATTGCGTTACT
>JAODKM010000058.1:26923867-26934829 GCA_026780845.1 Petrocephalus sullivani
ACTCGAAATATCCCTCCAAACACTACAACAAACAATCGCTGCAGCTCAACACCACTTTCTCCCAGCAATCCCAGCAGCAGTATGTTCTACAACAACGAAGTAGAGTGATGTCAATAAACAATGGGTGGTCTTATTATTTCTTCAGCAAGGAGTTATCTCCTCACTTCCCTAGTGCTCAGCTTTCACACTGATGAGCCCATTTAGGTGATCTCTGATTCCGAAGTTTACCGTAGCCTATGTGATTGATGATCTTCTGTTACTGTTGTTGCTATTGTTCTGCACAGTGATCCACAGACACGTCCTCTCCTTCAGAGGAAAGAAAACACTTCTCATTCGCACAGTTACCTCAAAGCTTATAAACATAAACTCAATTCAATTTATTTTGATATAGCGCCTTTCACAGCAGAGTTGTGAAACATGTGAGTCTCATACTTTGCAGTCATAATTCAGTCAACATGACAGAATTTCTGACTTTCACGAGCCAAAGCCTAAATGATCTGATCATATACATTTTCAGAATAATAGTGTCCCCTGTCTGACCCATGTAGGAAAACTTAAAATCAAATGAGGCTGTATTTGCCATTTACATTAGAACTCTTCCTGATGCATATCCATTTCTGCATCCCTTTGGGGATACACACACATCCATACATATTTAGTTGAGAGCTAAGATTGGGGTTCAAGCCCTGGGGCAGTCATTAATCCAGCACTCCCAAACATTTCGGAGAGTTAAGGGCCTTGCTCA
Source organism: Petrocephalus sullivani (assembly GCA_026780845.1). Classification (NCBI taxonomy): domain Eukaryota; kingdom Metazoa; phylum Chordata; class Actinopteri; order Osteoglossiformes; family Mormyridae; genus Petrocephalus; species Petrocephalus sullivani. The sequence goes on from JAODKM010000058.1 coordinate 26,924,613, forward strand.
AGAAGATGTGATTATTCTGCTGAGGTTAGGGCTCAAACCGACGACCTTCCGCGTTGTCACATATCGCTCCCACATTTATCCTGGATCACAAGTCGGTCCCCATGCATTTCACAACATTCAACCTGGGTGCCTATGAGCTCAGCTTTCTTGTTTCCTGCAGACTGGAAAAGGTCACCAGCACCAGACCATAACTCATCCAGAATCATCTTACGATGCCACAGTATGCTGAAGAGCTTTTAATCTAAAGAGATAGCTTAATAAAGGTACTTTCAAGGTTACGGTATTGCAGTGAATGGGTTAAGGGAATTTGTAAAAAGGGCAACAAGCTGACCTTTTTTTAGAAAAAAATAATTCATTTTTATTTATTCATAATCTGCAGAATGGCAATCAGGAAACACAGGAAAGTCCAAGATATAAAGGTCAAGGCGGATAGAGATGCAGATAGATACGCTCTAACATTTGTGCTGAATAAAGTTGCATCTCAAAAGTTAAATGCCTGCCTTTTCAGTAGCAGATGAACCTCATTTTTAAACTAATCATCAGATTTCATATGAAAGTGTCAAATCAGGCTGGGCTAGAGGTAGGATCTCCCTTCACAGTCATACCAGAGTGGCAAATTACTAAAATACCACCACCTGTGTTCGTTACATGAAGACCCTGAGGTCCTGTCTCATTTGCACCCTTGGCTGGAGGTCGGGCACTGGATCAGCATGCAGGCTGTTGTCCATGACTAGATGGCAGGAAAAAAAAATCTGATCTGTTATGTTGGTCTTGTCGATCAATCTGAAATTTCATACATTGGCTGGATGATGTCATAATTTTCTTCTTTTGACAAGGAAGGAAGGAAGGAAAGAAAGAAAGGAAGAAAGAGAAATAAAGAAAAAGTAAAAGCCTATAGCTTGAAGACCTTCCCGCAACATTAATCAGCCATAGGCCTGGTGATCAATGCAAGCCTCAGATACTGCGCAGTACTGAAAGAATATGGCTTTAACATCTCCATAGCTCTCAGAGTTGGGCTGATGATTTATAGATACCTTGAACCAAGGTTTTTTTTAACCTATCGTTATTTTGGGTGCCTGTGAAATAACGGGAATTCGCTGTTTTCTCAAACTGCATTTTAATTAAGGCTAAATTCGAAGGAAATGTGAACACCATTACAAAACCACTGCAAACACATATTCTTGCAGAGTAATGTAAAAACAATGTCAAACTTTTTCAAATGGTCACCGAAAGCATCCTAAATTACTTTCAAAGTTTGGCATGAAGCTTTTAAAGGCTAGAGTTTTGTAATATCATTCCTAGCTTAAGAAAGGCCTACTGAAATTGTAAATCATTGCTTATAAGACATAAAATTATTATGGGGAAACTGCAAACATATTTAACATAAATCAATTTCCCTATGTACCGCGGAATGCCTGGGGGGGCGAGGAAACTTCATGTCCACTTGAAAAAGTCTGGTATCACATGGAACTTTTATTAATAAAGTTTTATCGGTTGCATAAAATTATTGTTGGTTTTTTTCATGATTGTTCATCACTGCATTCTTAAAGATGCCCCCAGTTCCACAATGCATAAATTTCACCACCAAGCGATTCACAGACAGGCGAAGTGTAAATACACCAGGTGACTAATTGGACGTCAAGAAGGAGGTTGTATTCTTGTTTTTTTTTGTTGTTCAAAAACAACTCCAAATATGGTCAATGAAATTCCTCCATGATTATTTTTTACTTCATTTAAAGTGGATGAAATCAGCCCCATTTTTCCCGAGGATGATGGGTTTGTAATGAAGATGTGGCTGTTGCCGATGGAGACATCACTTGCTCTGATTTTCATGCCACCTCCTACTCCAGGGAAACCCCCTCCTTCATTGGTATAATTATCGCCTCCTCCTTGGGGTGCCCGATCTAACGGCGTTTAATCACTCCGTCGATGGATTCCCAGCTCCCCATAACCTCCGAGGCACCTTCCGGGATGGAAGATCAGCAATCAAGGGCAGTTTGACTTAGATCCACCTTCAGCCAACTCAGAGTCAGAGCTTTGGGGGTGGGGGTGGGGGGGAAAGGGGGGGGCGGTGTTGGGGGGATGAGACATGGTTAAGGATTAAGGATGTGACGGTGTCAGTGGGTTCCAAAAACCACAGAGAACGTTTAATTTCAAACATAAGGAAAGAGTTTGAAAATATTTTTGTCCTTGGAATGTCTAAAAATGAGTTTTTTAAGCAGACTACATAAAAAGTTAATTTACATATATAATATAGGCCTATTTGTTATTTAACATCGCCAGATGCATCATGATCCAGTGTATTGTTACGAGTGTAGACAGCTTAATTGTTATATTTTATGGTTTTTTAGTCAGTTAAAAGGTGAACTATATTTTGTGGTTTTCCGACCGCAATTACTCGCATGAAATAAATGAGCGGTGGCCTGCAATAGGCTAATAAGATTTTTTAAAAATCAGATCATACAATGTCTGACATTAGATAAAGTCTATATTTGCGTTCACTGGAACGGCACTGGCTGAGAATTTTCCGAAACGCAATGGCGGCGCTCACCATCGACTTTGGCCAGGATGTCTCTCTCCTTTCCTTCCCGCGGTAACACTGTCCTTTCTGCTCGTCCCCTGTGAAGTGCGAGCAGAGACACTTTGGTGAGCCACTGTATCCGAGCTCCAGAGCCCGCCTGCGGTTTCGGGAGTCGAGGAAAAAAGGTCACTGTTGGTACCGCGTCCTCTCAGATTGCATTAAATGTAGCGGAAAAGCGCACTGAGGAGTCCCTGGAGATGTCAAGCGGGCCGGGAGACATCGAGATGACTAGGACAGATATGTTTATTTGTTTAAAATGCATTAGGAGCAGTGAAATGAAGCACAGTTCGTTGTCTCATTTTTCCCTATCGGAAGGCTGAGATGTGCTGCACTGCAACCTCATTCTTTAAAATAAAATCAGCCCGTTCATTCACGTTTTTACCATCAGCTTCCCGCTGTTTTTAAATTAATTATATGCATTGGGGCACACTAAATGATTTACAGAACACATGATACATGTCATGTTTAATGCAGGTGTCATTCGGCACATATTTGCTTCAAATAAGCCTTTTAAAATTAAGCAAGGCTGCCCCTGCATTGGCTTTGGTTGGTCTCTACAGTTCAGCATTTTTAAAGTTATGTGTCAAATTACAAAAGTATGGTACGATTGTCTTCACGAGAGGACACATTTCATAGTTTCAGAGCAGGTCTGAATTATTTTAGGCTGTATTATATTATTATAAAAAGAAATCAATCAGCATTGCGAACTAAAATCATTCCACGTGGTGGCTCGGGTATGCGATATGTAACATTAACCAAATTTTGTAACATTAAAAATTAAACTGATCAATCGTATGTTTTATGGAAAACACCTTTTATTCTGAGACTTTAGACTAAAAATCCATGGTAACAGATTTTTGTGTATGAAATCGAAGGTTTTCTCCATTAACATTCCTGTTTTTTTTTTTTTTTGTTAAAAATTATTGTTGTTGCCGTTGCCATTATTTGGACCAGTAGACAAAGTGATTATATAGAATTACGTCCAGGCACGTTTTTTTAAGGAATTTTAATAATTCACACTTTGGACTTTTAGTGTTGACGGTGTCCAAGTTATCATCTCATTAATTGTCACTGCTAGAGGAGATTCTTTTCAACATCTAGCCTTCTGTGTAAGACTCCTTAAAAGGGGAAAATGGTCAGATTAGAAGACAGCCATCATCTCGATCAGACAGCCTCAAGTAACAGTCACCCTATTGCTAAATAATGTCACTGCTTCCATTTCCTGTCCCTGTTTATTGGTGTCATAAATCATTAAAAACTTTTCAACATTCCAGCTTATTAGAATATATTACTCCAAAATACATGCTGTAAATGATTTATTTTGCATGCATTTGCTGGTTATCGATTGCTAGAATATTGGATAACACAAATTCAGCACAATGTACACGACCTACAAATGTGCTCAAGCGGCAATCGCTACATAAAACAAGGATGACGCCCAAAGGTGGCTACATGTATGTGTGTATATATATATATATATATATATTTTTTTTATTATGTAAATGATCTTAATTCATGACATACTGTCATATGTAGGTAATAGAAGTAAGGCTTATCTTGAGTCATAGGGGTTTTGTGTGATGATGAATTATTCATAATAACCCCTACATGCAATTCCTTTTTGTCTCCAGAAACATTCAAACGTTGACGAGTTGTGTGTTTGGAGAGGCCTTTCTGCACCCCACTCTTACACTGAGCTGTTATTTATGAACATGTAACTTTCCTACCTTCATAATGCATTATAATGGTCAGTATAATAACTAAGGATGTTTTGTGTTGCAGTATGAAGGTGTTTAAAGTGCATTATAGACAAGACCTTCATAGAGCATTCATAAAGCATGAGAAATGTATCTGTAATGTATTACACCTTTTTATAAATGGTTATAGCCGGGTTTATAATACTTTATCAATGCATTATAATGCATTATGAAGATATGTGTGATGCAGTATAATGACTGCTTTAAGTAAAGTGTTACCAAATTTCCCTCTGCAGTCCTATATCAGTCACTCTTCTCCTTATCTAATACTTATCATTAAATACGGTGGTCAAACTCTGGCTTATAAAAATACGGAGGTGTTTGTTATTACCTGATTCCAAATACTCATAGTTCCATTTTCTGTTGTAGAAAACTGAGAGTCTGTGAAGTTCAGACGGAACCTTGGAGTGCATGTAAAGTTCAGACAGAGCCCCCATGCAGCAAACTTCCTAATGCACACTTTGTAAATATTAGATGAGGCTGAGATTTTAATGGATGCCAGAAGTGCAGGGCCACATGTTGGGCGGGGGGTTTCGTGTTTGGAGGTCTCCTGTTAGCATCTCAGCAGAAATAGCATGGTTGCAGGTCTCCTGTTAGCATTTCAGCAGAGACAGCATGGTTGTAGGTCTCCTGCTACCATCTCAGCAGAGACAGCGTGATTGGAGGTCTCCTCCTAGCATTTCAGCAGAGACAGCGTGTTTGGAGGTCTCCTGTTAGCATCTCAGCAGAGACAGCATGGTTGCAGGTCTCCTGTTAGCATCTCAGCAGAGATAGTGTGGATGGAGGTCTCCTGTTAGCATCTCAGCAGAGATAGTGTGGATGGAGGTCTCCTGTTAGCATCTCAGCAGAGACAGCGTGTTTGGAGGTCTCCTGTTAGCATCTCAGAAGAGACAGCGTGTTTGGAGGTCTCCTGTTCGCATCTCAGCAGAGATAGCATGGTTGCAGGTCTCCTGTTAGCATCTCAGCAGAGATAGCATGGTTGCAGGTCTCCTGTTAGCATCTCAGCAGAGACAGCGTGTTTGGAGGTCTCCTGCTAGCATCTAAGCAGAGATAGCATGGTTGCAGGTCTCCTGTTAGCATCTTAGAAGAGATAGCATCAAATGCGATCTTCAGTTAGCTCTGCCGCACTGTGGATGGAAGTCTCCTGTCAGCACCACTGCAAACAAACCATGGATCTCCTGTTAGCTTGTATAGTTATGGTGAACACAGATAAAGCAATAATTGAACACCAAGCTATTCTACAAGCTATTGAATCTCGGGGTGCACTTAGTTTTTCACACATGGCTTCACCATTCTGGCTTCATTTTCCTTGAATAAATTATGATGGAATCTGTTGCGTGTTGCTTTACACCTGAAGTGAGTTTTAAATCATTTTAGAACCTGGTAAGGACTAAATGATCTTTTTTTTATCATGTCCTGATGCATAAAAGCATACAGCTGAAAGAGGATGTGCTTTCTTTTTCACAGGGCTGTATTTCTGCTGATGAAGAATGAAAAGGTCTTTCTGTGGACCGTTCGGAATCAGGTGCTGCTGACACAGTCCCGATAATGAAGAATTATTTCTCGGTATATCTGAGCAGCAGTAAACAACAGTTATTTATGAGCAACTCAGATGAACTGGACATTTGGATTGATAACCGTCACAAACAAGGCTTAAATCTGAGAGCATCTCCACCTTTCTGAAAGATGACTGGAGCATTGTGTGACATTGTGTGCTGTAATCATTTCACCATGTTAGCCCTGCTGAATTTTTAAACTATTTGATACTTGTGTCCTTGCCTATTGTCACTATTGTTCAGTTTGACCCATACCTTGCTGCAAACGGTCCTGTATGCTAACACTGACTTGTGTTTAAACACAAAAGAACAGCATACATGAAGTCCTTGATGATTTCAACAAGTCTACGGATAGAACATCTTTACTTACGTTGTATAGTGAAGACTTATGGTAATTGACATATCATCCAAAAAAGTGTAAAAAAAAAAGAACTTTACATTTATATTCAGTGTTAAAAGAAAATAAACCAGCAATATGCAGCTGCAATTATGATAAAATGCACGGTGATAAAAGCATAAAAAGTAAAAGATAGAAAGCTATAAATTTGTTTTAAGATTAGAGGTTTTTCTGATTGTCCCCACATTTCAGCTAAGGCTGGAGACTCAAGTGTTTGGTTGAAAAACACAATAATGTGCACTTAAATTTCCACACCTAGCGGCCATAAACAGAGCCATTTCAGATTTGTTTATCAATAAACACATTACTTTGTGAAACTAGACCTGTAAATCCAGTGATTAATTCATTCAATATTCATTCTATGCATTTGTTTTTAGATGAGACCCCCATATGTTTGGCTTGCGTGTAAAGGGCTCCTTTCCACAGCTTGACCCCACAGTTGATGATGTGTGTAGCACACTAACAGGCCAGCTCGCAGACTGTGTCTGAACATGGCTGCCAGGCACACGGACCTCCTCACAGAATGTGCTGAACATGGCTGCCAGACACACGGACCTCCTCACAGACTGTATGTCTGAACATGGCTGCCAGACACACGGACCTCCTCACAGACTGTATGTCTGAACATGGCTGCCAGACACACGGACCTCCTCACAGACTGTATGTCGGAACATGTCTGTCTGACACACAGACCGCCTCAGAGACTGTGTCTAAACCTGTCTGCCTGACACACGGACCTCCTCGCAGACTGTATGTCTGAACATGTCTGCCTGACACACAGATCTCCTCAGAGACTGTGTCTAAACCTGTCTGCCTGACACATGGACCTTTTCTTTTAAATAAAGAAATTTTACGTAAGTGATTATAGATAGGGACTGCTGGGGACCTGCTACGTGTGTAATTTCAGAATTACAGTAAGTATCATAATGGGCTGTAAAATTCTGAATATACTACAGTTTGATGGCATTCTAAGATGCACTTACGCCCATCAAGGTCATGCATTGCTTGAAAGGTGACATGTTAGGGATCCTCTGTCATTTTAACAACAAGGCCACTTCATTTAAGCCTCCACAGCCGTTGTTTCTGCTGCTGTATTCATTTTTCATATCTGCTGTCTGTGCACCCGCTCCCTTGATTACTAAATTAGGTATCAATCAATGCAAGTGGAGTCGGTGTTACACAGAGAAGCGCTTTTAATTAACGGATGAAACTGAAACCTTGAGAATTGATTTTATTGAGGACGTATAAAGCAATCAGATCAAGAAGGTGACTTTTTTTCGTAATCATTGTAATGAGCTCTGTTGCCAAAGCATAGTTTTAATTTGCCTTTCTGAAAAAAATACTGTTTAGTTTTATTTCATCTCTCTTTTGTGTTTAATTTCTTTGGCATTTCAAGGAACAAGAATGGGTTGTTTTTATAGGTCAGCTATTGGTGTTTCACCATCAGCATCTCAAAGGTTTTAGAAGGTCCAACACACGACATGCAGTATGGACAGTAAAAGTAACTGTATATATATATATATATATATATATACACAGTGGTCCCTCGCCATAACACGGTTCACAATGCAGCCTCGCAGTTTCGCGGATTTTTTTAGTGCAATTTCGCATGTTTTTTTTTTTTACAACGCATAGTGTTTTGCGTCCTGATTAGCGCATTGTGTTCTGGGTTCTGATTGGCTGTAGACAATTGTCAATCAATCTCCTCTGTGCCGTGTCGCCTGTACAGTACAGAATGCCTTCAGCTTGTCAAATTTACATTAATCTTTGATCGCAAGCAGTGTGACTCTGAAGTGCTGTACTGTATGTTTGTAAGTTTTGTCCCCAACAAACCCAACAATGTCGACGAAACGTTTTGCACCGTCAAAGGCACCTGCGGTAGCACCCAAAAGGCAGAGGAAGATGCTAAGAAAAGTGTATAAAATGTGTAGTGAGGGGTTTTACAGCCTTAAAACATCTATAATAATTGTAAAAAATAAAGCTATATATATATATTATAAAGAAAATGTTTAGAAATTTTGCAGGACTGCATACGATCCTTAAACGGATGTATTTGTTTTAAATAAATTATTTTGCAAGATGTTTTGTGGCATCAGGGGCATCAGAAGCATTTTAAATGTGGGGAGGGGACAGCGCTGGGTAAACTAATATTTTATGTTAATATGGGGGGGGGGGGGGGGGCCAAGCAAAAAATTATGAAATGTGATTTTGTTTTTTTGATTCAGAAATTCAAAAATGACAAACTTTAAATCACTGCTGGTAAATATCATCCCACATATTTCTTCTCTCATCAGTCATTCTGTAGGGGACTGTCCTTCTTGTTAACCCTTCATCAATCATCATCATCGTTATTATCATAGTCACATGACCACTTAACATATCCATCGCTAACAATGCCAAGAATGCATTTCCACATACATCTATGTGCAAAAGTCATACATTTACATCCCCCCTGAGATGTCACCAGAGAAGCAGGAGCCAGAAATTCTGAAAAAAGATTCCTCCTGTTCCTTATTGTGGCAAACAAAGATTGGGCACGAGAATGACTGATTCTGCATTTGATGGATTCATGACCAAACCGACAGATTTGTTCACAGATGCAAAGGAAACTGTGGGTTGGGGTACCCCCTGGAGAGACACTCAGATTCTCGCCATGGCTAACAGCTGGCTTGGCCTTTGGCCACCTGCATTCATTATCCAGGTAGATATGTTAAGAAATATTAGCGATTAATCTGCTCAGGCTGGTTAACCAATGGCTGCCTCTGTCTTTGTTTGAACAACGCTGTGGTAAAATAAAATCCATACCAAAAACAATTGTTAACAAATTCTTAATTTAACAAAAAATTGTAATTACAACTCCTTTTCCAAAAAAGTTGGGGCGCTGTGTAAAATGTAAATTAAAACAGAATGCGATGATTTGCAAATCATATAAACCCATAATTAATTGACAATAGAACAAAATGCAACATATGAAATGTTAAAACAGAAATGTTATTGTTTTATGACAAATATATGCTCAATTTGAATTTGATGCCAGCAACATGTTTTAAGAAAGTTGCAACGGGCAACAAAAGCCTAGAAAAGTTGTGTAATGCTAAAACAAAACACCTGGTTGAATATCTCAGAACTAATCAGGTTTATTGGCAACAGGTCAGTAAGATGATTGAGTATAAAAAGTCTTGTGTGTTGTGAAGATGAGGAGAAGTTCACCACTCTGTGAAAGACTGCATGGGCAAATAGTGCAACAATTTAAGAATAATGTTCTATAACATAATATTGCAAAGAATTTGGGAATTTCATCATCAACGGTACATAATATCATTGAAAGATGCAAAGAATCTGGAGAAATCTCTGTGCGCAAGGGACAAGGCCAGAGTACATCAGTACTGGATAGCCATGCTCATTGGGTCCTCAGGTGGCACTGCATGAAAACGGGCATAAATATAACGGAAGTCGCTGCATGGGCTCAGAAACACGTCTGAAAACCATTGTCTATGAATACAATTCTTCATTGTATCTACTAATGCAAGATGAAGCTTTACCATGCGAAAGAGAAACCACATCTAAACATGATCCAGAAATGCTGCTGAGTACTCTGGGCCTGAGCTCATTTAAGAAGGACTGAGGCAAAATGGAAAACTGTCCTGTGGTCTGATGAATCAAAATTCCAAATTCCTTTTGGAAATCATGGACGCCACACCCTCCGGGCTAAAGAGGAACGGAACCACCCAGCTTGCTATCAGTGGACAGTTTATTATGGGGATGTATTAGTGCCTATGCCATTGGGTAGCACAGAAGGTACCATTATTTACATATATATATATATATACAGTATAAGTATAAATATAAGTATATATACACTCACCTAAAGGATTATTAGGAACACCTGTTCAATTTCTCATTAATGCAATTATCTAATCAACCAA
>JAODKM010000058.1:26943260-26960209 GCA_026780845.1 Petrocephalus sullivani
ACTTACCAGGGGGCAGTGTGTACTGCACGCGACGTGCACGCGACGTGAAATGTGTGCAGCAGAAGCAGTGTACTGACTGTACTTACCAGGGGGCAGTGTGTACTGCACGCGACGTGAAACGTATGCAGCAGAAGCAGTGTATCGACTGTACTATTTGGAATATTGGATATTTGGAATAAAAATCCATTTCTGCAATTACTATTGCAGTATTTATAAAGAAAAAAATTGCTCCAAAAATAAATTTCCCACCAACATGCCTGTTCATGAATGATTTTCACAGCAAAGATGAAAATGATTAGGGTTGGCTTAGGGAGCACATGTAGAGCTATTGTAGATATACATGTAGAGCTATTGTAGATATACATGTAGAGCTATTGTAGATGTACATGTAGTGCTAAGTAGCATTTCTCTGGCATATAGGTCAGTGTTGAGTAAAGGGTATTTACTACCATGATTTTTATTCTTATACAACTGGTAAAATCTTTGGGCAAACTCGTTATATGAGTTTATGGTATGTATATATTTTTCACAGGGCAAAACTGTGCATACTTTGTGCAGGGCCATACTGGAAAGTTTTAGGATTGAAATATGTTCTGTTACATATTGAGATATAGTCACAAAATATATCAATTGTGATGCTTTTGAAAATAATATGTAATAATCAATCTATATTTTTGTGGGGTTTTTTCCTTATGAAAGGAAAAGATGAGTACTGTAAGGGATACTCTTTTTATTATGAGTTTTTATCTAGAATGTTTATGAGGGAAGTATGATTTTACTAGTTTTACTTAGTGAAATAGTAAAATCTAGTATAATTATCAAAATTAAATTTATCTCTGTACATGTGCTTGGAGCATAGCACCTGTGGTCAATGTAGCAAAAATACAGACTTACAAGCCCATAAGAGTCAACATAAATCTTAGGTTGCGATTAGACATGCGAAAATAAGTAACGGCTATTTACACTGTTAGGTGTGCGTTCTTGTTATGCTGCAGATGCTGGTGCATCAAATTTTTCTTTAGTGAAAAAGTGTGGAGATTGTTGCTACATGGCATTTCATTTGGTTAGCTTAGTTTAACGTAGATTAGTTTACATTAGGTTAAGATAGGTTAGATTAGGTTAGTTAGTACCCTGCTGAAAGAGTCTCCCTTGACGTGGAGGCAGGCTTACAAATCTTTTGGCAGAATTTTACCTAGTATGGCGCCCAGAAATTTCTGATGACACCCCTCGGGCTGGTGCCATTTAAGAAGCTGTTTTATACTCGATTATTTAAGTGGGGGGCTTTTATTCTTATTTTAATCTCTTAATGCCCTACAAACGCGAGGACATTTTTTGTTCAGTGCCGGTAATTTAAGCAGTGAATAAGTGAATCTACTGGGATTTCACTCTCCCAGATGTGTCTGTATAACCTAGTAAAACACGTAGACTTAGAATGGGCTATGTGTGGGAAAATAATGTTATCTTGTGAGATTACCGCACTCATGCACGCAGGAATGGGGGGGGGGGGCATTGGGGTGACCACTGGGATGCTGGTTCACTTGCCCCCCGCCTGAATGGCTGCCAGAACTGACAGCTGAGAGCCCCCGGGGGGAGATATCTGGGGCTGGGGAGCTCTTGTTGCTATGTGAACCGCACGGAGTCCGCGGCACCGCGATCGGTCCCCGGCGCCCGGCGCGCCACCAGTGAGGCACCGGTGCTTATCTACATCGTGAAAATTACATCTCATAATCCGCTCCAAGTCTGCACACTGGCGTGTTCCCCACGTGAAAATTGCTTCACAAGCGTTTAGATTGCAAATAAAGGGTGGTTTGTTTGTGTACAGTATAGGTGTATAGGTGTGTAGTCAGTGCGCAGCTGTGGACAGTAATAAGCGTGCCTTGAGGAACAGAAGTCTATGAGTGAAACCCAGGGCACCTTGGTTTGCAAAGCATAAAAATAAAGCAAAAAAGGAAATTGGAGAAATCCCCAATTATGGGATTTTCTAGAAAACAACATGATCAAATTTAGCTTTTATTCAGGGATTTATTCAGTAAAACCCAGGCTAAGAATACTATTTGTCTAAGACTCCCCAACAGACTCTTAGACAGATAGTATTCTTAGCCTGGGTTTTATTGAACCCGTATCAGAAAGTACTCACTAATGGAGTCTTTAAGTCGCTCTGGCTAAGGGCATCTGCCAAATGCTGTAACTGTAAATGTAGTATGATAACAATGAGTGAAAAAGACAATCTTTGGTTAATGAAGTGCTGTAATCATTCGTGAAGCAAACACGTTGCCTGTTAGCTGAATAGCCCTGTATCACAGGCAGTCCTCAGACCACGCATGTGACTGCTGCTGTTGTTTTCCTTCCTTGATTCACGGTGGAAAGTCGGGCCTCTGATGACTGATTACCTGCTTCATTTACTCCAAGGGAAATTAACCTCCATGTTTATGACTGAGCATGACTATTGAGGAAGCTGAGGAATATCCGTTTGTCAATCATCCGTGCTTAATTCCCTCTCTTAGATCCATTAGCCATGGGAAATGCAAAGTGTTTATACAGGTGTAATGCTCACCCGCATAGAAACACTATTGCTCTGCAATTATTAATTCACCATAGCAATTTTTACATCTTATTGAGTCTGCATTTATATAAATCGGAATTTCAGTGAAGTTATCGCTCAAGGGTACAACAGTAATACTCCTCTTCACCAGCAAACTGCAGGTACAAAGCATGTCCTCTGGCCCTAGGTCACTTCCTGCATTTAAATAATCCTCGAAGAGCAGAACATGAGGCATCTTGAATAATATATACGGGGCATCCCACCTCTCCTGAATGTTCCGGGGACAGCAGCTCCTTGACACGGCAAATGTCCTGGAAATCTGACTACAAAGAATTAAAGAAAAGGGTGCGGGTTTGACTTCAACTCTAGTAGGAACCAAGTCACCTCCAAACCCCTTGCCCCCCCCCAAACACACACGGTACACCCTTGACAGTGGTAGGTTGTCCATACCCAAATCTATACAATAAAACAAACAAATGACAATATGTCTTTCAACTGTCAAGAAGCCCGCCCCACCGCACCTGCTCACAGCCAGCAACCTCCCTGCCTCCTGGTTCTCCCTAATCACCTCCCTGAGATCAATATTCCTAAGGCAGGGTGTTTGTATACACTTAATACCATAAATATATATGTTCTGTGGTTAATTCTCTGAAAGAGCAGGGAACTTTATTGAAAAGCCCAGATGGTAGACAATGAGGGTGACCACCTAATCCATGTCAGGAGGGGCAATCTGAGCTATGCCAGTGTTTGTAAAATATCATTTCAACCATTTCAATTAAAATGACCCAGATTTCACTTAAGCACTGAGTTCTTTTTGTGTGCTGATTGGTCAATCTCCTGTACGCATGCATGTGTCACTAATGTTGATGTGAAACGGCTGGAGTCTTTCAAGCAAGGAAACAAACCAGTAAAACTACAAGGTGAACCAAACAGTCCAGCAGACACAAGAGCTTTTCAGTTTTAAAGTAGTTTGTAAATCCCGAAGTAGCTCATAGTGTCCCTTCTGACATGGATTAGGTAGTCACCCTAAAAACAATAAAAACAGCTTTCTCTACGTTTATTTTTAGTATACTTCCTACCATGTAGACATTGTAGACACCTGGAGAATGTAAGCAGCAGATGTTACATAAGGGACCGGCGAGTGGGTCAAGGTTTTGATTCAGCTCCAGCTTACTTTCAAAAATAAAAGGAGGAGAGACACAGCTGGCTGACTTCGCTAGCTTTGGGAAACGCTCTTTGTCGGGCAGGCGGAAACACCCCGGCAGCGCGGATGAAAGTGGGCCCTCCCTGGCCGCCCCCGAAGCTGGGACACAAGGTCACCCAGGTAGCTGGCATGAGAGACAGCGCTCGATCCTCCACCAGGCTCAAGTTCGGCGTGTCCTTCCGCGTAAGGTGAGACAGAGGGCGAGCGGCGTTGGGCATTTCTGCTCGCCAGCAGCCAGTTTCCCCACACCGCGAAGCTCCGTATGAGAAGCCGGAGCTGAAACTGAGACCCCAGGGGCTCGATCGATGGAAAGACGTTCAAGTAATCAAAGCGCATGACACCTCCAGGCCGGCACAGGACGCTCGTGGTCTTGTCTTTGCGGTATGCCTTTCAGGGTCCATCTGCAAAACAGCTCGCGCAATTTCACATCTATGATTCCAGGATAAGATTAAATGGCATTTTAAACAAATTCATGTAGGTGTACATATGTGAAACTTTTATTTTCCTCAAATTAGTATGGAATTATTTATATTTCATGTGCCTAAAATGGCTTCTGTTTAAAGTATATTCATAAATGCGATGGATATAGAGAAAATGTTAAGTAAAAATGCAACTGAAAGTCTATTAATTCTATTTAACAGTAAAGATTTAACAGCATTGGCCTGCCAGGATTGCCCATGAGAACATCTGGAAGACATGCAGATGTGTTTAGATTATGGCTTGTTGGGGATATGATTGTCTTGACCTTGGACAGCTAACGACCAGTGAACCTTTCTGGTTTATTGTTACAGCAAAGAATCGGGTAAATGATCTTACTGTCACACGCTTGGACTCGCCTATCACTTGGCTTACTCCTTTGAGCTGAATAGTAGAAACTTGCAATTAAAATTAAAGTTAAAGTTTGGGGTATTTGAAGACTTTGTGTGAAAGACACCAGACTGAACAAGTCATTCCTGAAGGGAATAAAAAATAATGGGGTTGGGTAGGATTGGACACCAGTCCCCAGTATCCCAGAGCCCAGCTGTTCCCAATAACCCAGATTTCAGGTGGACACTAGTCTCCCCAAAAACCCTGATTCCAGCTGGATACCAGTTTCCAGTAACCTAGAGTCCAAGTTGCACACCAGTCTACAGTAACCCAGAGCCCAGTTGGACACCAGTGCCCAGTAACCCAAAGTCCTTATTGGACACCAGTTCCCAGTAACCCATAGACCAGGGTTCCCCAACTCCGGTCCTGGAGGGCTAGTCTGCAACACAGTTTGCAGATTTCCCTGCTCAAACACACCTTATTCAGCTCACCAAGCAATCGCAAGGTTTAGTAGATGTGTTTGAGCAGGGAAATCTCCAGGACCGGAGTTGGGGAACCCTGCCATAGACCATGTAGGACACCAGGCCCCATTAACCCAGAGCCCAGCTGGACACCAGGCCCCAGTAACCCAAAGCTCACACTTGGACACCAATTCCCAGTAACCCAGAGCCCATATTGAACACCAGTCCCCAGTTATCCAGAGCCCAAGTTGGACACCAGTCCACAGTAATCCAGAGCCCAAGTCCTGTGTGATTCTCTTTCATAAACCCGGCTCCTTGGTTTGGTATTTATACTTACTGTGTACTGTCCCTGAACACACTGCATCTACTTTTAAAAAGCAAATATTACCCATAAGCCCTCTACCAAGCTGCATGGTTCTGTTTGACATCCTGCCCAAAGAATTTTTCACAATCTGTCTTTACGCTGAAGTGTATATCTCAAATGCCTCACACAGAGTAAACAGATTATGTTCTAATCATTATTTTCACTAAACATCAAATCGACTTTGTGTAAATGTATAAATATTGATATGTGCAAAATCCCCATTTTGTTTTGATTGAACAGAATATATAAGAATTCCAATCATTGCAAATTTATGGGTAGTTCACAAACCTGCAGTCTTAAGTCACACACAAGGTACAAGTGAATGGGGATTGTCCATTATCATTATTATTATTTTTATTATTATTATTATTATTATTATTAATAAAGGCAGTGATGGCCTAAGGGTTAGGACAACACACTTGTGATTGAAAGGTTGCTGGTTTGATTTCTTTTTAGTGAAAACCAACAAAAAACATCATACAGGAAATAATTCCCAAATATGCTATTGTGTGTGGTGTTTTTCATGCTAATTAACTACTAAAACATCGCTTGCTTTGACATAGGGTGACACGCTGAATGTTTGACATCTTATGTCAAGGCAACAGAAGGTTCTGAACTCAGTTAGTACATCACAATCATTGTACCACAATAACATTCAAACACTTTGGCCAATGGCCGGTAATGTTAGACCTATTAAATGTGTGTGTTCCAGACGTGCGTCTACTAAAAGGTCAAATGTTTTGCTGGTGAAAACCCTTTCTGTCATTTGGTTTGAACGGTTCACTAGGGCAGAACACAAAATATGCCAACAGAGAGTTCCCATCACTGAATTATACATTTCATAATAAACTAATAATCTTCAGCCCGTGCCTTGGAATCATTCAGTGACATAATAAGAGCCTTCCTTTCAGTAAGGTTGCATTTCTGCTCAGTAATCCAAACCAAGTGCCATATGATGCAGGAGTGTGACATATCACGCCGGAAGACCCTCTTTGTTCATACATAAGCTTAATAAGTTCCCCTGCAGGTCACGCCTGGACCATCGGGAGGCGTCCGCTTTGTGAATAAGCCGTTACTGCCGTCGATATTCTCGCCATGCTCCTTCCTACCCCTCCTTCTGCTCTTCCCCCTGTGTCCGCCTTCTCAGTTGGTTCTGCAGGCTGCAGAGGGGGCCACCCCATGCTAAGACGCACCTGTCTGCATCCCACTCTAATTGCCTTTGTGATTCTGTACCAGGGACAGTCATGCTGTGAATAGCAAATAATGGGCATAATATTTATATTTCTGATGTGTTTTTAAGTGATGTGCAGGTTTTCATAGTTGATCATGGTTTCATCGCTGCTCCTTATGGCTCATTACGGTTCAGCCCCCCCCCCCTTGAATAAAGCCTGCAGAACGAGATTGTTGATCTGAGATGAACATTGTTTTATTAGTTCATTAGGGTAAACTCCTTGAAGGTATTTGAACTTTTTTCTTTTGCCACACGTAGCGTTCTCTAACCACAAGACCATCTGCTACAGGGCACTGTTTTGTTACATCTAATTACTAAACTTCATGTCTGTGTCGTTCATCCCATGTGACTCTCGAATATTAATACCCAGCTAACATGCACCAGGCAGTTACACAGAAATCAATGCCCTGCTGTTTTATCCTCCTAATGCATCTCTTAAGGGTAATCTCCCAGCATCATATGATTGGCCAGTTAACGGTAGAATTCACACCATAATTACTCTTAATGTGAAGCTAATTCTGATATTTCAATTTCATCCAACTTTTAATCAAAACTCCTCTCTTAAAGGAGAAATGTACCACAACCTAAAGTTAACAATGGCAGTAATCGAGGCCAAGTTATATTTATTTCATTTGTACTGAAAGGACCCTGAGATCCACGGATAGGATGTCTTGGGGGTCCTGCTTTGTGTCCTGGGATAGACTCCGGGCCAACCACAACAGAATAGGCAGTTAAGGATGAATGGATGGATGGATGGAATAAAAATAGTATTTGTTTCTCTCATACTATGTTCACCTTAACTGGGATACAGACAACTTTGTTTTACTGTAAAAATCATTATACGCAAGTACTGCTTTAATAGCAGCAAGCAAAGGGGTAGTTTACTGTCTGGTAATGAAGGTGATTGACCTCAGCACCATTTTTTTCAGCTGGGGGGGGGGGGGGGGGGGGGGTTGGGCAGAATAAGCTGTTACAAGATTGATGGGTGTATTCACATTTATTGTTATGATAACTGACATAATATTTTCTCTGTTATGAGTTCATGCAGTGAATCTGATCATAAGCGATATGCTGAATTTGTAATTGCTTGGCTGATCTTGATGAAGATCAGTGATGAAAAACGCAGCCTAATCATAATATTTAGCTTGGCTTTTTTCTCCTGTCTGGAGCTTGGAAGGTAGGCAGATGCCTGCCAGGCGTATAAGGCACGACATAATGCCTTTCCCCCAGCAGGTCTTTCAGCTGAGCGCCTCGCTGACATCAACATAATGAGACAACTCACGCAAGGAGCAAGACGCGGGCTGGAAAAAAGACCTTGGTAAAGTCACAGGGAGAGCCAGGGTAAACACGGCAACAAGCAGCCCAGGAGAGACCGCCAGAGCTTCACTTTAACCATCAGACCCGAGCTGAGCAGACAGCTTTAAATCATCTCCATCGATCCCGTGCTTCTATGACAGACGAGCAGGGATCGCGCGTCCCCGATGCAGCACAATTCCACGCGGGGCAAAGCAAATCATCAAATTTACGTTAAACACCTATCTTTCACATTTTAAGATGTTTCACACTTACCTAGCTTAACAGTGCCGCTGCAACCCTGTACTGCAGAGCCTATTAATGGATGATGGATGGACCCAACCGTTTAGCACTGACAGATACAACCAGTCGGAAGGTTAACATATGTATTATTTAACTACCTGGTTTAGGTAGAAAGCGGTGCCGACCGGGGCAGAGCCTGCAGAAATCATCGAGATACAGCAAAGCAGGACTAAGACTAATTATGAAAGAAAGGAGCTCACACTTGGGGTAGGAAGCAGAAATTCCCATGGACTGTGGTTCTGTAGGTGCTAATAATCAGGCTGTATCTGTCCAAACAATCCAGCCTACAGATTAACACAACGCACAGAATGAGGTTACTGGGGCTTTAGCAGCTTTTTTAAAATGTCATCATTTGTTTGAAATTATGGGATCTCATGCTGGTTGAATATTCGATATAAAGGTAACATGATATTAGATCTATCTATTTACTCATCGACCGACCCGTCTATATAAATATGTGTGTACAGAGCTGCCTTTATTTGTGTGCCCCATACTACCCCCCCCCCATACTTCTGTCAAGTAAAAGACTTTAGCCAAAAGATTTGTAAGCCTGCCATCACATCAACGTAAGCTCTTTCAGCAGGGACTAACTAACTAACTAACCTAATCTGACTTAGCTTAACCTAATGTAAACTCATGTATCTTAAGCTAAACTAACCAAATGAAATGCCATGTAGCAACAATCTCCACACTTGTTTACTAAAGTAAACACCACGGTTACTAAAATATGATGCACCAGCATCTGCAGCATGACAAGAATGCACACCTAACAGTGTAAATAGCCGTTATTTATTTTCGCATGTCTAACCCCAACCAAAGATTTACAGTATGTTGACTCCTATGGGCTTGTAAGTCTGTATTTTCACTACATTGACCACAGGTGCTATGCTCCAAGTACATGTACAGAGATAAACTTAATTTTGAAAATTATACTAGATTTTACTATTTTACTAAGTAAAACTAATATAATCATACCTCCCTCCTAAACATTCTAGATAAAAACTCATAATAAAAGGAGTATCCCTTACAGTACTCAACTTTTCCTTTCATGAGGACGTGTTGTGTAGCGTTGCGTGCGGTATATTGCCCGCCTAAATGTCCTGGCTGCCAGGGTGTAGCTCCATCGCTCCAACAGGACAGCAACGGATATCCGGGCCCCGCTACCTTCTGTCCCCTCCTGATGGCGGCCCTGGGTGTCATTGAAACAAAGTGGCACTATAAGAAGATAGTATTAGAGCTTATGAGGCACATTTAATATGCATCGTGTTACAGTTAATGTTGCTTTATCATTTGTTAATAGGATCTTTAATAAATCCAAGTTAAATGCATTCAACAGTCAATAGCGGTAATGTTGCAAAAAATATTACCGAATTATTGAAAAGACCTTATTCAATATGTCCTGCAACCAGGGGTGTCAGAGAGGCATGATCACCCTGGCAGATTCAAGGTTCTCGTCCCTTTAAAAGGCCCTCAATTCAAAATCAACTGCGAGGATCTTCTATCTGTGCCCCTACCTGTGACATGTGGTGCTAAGTGCTTTCATTTTAATTCATATTTTAGGAAAGAATGCAGCAGTTGTGCTCTGTGCTTCCTCAGATCCAGTATCACTGAGGCCCTGTAATGTTGTTGGGATATCAATAGTGAGAAACGGAACTGCATATTTTTACATTGTGTTTCTGTGTATGTTCAAAGGAGCAGACACCTCACAAAATCACCGCAGGTTCTAAATTTCACGATTCAAGCAGTTTATTGCCATATGTACAGTGTCTACATAATTATAATTGTTGTGTACTTGTAAACAAGAAACAATAGCACAGAAAGCATTTAAGAAGATGGTGCAGATGGTTATAATGACTGGGAGCAACTTAAAATTTAATAATGGGTTGGATTGCCATACTTTGTTAGTCTATACATAACTATAAACTAAGCAGAAACCAGTAAACTCAATGGGATGAGACTTGAGTTGATAATTGTCAGTGAACGATAATCCCAGCATTCTCCCTTTGCCAGTTTAACACTTAAAAACCCCAAGAAGTTTATTCTCACTAACCCAGCGCACAAAATTCCTCCCCCATACCTTACTGTGTCTCCTACTGTAATTTTAATCATGTCTCAGAAATTAAAAATATAGAATTATGGATCCACTGCTGGGCTATGAGCTTGATGCCCATAAAATCAATTATGAATAACAAACACAACAAGATGCGAAAGTACTTTTTCTAAAGTGTGCCTCATTGATCAGCAACTTAATAGCATTAAGTTTGAGGGTACACTGCATATCACTGGTTATTACAGGTCAAAGTACTGCAGCATGCACATTGCAAAGTAAACACATTTTAGGCTTTTGTTGATGCAGTAAGTTACACCTACTGTCCCATACGATCTAATAAACCTGTGTGGGTGGCATTGTTGGGCAGAAGTACAACATCCTTTTTGAAATGCACAGGCTTTGGCTATAGAGGCCACCACAGAGTCTCCAAATGCTGTGCAGCTTTCAGGTGAAAGCACAAAACTGGGTGTTCTCAGAGGGAACCCGTGTGTTCCTAACAGAGGGAACCCGTGTGTTCCTAACCGAGGGAACCCGTGTGTTCCTAACCGAGGGAACCCGTGCGTTCCTAACAGAGGGAACCCGTGCGTTCCTAACAGAGGGAACCCGTGCGTTCCTAACCGAGGGAACCCGTGCGTTCCTAACAGAGGGAACCCGTGTGTTCCTAACCGGACATCATATATTAGGGTCACAGGTTCAGAGCTGGCTGTGTGGAAACAGCATATTTTCCTTCCGTATTCTCCAAAAACTGCATGTATACCCATATCCTACCCATCCATTTTCTAGCCCCTTGTACAGTACATGGATAGACTAACTGGTATCTATAAATGTCTGAGTATGTGTGTTCTTTTGTATAGATAGATTACTTTTGAAGGAAACTGTAAGTTTGCATTAGCACAATACACACATTTAAACAATAAAAAGACAGTTAGGCATTAATAGATAATAACAATAAGACCACAATAAACAGTAGCAGTATATATCTTGTGATGGACTGGCATCCCATACAGGGAGTTACCCCTACCCTGTCTGGGAAGGCCTATCAGCGACGCTGACCGAGACAGACAGATGAAAGACTGATGGATTTGTATACCATACTAAAGTTTCATACTCTAATGCTCACATAGTGGTCTTCCTGGAAGTGCCTTTGAGGCCACAGAATAAACAATTTTAGCACAATAGAGCCTAAAACACGCAAACACTGAGCAGATGGGGTGCCAGGCTGGCTGCGCAGATTGTATTGTTGCATCATACTTCCACGGTTGCTGGTCTGAATCTGATCCCAGTGCTGCTTGAGACTTGAGAGTAAGCCATGCCATTCTGGCGAGTTGTGTGTGTCTCCAGGTTGATGTATCCTTCACACTGTGCGATCCTAAGCCAGAACATCATTATTCATGATGAACAAGCATCTACCAAAACTTTAAGTTAAAATGCAGTATTAGGTATAAAACATTTTTGTCCCAAACAAGAATGCAGTGTTATGCAAAAAACCCCCTAAAAAACAAAGCAGAGAGGAAAACCTGTCTGTGATACGTTTTCCTCTGAGGTAAGCTGCTCTTTTGATTCTACAAGGCTTAACTGACTGCAGGACTCCAGAAAAAGGAACCCTTGAAGAATACAACCAAACACTTATCACTGAACATTTCAGTACGAAATCCCCCTCCTCGAGTCGGAGGGAAGCTATGAGAAGCCACATGCATATCTGCCTGATGCAGGTTTAATCTGCCTACAAAGGAGACGCACATTCATCAGGCAGCAATGCACATCCCAGAATGTTTAATTAGGTGGGAGCAGATTTTCCTCATAATATAATGAATGTCACACAAAATGTGTGCATCTGAATCCCCCATAACAATCCTGTGATCAATTGTGTTCAAGGTTGTTTGGGGTGAAATACCAGCTCAAAAAAAATATCGGGGGGGACTTCTGCTTGATAAGGGAAACTGAGTGAAGGACAAGGTTCAACTCAAAAGGTGCAACAACCTGGCCAATCAGAATTCTGCTTCCATTTTTACATTGTACTTTATATACTTTCTATACTGATCAACAGCAAGGGGTGGTCAATTGTTACTATCAATCATGCTATCGTTAAAAAATATCATTATGACGGCCACTTCGATTAGCGTGTAACGTTTAAGATGCAAAATCCATTTATGTCCACATAATTAATTAAGATGGCTGAGAAACTAGATTTTGGTGCACAGGACAACTTCTTCAGTAAAGAAGAATGTGTAATACTGGAAGAGAGAGTAAACGGTGTTCTATGTTGTGTGTAGAAAGAGGGGATTGAAGTGGAAAGACAGTAACTCTTCACCAGGCCTGAGACCCTGCAAGGCACGGGAACACAGAAAACACAGTACTGAAAAAGGAAAAACAAATTGACGGGAAATTATTTACAGCACGGAAGCAGAACCAATCAGGCTTTTCATTACTGCTACTCGCAGTAGTAATAAAAATGTTGAATTTTTTAACAACAGAAAATGTTATATACATCGAAACAAATGTGATCTGAGAGAGAAATCTACTTTGCGACATTTAAACCGTATTTAAGCTTTATTTTATATTAAGCTGTATATAAACCATAATCTTGTATCTAATTATTCAGAAAAACACGGCAGAAGACGTTTTATGTTTTCAGAGAGAAAAATGTTTTCTCTTAAATAAATCCAGAAGAATCCATAATTTGATCAGACTTTATGAAAACAATTTCAGAGCGATTTGAAGATGTTATTATGTAGCAGAGTCAAATTATTGCAAGTCTGAATATACAAACCATGCTGGCACAAGGTATAAATTAAATAAAATTAATTTATAAATTAAATAAATATTACTGAGCTTTTATTAGCAAACCTGATACTGAAAGAAAACTTGTTTTGAGGTTTGGACAAAAGGAGAGCTGTGGGATAAGTAAGGGTTTGAGACCTTAGAGGGTGACAAGTTACACTTAAATCATTTTAAAAAGGAGTTGTATTTAAAACCAGGATAGCTTTTTCTAAAGGTTTCCAACCCTTATCTTATTAATTCTCATTAGTTCTATTTACAGCACCAAACATTGGACTAGGTAGGCGGGGAAATCCAAGGTCCGTATCTCTGCCAATTAATCGGACAATGCCCCCAACCGACTATTGTGGACTCTAATAAGACAATGTATCTGCGGAGATGGGCAAAGATGATTTAAATGCAAAAGAGCTTCCGTCCCTCTCAATACCCAACCTTAGAGAAAATGTTTGATTCATAATCGTCATGATAATGACTTCCCTGTCAAATGGCAAACCGGAATTATTAGCGTGGTTTTATCCTTCTGCCCGGTTAATGTTATATATGCCTCTGAGGGCCCCCCCCTTCAACCTGCCCAAATTGTCAGGCCGGGTGGAAAAATTATAACTACCCAGAAACTGTCCAAAATGCCGCACGACCAATTTGAATAGCAAATGATACCATTTAAAGGGTGGTGCCAGGTTCCAAAGGTCCCGTTTCTTCATTTCGTGATAACCAAGGAAGACGGCGCCCTGGGATCTCCGTTTTAATTAAATCGCACACTCTTTGGCTCGGACACTGATTACCAACAAATCTCGCCGGCCTGCATTTCTCACCTTTGTTATTTCTGACAGGATGCTCCGGTGAGCTGGGGGGCAGCCTCAGGTGTGCGGAGGTGGGGGGCAAAGCCTTTTCCCTCTCACACGTGTTTTGTCATTTTATTAATTGCTGGGGGACGAGGTGATGTAAAGAGGCTTTGAGGGGACTAACGTGCTACCCTAGCTGTGCCTAGGATCATGAAAGAAAGTGATAAGGGTGATAAATGCATCAGTTTTCCTGCCACAGTCCAAACACACAGGGCTGCAGGAGCCGACGCCCTTAATGTGCGAGTGCATTTGCCGAATGACGGAATTAAAGTTCTGCAGCTTAGAATACAGATACTGTAGTCATCCCTGTGGGAAAGTTCTCTTTTCGCCATGCCCATCTTGCTTTCCATGAGACATATATGTGAGAGTGAGTTCTGGGTCACAGTGCAGGGTCAGACAGCCTGCAGTGCCCCTGGAGCTGGGGGACAGGAGCCTTGCTCAGGGGCCCAATGGCAGCATCAGTTGTCGGGATTCAAACCGACACCATTCCGATCACGGCCATAAAGCTGGAACCAGCTGTGCCACATACTGTTCCCCTGATATGGAGCTATATAGCAAGCCCCTTGTTCTGGTATGGGAAAGATCTATACACTTAGCACTTTGTGGCTATAGGACTAGAACCTGCCATTTAGCCCCCTACAGCAGATCCTTCAAATATGTCAATGCCCCCCCCCCTTCATCTCCCGAATGGGGCATGTTCCACTCTCAGGGATTTTGGGAAATTTTGTGCTCACAGCTCCTCTGTAGAAGCAGGAGAAGAGAATACCGCCCATGTCTGTCTGGGGGTCAGAGAGGATAAATGCATTCTTCTGCTTTCCACTGTATTATCTTCAAAATATTACAGTTTTTTTTCTTAAATAATTAACACATTGCTATTTTTAATAAGAGGCTTCTGCACATCTCGTTATTAATTATGGATGAACTGTGAATTTGCTAATCTCCGAGCTTTGCTGCGATGAATATTTCTGAAAGCTGTTTGCTTTCTTATTTCAAATAGGCAAAACATTTATTTTCTGATTGAAAGAAAACAATGTCATAGTCAGAAGTGTGAATGAAGGCCATGTCCAATTTTAGTCTGATCTTGCAGAGTTGTGTTAGGAACAGTCTGTGTGGTTTATTTAGTTAAACTGAAGCACATGTTATCCATGTGATTTATACTTAATTAGCAGACACATTTGTCCAATATGAGGATCAGAGAGCAGGTCAGACAGGATCCCTGGACCAATTGGGGCCTTTCTCAAGGGACCCATGGTGATTCAAACCAGCTGTGGGATTTGAACCGTTCAATGATAGGTCTTAACCCACAGAACCACATACAGGGTCTTGCTTACAAACCCAACAGGCTATTAACTATGTAACTGAAATAAAGACAAGATAGTGTAAGATAATCTGTAAAGCATTCTGCTTTGTTTTATAGGAGGTGAGGCACTGGCCATCGAAGGAGGCTTAGGGTTAGGGCTATGCATGGAAAAACCAGGTGGTGTTGTGAAACATGGCAAACGAGCAATTAGTAATAAAGTGGGGAGACTCATAAAGACAGGAGCCACCAACGATGTGTCACATTTAAAGAACCATGACAGCACAGATGCCTTTTACTGAAGCCTTAGATATTTGCTGTAAATGCAGTGAAGTGGAGAGAGTGATATGCATGATGAACTGCAGTCTGTAATGTGTTGTCTGGATTATGACTTTATTTTCAGTTATGGTACCTCTAATACCTCTTCTTCATGTAATACATGACAAGGTAGATAACTCGTTATTATTACCGGTGATTTATCACTGCGACAGTGTGAGCTTTATCCAAAAATTCCGTCAATTTTTGTCTTTCTTCAGATCTTTTTAGATGAAAATGATCATTGTAATATTATGAAAATGATCATTATAATTCGCCATCAGAGTTTCAGTTTCAGAGTGCCAATGCTGCCGATATCGCCCATGTTTTCTATTTTCATATAAAGTCCCGGCGAGCTTCACATTGTGACTTGCCACAGAGTGTCCCCCGTGTCACCGCAACGTGAGACGATCCCGATAAATGTATTTCTGTCAACATTGGTACAGGGCGTCTTTAATACTGCCCCGGAGGATTATGGGTATAGGCAGCCCCCGTCCAACTCGATTCGCCTGCCCGGGAGACGATGTCACAACAACAGAGAGGTCACATGTGGCTGCCTGTCGCCTACCCCAGGGGGTAGTGTCATTGGGGCCGTGTGGTACAATTCGCAGTGTGCATCTCGGGCCGTTGATGCTAAAAGTGCAACGTTTCACCAGGAACATGTGTGAAGTGCTAATTAAATTCAGCCATGTGCCCTGACAAAAATAATCGCATGAAGGTTTTATATTCATTGAAAATGAGTATGGAAATAGATTTGATCCCTTTGTGAGTTCTTCATCTGGTTTGCAAGTTAAAGAAAATGTGGAGGTCACATGCAACCTGTAGGAATGAGGTGTGTTAGAAAAGGGGCAGGTCATGAGAGAGTAATGTTGTGGTTTTGTGTGTGTTCTTGTGTTTTTATCCGGCTTTGTAACAAAAGGAAGCTACGGATGAACCAGTGTTTGTGGGTGTGCATATCAAACAGTGATAAATAGCTGTGACTGTGTGCATGCATACTTAACAAAAAAGATTGTTTGTCTGTCTTATAACCTCAATTTTAGAAAAAAAAAAAAAAAAAAAGTGGCATCAAAAAAACTAAAAAAAGTCTTGTATTTTGTTTGGTTACTTATGGTGAAGGTAAGGGCCGGATAGGGGTTAAGGGTGTCGTGACTGGAATTAGGGTTTTTACCATAGAATTGAATGGACAGTCTTCACTAATAGAAACGCGTGTGTGTGTGCATGTGTGTGGACATGTTTATATTACGTTGTGGGGACCCAATGTCCCCACAGTGTGATAAAAAAATGTCTACCTTTTGTTTGGCTTTTGTTTGGGTAGGGGGTAAGGATGTCATAGTTGGGATCAGGGTTATGCCCATAGGAATGAATGGAGTGTCCCCATAAAGATAGGAATACATGGTAGGTGTGTGGGTGTGTGTGTCAGGATGGGAAAACGGATACCTGCAAAGGTGAGCGAATGTCATGG
>JAODKM010000058.1:26964278-26982630 GCA_026780845.1 Petrocephalus sullivani
TAAATGCCCTTTGGAAGGGCTATAACGCCTGCAGCCGCAGTCATGGGTCGTTCCTCCCGTCGCCGCAACCATGACACACTGCACCTCCCCACACCCCTATTCTTTCTGACTCTGCATTATATTTGCACTATTGTCTGCTGCTACACAGGAATACTTACATATACAAACCATATGCAGTCTTCCAGATGCAGCCATATCTCTGTAGTCCTATTCGCAGTTATATATTAATATTTATACTTAGATTTATTTTACCTAAGTGTCCTGTTATTAAGTGCTTGTCCTGTGTCTTGTTACCCCGTGTCATTGTGCCTGTCTGCAGGAATCACACTCTAATTGTACTCATTCCTTGCTCTAGTACAAATGAGAATAAAACTTTTGGATCATTTCAATCCCTGAAGGCTCCAAGGCAGTCATATGTCCTTCCTATCCCTTGCTTAATTCTCTTTCAGAGATTGTATTGCTTACCATCACTGAGAAAAAAATTATCATGGTGTCAGCACCTCTCAGAATTTATGCAAGAGTGTGACTAGGTACCAGAGTTAGACATTTAGCCTTTAGCTAATCATGTCAGAGATACTGTAAAGGCTTCAGTATCTGAACCGCCCCCCCCCCCCACTCCCATGGAGAGACAGCAGATAGATCGGTGCAGTGAGTTTTAGATCCTCAAAGTCTATCACTTAGCTGAGTCTATAAGAGATAATCTGAAAGTCCATACTAACATTGGTACATCCCCACAGAGGGACAGTTCATCTGGTGAGTCTAGTTTTTTTGCTAACTGAATTTCTAGCCAGATGACTGAGTGTGTTCTGATTATGACGGGTGTGGCTTTCATCGCCTCTTCTCTTATGAGGTACATGGACATGGATACAACAGGAATCTTTTTTTCATGCTAAAGCTGCTTTCTGTACCCTCAGAAAAGCACTCATCAATGTATAGTCCACAAAATTACAAAATTGCAGTGGGTGCACTTCCTTTTTACCTTTGATTTATCTGCCATTTCATTCGCGTCTTTATGTATCCACAATTTGCTTACTTTACATTATCTGATTTTATACATTCTGTTTTCTCTGGGAGCAAAAATAAATGCTGTTAGTGTGAGGAAGTGATTCTTTGTTCCTTTTGCTTTTATCTGAAGACAAACATTGTAAAAGAACTGTTAGGAAAATACTGTTTCGACTTGTATTAATCCTATTAGTCCTGGAAATAAAGCCTAATGGGGGAGAACAACTTGTTTGGCCTAATTTTGTTCGACAGAAGCAGAATGAAGCTTTATTACACTGACTTATTTTAGATTCTAAGACTAAATTGACAAAAGTACTGGGAAACACCTCTCAGTCATTGAATTCACAGGTGTCTCATTCAGACCCATTGCCATCGGTGTATAAAATCAAGCACTTAATCATGTAATTTGGTTTAGAAACAGATCGTTCCTTCTGATGAGCTCAGTAAATTCAAGCATTGCAAATCAGTTTGTTAAAATTTCTTCCTTGCTAGATATTCCATGGTGGACTGTCAGCGATATTACTGCAAAGCAGAATTGTTTCGGAAAAACAGAAACTCAGTCACAACATGGCAGCCCGCGTAAAGTGAGGTTGCCGAATGCTGAGCTGCATAGTGCCGAAAAGTCGCCAGCTTCCAAACTTCCTATGGCATTTAATTCTAACACAAAAACTTTGTGGAATGGGCTTCCATGGCCAAAGCCTCACATCACCAATGCGGCTCATGCTCCTCTGTCCGTGGAAATTCCTGATGGACAAGCCTAGGTTTGGCACATGCCAGCAGAACGCTACCTGTCTGAAAGTTTGGTGGAGGAGAGACAATGGTAAGGGGCTTGGCCCCTTAGTTCCAGTGAAGGGAGCCTTTAATGCTTTAGCATACTAAGACATTTTTGGACAAATCTATGCTCCCACCTTTGTGGATGTGGGCCTATTCTGTTCCGGCATGACTGGACCTCAGTGAACAATGCAAGGGTCATTAAAAACGTGGTTTGGTGAGTTTTCTGGTGTAGAAGAACTTGACTGGCTTGCACTGAGCCCTGACCTCAACCCCACCAAACACCTGTTGGATGAACTAGAACCGAGATTGTGCGCCAGAACTTCATGTCCAACATCAGTGCCTGACCTCACACATGCTCTTCTGGATGAATGAGCAAAAATTCCCACAGACACACTCCATAATCTTGTGGAAAGCCTGCCCAGAACAGCAGCAGCTGTTATAACCACAAAGGGGATATATAAATCCATATTGATGTCTATGGATTTAGAATGAGGTGTCCGGGTGTCCCAATACTTTTGTCCATTTAGTGTACTTTGGTGAAGCTTTGTTGTGATTTCTTTTGGTTTTTCCTTCTAAAGATAATCTAACTTTCCACCCAAAAGGCTCAATTAGCTTATGTGTGCCAGGGATATGGGTCATACAGTGGAACTGGCAGCTGTTATGAACAAACAAAGTGGTCAACACATGGAAATGAGGTGGGAGCATATCTCTGTCCCAAGACGTACATTTCCCTAGGAAAAGGAGCGAAAATGGCGCAGCCACAATACAAAAGCAAATCACAGCTAGTGCCTCTTAGAGAGGCCGCCAAATACTTAATTCCTTCTCACCATTTTTTCTGTCTTATCGCAAGTTTCCTTTTTTACATTCGATGAAAAGAAGTCTCTAAAGTCGCAGGCCAGTGGACGGTGGATTCACTGCGGATCCAAAGACGACCGAGACCTTCAACATCCCAAGAAACGCTGACGCGTTCATGAGCACAGTGTCTTTGTTCGCTGCGCGGTTTTTATCCAAGCGAGACCTGCATCAGGTTCCTGCACCTCAAGCTCGTCCCCAAGGGGAATATTCTTAACTGCGCTCTAAATGCACTATTTGACTTTAATTTGCTACAGTGGTAAAGATGCACCATTTAGTTCCCGATTTGGAGGCACACTTTTTTCTGAAAAGGAGCTTGATGTATACGAGGAGAGCATCGCGTGAATATAGATTGATCTCAGTGATGTATTCATACAGGTGCCCCAGCAAGCAGCTTGTCCATCATACAACAAACAAATTCACCCAAGATAATTTTGGCCCATTGTCTAACCTCCAACACAAAGAACATGGGCAGGTGATTTAGCTCTATAACAAAGACGATTCCTCCAGACATAATGAGTACATCTGCCATCATTCATGCCGATTTTACTCCTCTTGTTCTCTTCCTCTGATTCACGAGTGAGCTTAGAATTCATTGGCAGGCTAGCAGAGGGTTGCCATCAGGTATCGCTTCAGGAATTACAGCTGGTTTGCCGTAATGGATGCAGTCACCAATTTTCCCTAGGATAGGATTTTTAAAGAGTTTTAATACTTTTTTTTTCTCAAACAGTAAACCCCAAAAGCATCATTAAGCCTTAATGATGTCATCCTTCTCTTTAGTAAAAAATGTCTCTGATATGACTGTCAAGTTTATACGACATGGCAGTGAGGTCCATATACTATTTTAGGGAATATGTGGGATTCCCTCCCCAGAGATGAGGTGGGGTGTTATAAGTCTATATTTTATTATCTTATGTATCTTATTATTATTAATTATTATTATTATTATTATTATTTTATTATTATTATTATATTGTTTTTTGTTATTAATTATGGTGTGCTTATTTTAATTCCTTTCTTTTTCTTCTTTTAAAACATCTGTAAAGAACTGTGTGAAGTCTATGGTTAAAACAATGCTATATAAATAGAGATTGGTTGATTGATTGACTGATTGGTTGATTGATTGATTGATTGATTGACAACAATGGCTATTAGCTTATTGTTTTCTTTTTCCTGGGTATGAATGCATGCAGTTCCCGTGGCCCCAGCATCTTTGTACAGGTTTCCAGCAGGTTGTGGTTTCTTCCCACTGTCCAAAAACATGCTTTTAGCTTTTTGCCTATAGGGTGTGGCCTACGATGGACTGGGTCCCACCTGGTTCTCTGTGTGTCACTCCATAGCCTTCGAGGGCGCAGAATGTTTTTGATGCGGCAGACCCACGTACAGAGCTCAAACAGATCTATTGTGGTGACTGCATGAGTCATTGTAATAAAGGAGACAGGAGACTGCTCTTTTAAAATTGAAGTTTCTGTCTTTATTAACAGCCACTATTGGTTTAATATAAGCAGCGGTACAGTGGGAAGGCGACAACTTACACAACACTCACGCGCTACACATACATCCCACAGCAAACATTACTCGATTATAATATTTCTATTGTTACTATTAACAGAGTTACACAAATGCACACATTAATTTACGCTACCTGAAGTTGGGTGCAGAGCAAGGCACTCCGGTACCTGCAGAATTAGTCCGGCTGAGCAACCCCACCGTGTGACAATCATGGGCAGTGAGTGGGGTCAGAACAGAACAGTGAATATGGCTCAAAAAACGTCATACGCAGCTACCTTCAGCAGTTACGGAGGGGGACGATCAGAGAGTTAGGGTTATGACCTGTCCTGGACGCGCACGCACGTGGATTGTTCGCTGGCCATGCATGCATCCACGCAGGGGCGGACTGACCAGGCGGGGTTTGCTATGTAAATAAGGCCATACCTGGGCCGCCCTCAGGCGCATCGCTGCAGGCCGTCATACCTGTAACACACAGCTCAGCTCCGTAGGCCAGCTGCAGGGCCGTGCCTTCCTGTCTTCTCACACTGCTGAGCACAGCACGCCCCCCACCCCCTGCGGACGTGTGGGGCAGTGCAAGCACCAAGATAGAGTCATATAATGAGACTGGCTGGCTTAAGAACAAAAGGAACAAGGCGTCAGCTGGGGGGGCGAAGGGGATTAAGGTGTCGATCTGCTTCTGCCCGGCCCGCGTCCCTGTGGACCACAGAACCCGTAATGAAAAGACCAGCAGCTTTCCCGGGCTTATTATCCGCACTGCGTAAGTGGGACGCGGAGAGCTGAGGACCAACAGGAACTTCTCGTGAACTTGGCCCATCTTCACTCTCCCCCCTCCCTGCTTTTATCTCAGGTCAACACCCTGTCAAGGTTTTATCTTCTCAAAGGTGTCTGGAACAGAGACAAAGGCGTAGCCTAATGATGCAGTAATTAAAGGACGGGTTCCTAGCCGGTAGCTCTTCTGTGACCCCGGTGAATCCCCCCCCCCCCATTCTGATTCCTCTTGGCTTTCAGGAACATTTATTTTTAAACTTTTTCCCCAAAGTTGGTTCTCACGCAAACAGGCGCAAACCACGTAGCAGTGCCCGAACAGGCCCGCGCATTTCACATTTCGAAAAAGGTTAAATTCACTTAGTGGGTTTGAATCCCACCACCTTCCGGTGTGCATGTCCATTTTGCATGTTATCCCTTTGCTACATGGGTTTTGCTGTGGGGAGTCCAGTTTTCACTCCCATTCTGAGGACTTGATTTGAATTCCATCCAGCAAACATCCTTCCAATGAATTGTTCAAGGTAGCAGGAGGGGCTTGGAGCCCATTGCAGGAAGGACGGGAACAGGGCAGTGGACACCCTGGCTGGCCTGCTGGCCCATTGCTGGCCATACAGATGCACAATATGAGCCACATGGGTTTTGGTGCCAGTTCAACTTATAGCAAGTGTTTGGAGTGGAAAAGGAGAACGGAAAACCTATAGGGAACAAGTAGGACATATAAACTCCATGTACATAGACGAGGGTTGGGACTCAAACCCCCAGTCTCATCTGCTTCCTGCTATAGGCTCCAAGCTCCTCTTGACCCTGAACCAGATATGCAGTCTGGACAGTCCATGGGTGTTCATAACAAATGTGCCTCTGTGTTATACACAGGGGATCCAAACATACAAATAATAGATAAGGGATTGAAGATAGAACATGTACTTTATTCTTAAGGAACAAGAGCCAGGCATTATAAAAATAATTTAGTGGAACATGTTTCCGGTTTCAATAGCAGAAGCATTAATGCTTAGACAGCTCTTTGCAATAAACTCTAAAGTCTGAAGCTATATTGCTTTTTTCATTACATTTATTACATTTAACAAAGTATTCAGCTTTCCCTGTCTCCCACTGACAGCACAAGCTATATATTCTTGATGAGGGTGGCTATTAAAACACAATAATAATAATAATAATAATTATTATTATTATTATTAATATTTCTAATTATTGTTATTGTTATTATTTCTGTCTTTGTGATTATGATTATCATCATCTTCATCATTATTAATATTAAATGAATATATTTGTACTATGGATGGGAGGCCAGTCTGTCACAGGGCACACACACACACACGTTTGTATTCATGTCTTTGTGGGGACTCTCCATTCATTTCTATAGGTATAACCCTAATCCCAACAATGACACCCCTAACCCCTTCCCAGCCCTTACCTTTTGACATTTTTAGATTTTTGATTGAGGTCACAGATTTTCAAAAAGTTGAGTTTCCCCTTGTGGGGCTCAAAAAACGGCCCCCACAATGTCAAAATAGCAGGTTTTTATCACGATGTGGAGACACACAGACGATCGCATAGTAAGGGCAATTTAAATACACTATTCACCTTGGACTGTGGGAGGAAACTGGAGTACCCGGAGGAGATTCACGCCAGCACAGGGAGAGGCTGCGAATTGGCCACATACACACACAGCACTGGGGCAGGAATCAAATGTACAAGCCCAGTGCAGCCCACATGCACTCGATATCCTATCAGGAGGTACCATCGTCACCTCACACCTCAGGGGCTGAGGCTCCGAATAAATTACTTCAGGTTAGCGCGTGGCGAGGGGCTGAATATTTATAGAGATCTTAAAGTCTAGTATCACTCGAGGAAAGGACAAAATGCACGAGATGCCAGACAACCCTGTAACAGTTTTAGCTGTGGTATGTGAGGAATGATATTTCACGACAATGGCGAAACAAACACAGCTCTGCACGCATTTTACCATGCTCTGTATGACACATTTTACTGATGGCAGGTTGCATCTACACCAATATAATAAAAATGGTAATAATGTCACACAGCCCAGTTATTTGTCAAATCGCTTTACGAAAGTACACATTTCAGTGACCCTACAGAAGAAGGGTTTGTTTCATTAAAGCTGTGAATATAGAAATAAGTTCACACCTATTATCATTGTTTTGCAGTTAAATTATCATCTTATTATTTACAGATTATTTGCGTAAAAGATGCTATTGCCATGTCTATAACTTAGTCTATCCCATTTGAAACTGTTAAGACTTCAGAAGGAGTTTCAGGATCATTGATTGGATTATGATCATGGATTGGATTATTATTGGGTTATTAAAACATAAGTTTAAGTAAATGAGTGTAAATAAAGTGAGTGTTCATGAACCAGGAAGGAGTGTTTCCTTAACCCTTCATTGATTAGAGAAAGATGGACTGAAACACTGCCTAGAATTTACGAGGCTTTTTGAATTGCCTTTTGGCATTTGGGATACAGCATAGGCAGTAAAATAGGCAGTAAATCAAAGTGATTTTTTATTGCATACAATGGCTTCCTACAATCGAGCTAATGTTTAACATCAGTATAGATAACTGGTGCGGTGTGTACATAGGTTTTATGTACAATAGAATCCCAGTCTCTTTCTCTTGTGTTGGTTCTTCGGCTACAGATAATCTTCCAGATTCTCAAAGGTAAGAAGGCCCAAGTGTCAGGGATAGACAGGAAGAATCACACAGCATTGAAAAAAATGATCAGTATTTACTAACTAATCAGTCCCTTACTCTGGGAACATACACTGTAATTCTCTATTGTTATTATCACTGTAATTATAATTATTATTTATTTACGGGTAATGTATTATTTTCCAATGAATTACTCAGGGGCTGTACATGAAAATTGCTTTTGCGGGTAAATCTGGTGGAGTTATTTTGATCTGGTGGGTAAATCTGGTGGAGTTATTTTGATGCTTATTATTGCAGTGTCTCCGTACGTAAAGAAACAGATATGACCAGTTTTTTGCTGGAATTTATAGATATTTGTCATATTTTAATTACCCCAATTACATGTTAATGGGACCTTATTCTACAGTGGCATCCACACTTGTGCTCACTTGGCTGATTCTTTGACCCAGTCCTGTTTATCATACACGTACTGGTTTGATTCAAGCGTAAGAACATAAGAACATAAGAAATATACAAACGAGAGGAGGCCATTCGGCCCATCGAGCTCGTTTGGGGAGAACTTACCTAGTAGCTCGGCGTTGTTAAAATCTATCTAGCTCTAATTTAAGAGAACCCAAGATTTTAGCTTGCACTACACTAACAAGCGTGCCTTGTTGCTTTAATTCTATTGCATATTCCTAGATCATTGTAAGGGGAAATGCCCTTCTCAGGCCATCTCGAATAAGGCCTTGGCAGAGCTGCACCCAGCTAACATCTGTGTTATATCAGGGCACAAATCACCAAACGCTTACCAGGCATCATACTACACAGTACCATGGATATTAGGGAGGGTATGATCATAACAACCAGATGGAAATTGAGGCATTTGTTTTTAAAGCCTTGTAATATTAACCAAAATGAGTATGTAATATGTCTGTGTTTGATATGTATTGCAATATGTTTGTGCATTTGATATTTAGCTGGAGCAAGGGCAAGAGTACACAGAGTGCTGGGTTTGAATTAAAAAGGAGTTATTTCAGACCTACTGATTCCATTCAGCCCACACCCCTGGATAATTGAGAAAGTATCTCTATATTTACCAGTGAAATAGCAGGGATACCATACTTCCAACATGACTTCTGGAACAGGTTTGCCATCTTGGGGGGCCAACAGACGGGGGGGGGTAGAAAACAGGAGATCTAACTTAAGGCACTGAGAGAGAAAGGCAGGCAACTCTTAGCCTCTCCATAAGGTACCATTAGAAATCTACTGCATGGAGATCTCTGAGGAAGAATAAAATTATTCTAGAGTTCTGCCCAAATAAAAAATAAATTGTTTCGAAGGACATCTCTAGTCCTTGTTATGTAGACTTATTCAATAAATCAAGGTACAAACACAGCATTGGTTTATGTCTCCTTAAATGGAACTGGGAACTAGCTAGCAATGTTCCCCAAGCAACACTTCAAATTACCCAAATGCATTCACTTGGCCTCATATTCAGTGTATGGAAAAATTTTGATTTTTTTAAATGTCTTGTAAGAAGACTGGTAAAAAGAATGGCATCACTTAAACTTATTCTAATACTGCTGTAATGCACCAAAGAGTAGTTCTAGTCGTCCCTTGGTTGATTTTTTCTACATAAGACAACATAGCGTAAATGGCATGATCATCATTTACACAATCGAGGCATGTAATTAGTTTTTTTGGGGTAGGTCAGTGAACTGAGCACTTAAATGTAACACTGATATTGTGAATTCCCCAATTTAAGAAACCCGCTGACCTGCTTTAATTAAACTCATCTCCCATTCTGAGTTTTGCGGATGGATCACTGAGTGTACATCAGATAACGCGTGAACAGGAACGTTAGCGGCAGATATTATACAGGGCAGGTATGGGTACCGGGAGCAAACAGAGTCGGGCTTTTCTCACGATGGCTGGTGGTTCTACGTTTAGGGGCACAGTGCCGGTGAGGGCAGGATAGCAGAAATCACGCAGAGAAAAAGACAGTAATAAAGACATTAATTCGTTGACATTAGGAAATGATTACAACCATAATTTATTATTTTTTTAATGTTATCGATCACTTCACAAGTAAAAATGCATCGGCGAGGTAAAGACAAAAGCAAGTGGCTGAAAAAAGCATAATTAAATAAGTATATATTAATAAGTAGGCTTTCAGTAATCCGGCTCTTTAAATTAAAGCCATTTTTACTATTTATCCTTTCACCTTGATAAAAACAGAAACGTTTTTGGAGAGCAGCTAGGGTTTCCTTATACACATGATGCATTTCGGAGAAAGAAGCTTCATAACCAAACTGAGCACTTAATTACTATGTATATGTGGGTCGTTAATTGTCTGGTTCACCACCATACTTAATGACGATTTAGGATTACCGTTAGAAATACCACTATGAGAAGAACTCCTTGTTTGTTTGTAAAAGACATAAAGTTGTCCGACACGGCCGAGGCCGTAGGGCGGTAACGGCGAGTCTCCTTCCCTGATCACCACTCCTTTTCTTGTCCTTCTCCAGGCTGCTCCAGATGGTCTGCGCAGTCCTTCTCAGTAGCCATGAGGCCGTGGGGTCGTCCCCACTGCCGCCACTTATATTTACAGGAAACTTGGAGCTAGAGAGCTGATTGATGCCATCACATTACTCTACCTGTAAAGAGACATGGCAGACCAGAGTTAGGCAATTCCCTAGCCTGGAAATGCTAAGCCTGAAAGGGATCTTATTATGCTTTTCTGTTTTTTTCCTTTACTTTAGCTTTAGTTATATAGCTTTATGTGCATGTAAACGGTCTAACTCTCAGCACAGAAACCACTCTTCTCTAATATGCCTGAAATGCCTCGTTGGAATTCCAGCCCTTACTTTTGTGAACTGGTGAGGTCACCTCGTAACAATCATTACTGGGCAGAAGTGTGGGGCAAGCTGACCAATCAGAGCACACCGGGCTCATCAGGGGTGGGGGCAGAGTGAATAGTGGTGTACAGTAAGAAAGAAATAAGGCATTTTTGGAACACTGAAGCACTGGATTCTAGTAATTAAGTTATGAACAGGGCAACAGGAAAAATGACCATAATATGGCCCCTTTAACCAAAACTTACAGCAAACTAAGGTGAAGAGAACGCTAAAATGCATGCTTACCAAGGCAAACAGCTTACGAGCAAGATGTCAGCGGCAGCACAAAATGCCAGTAATGTGCACAATTATTTTATCAGCATTATCACTCCAATAAAGATAGATTTAAAAATAATTAGTATTTTGTGTGACTGTAAATGTTTCTTTACAATCTTGTATTTCTTATTTTCATTAAAGCCATGTACTGCATGCTAAAAATGTTGAAAAACATAAAATGACACTGAAATGCATCTTAGGCCCTTGGAGGTTCTCATAGTGCTGTTCTTTATACCAACCTTAGTTCACAGGCAAGCGTGAGCAATGAAAATTGCTTGTAATAAATGATAGTTTAATGCCTATAAATGAACCTATTAAAGTCCAGACATCGGTTCAGTTAGCTATTTAGGGTTAGCGCCGTCACTTGCATATTTCGGAACACTGTCTCCATGTGCCAGTTGCAATAAATCCACTTTAATGCAAGGACAGTTTAATTCCAGAATGTCATCGTGATTAACGATAAATTCCGGAGCTGTTTAAAACTAAAGATTGACTTACAGTCATTGTCAGCATGTAAAGACGAAGAGCACAATAAGCCTGGTTTGGTTTGACAGGTAATCTTATAATTTAAGGGATGCCAGATTACAAAAATACATTATGCATACTCAGTGGGCCACTTAGTTAGGTACACTAGCCTGTTACTGTGTAGGATCCCCTTTTGCCTTCAGAGAACTCTTCGAGGCATGGATTCATTAAGGTCCTGGAAACTTCCCTTATGGAGTTTGGTCCGTGACATTTTTACACTTGTGGCCTTCCTGTTAGCTTTAACGAGTCTGGCTATTCCCCTCTGACCGCTCTCATTACAAGGTGTTTTTTGCCCTGAGGTCCTCCTCCGTCTGGATCTTTTTTTATTTATTCAGCCCATCCTCCATAAACCCTACGCAACGTACCGCATGGAAAACCCAGCACGGTGGCTGTTTCTGGTCCTGGTAGCGACAATCATAGCATTCAATACTGCTTATTTCACGCTTATTGCCCATTCTAAAGCTTTGTCAAGTGGTCAGTGAACCTCTTGACTTGGTCTGCAAGTTTTGTGTGTTGAATCGCTGTGTTTCTCTGAGTATGAGTAGGCTGTTGCCGTAAGCGGGCAGATATTCCCAGTAGTTATTGTTAAAGGTTCCCGTACACATTTGTATTAGTGCCTGCAGAAACCATCCAGAATATTCAGGAAAAGGTGTGAAAATATGTTCTTATTTTAAATTGGAGAAATTGAATGAAGTTTGAGAACATACCTTGGGAGCACCGAATAAAATTCAAAACTATGTGCTGGAGGTTTAAGAAAACGTATTTAAACTTTAAAGTTAGGCTCGTAATATACAGGTCTCATATATAATATTTAAGTGAATATATCAATATACTATATGCTATATATACTGGAGATTGAATTTTTATTGCATTCAGAGAGAACAATGAAATGGAACATGAAATGGGCAGGTCCGTAAATCAAGTTTCACCTCATACTTAAATAAATGATTTAAATGTATCTTGATCTATGCTTGACCTCATTTGTCAACTAATATCCTCTAATATCCAAATGTGCATTACAGTTTTTAAAATAGCAAAGTTTGCTGTTTTTCTTATTAACATTGTATACATTTTATTTTTACATATATTAATTACATTATTATGTGTTTGAAAATATTGTGGACCGTGATATGATTAAAACTTATGACTTGCGATAGTAACCAGAACAAAAGAAACATTAACTTTCACTGGAACTCAATGTAGTTCTGAAATCAAATATAGAGAAATATAAATGATTAATAATAAAGAGTTCCACAAGCAGCACAATGTACATTTTTACATAACCTAACATAACCATCATAAATAGGTTTCTGCAATCTGTACATACACTATATTACCGAAAGTATTGGGACGCCTGCCTTTACACACATCAGAAGTTTAATGACATCTCAGTTCTTTTGGGAAGGCTTTCCACAAGGTTTAGGAGTGTTTATGGGAATTTTTGACCATTCTTCCAGGAGAACATTTGTGAGGTCAGGCACTGATGCTGGAGGAGAAGCTTGCAGTCTCTGCTCTAATTCATCCCAAAGGTGTTCTATTGGGTTGAGGTCAGGGCTCTGTGCAGGCCAGTTAAGTTCCTCCACACCATACTCGCTCATCTATGTCTTTATAGACCTTGCTTTGTGCACTGGTGCGCAGTCATGTTGGAACAGGAAGGGGCCATCCCCAAACTGTTCCCACAAAGTTGGGAGTATGAAAATTTCCAAAATGGCTTTACACGCTGAGGCATTAAGGGTTCCTTTAACTGGAACTAAAGGGCCAAACCCAACCCTTGAATAAGAATCCCACACCATAATCCCCCCCCCACCAAACTTTACACTAGGCACAATGCAGTCAGGCAAGTACCGTTCTCCTTTCAACCACCAAACTCAGACTCGGCCATCAGACTGCCAAATGCATGATTCATCACTCCAGAGGACACGTCTCCACTGCTCTAGAGTGCAGTGGCTTTATACCACTGCAGTTTGCATTGTACATGGTGATGTAAGGCTTGGATGCAGCTGCTCGGCCATGGAAGCCCATTCCATGAGGCTCTCTACACACTGCTCTTGAGCTAATCGGAAGGCCACATGAAGTTTGGAGGTCTGTAGCGATTGACTCGGCAGAAAGTCGCCGGCACAGGTGGCATCCTATCATGGTACCACGCTTGAATTCACTGAGCTCCTGACAGTGACCCATTCTTTCACAAATGTTTGTAGAAGCTGTCTGCATGCCTAGGTGCTTGATTTTATACACCTATGGCCACGGAAGCAAGTGGAACACCGGACGTCAATGATTTGGAGGGGTGTCCCAATACTTTTGGCAATATAGTGTACTTTGCAATTTACACCAGGGGGAGGACGAAACATTGGCTACAAATGTAGGTAATACAGACCTTTGGACTGTATTCTGTGAAAAAGCACGAAAGCCACGACTGATATTAACTACAGTAACTGTAAATCAAGCTTCAGTGAATTATTCTCACTCTCAAGAAAGTTTGACATAGTCAATTAACACTAACAGGAACAGAATGAATTTTGATAGTAATAAAAGAGACTTTTCACCTGGGACTGCAAGTTTGCGATGTCAAGGTTACCAGAGCTGGTCTCGGTCTGAGGAAATCTTAACGAAATTTTAGGAGAGGAGAAAGAAATCCATGTAAATTCCGTACAACAGTGACTAAACTCTAGGTAAATCTTAACAACACTGTATATTTAAGCACACAATGGTCTAGACTGCCAGCCAGGAACTGAAGAGGTACACAATAGGTACAGAATATTTTTTAAACCCGAATATACTTCCGTGTAACGGCATTTCTATTTCTATGAATATTTATGTCAGGGTGTTGGGAAAACCAACCTTGCGGAGCAACAATTAGTGTAATGAGGACAGCAACACTTGTTCAATCAGGGAAGCCGAACAAACGTAAATAACATATTAGCATGATGAACGACCGAATGAGCAGCTCCGTTAAAACAGCAACGTCAGATCCCCAGTGAGCTTACAGGGGCAGCACCGCACTGTGGGAAGGCCTACTGACAACGCCACCTCCTCTGGTGTAGGGTCACCAATGACGGAGGGGGAGAGAGATGGAGGAGGGAAAATTGGAAGGGATGTGAGGGGGGAGGAGCCACGGCTATGGAGGAGAGTCAGGAGTAAGAAGCGGAGGCCTCTTTGAGTCTTTTCAGCGCTAACAGTAATTTACACACACAGTCAATCCAGGCTCAATGAGTGACTCAAAAGTCCAAAAATGGAAAAAAATCCTCAAAATAGACAAAAAGAAGACCTGG
Organism: Petrocephalus sullivani; assembly: GCA_026780845.1. NCBI lineage: Eukaryota > Metazoa > Chordata > Actinopteri > Osteoglossiformes > Mormyridae > Petrocephalus > Petrocephalus sullivani. Next base: position 26,978,821 of record JAODKM010000058.1, read on the forward strand.
ATTTTTCCCTGTTTAATGTAATACACAGAAACCTCTAGGGAAGAGCTCCCTTTTTATACTTTTTGGCATATACCTTTTTTATTTTCTGACTCTTTTTAATGTCGCCAAACCCAGGAGAAAAGATGTACCCAGCTAAATATACCCATCAGCCCTGGACAGTGTCCCGCCCGGACCGCCAGCTCATGTCCCCTCATGCCCTCGGGCCAGACGCTTCCTGGGGAATCTGGGCACCTACCTTGGTGGTCTTGATCTTATTACCGGTGGCACAGCTCCAGCCTTTGAGATCGGGCAGAACTTTACACTCCTCTCCATCCAGGCAGGGGTGCATCTGACACCACCACCTCTGCTCCACAATGGAGGCTGGAAGAGGGGAACAGGGGGGGAGGTGTGGAGGGGAGCAGCGAGCATTAGAGGGTTGGCCAAATGTGGCAAGAGGCTAATGGCAAGAATAAGACCTAAAAAAAGCCAACAAATCAAACAACACTATACAAAACACCGCCCAGGCTGTTGACTCGCAGTCCCTATTATGACGGGATGTTACCTCGTTGTCGCATAGTGGTCTGTTTCCAACTGTTACTGAGCTGTGAAATCCGATTGTTTCACTTTTGTCCCAGGAACGTCAAATAAAAGCTGAACTTTAAACACAGTGCAGTCGCTTTGAATCTCTTTTGTCGCAGACTTTTCCTAGAACTTTAATTAGCGTAATATACACCGATCAGCCACAACATTATAACCACTGACAGGTGAAGTGAAAAGCATCGTTACAATGGCACCTGTCAAGGGTGCCATTATATATTAGGCAAGCGAACAGTCAGTTCTTGAAGTCGATGTGTGGGAAGCAGGAAAAATGGCCAAGTGTAAGGACCAGAGCAGTTTTGACTAGGGCCAAATTGTGGTGGCTAGATGACTGGGTCAGAGTATCTTCAAAACAGCAGATCTTGTGGGGTGTCCCCGCTATGCAGTGGTCAATATTTACTAAACCCATGGAAGGCTAACTGGTAAACCAGCGACGGGGTCATGGGTGCCCAAGCCTCATTGATGGGGAGCGAAGGCTATCCCATCCGGTCCAATCCCACAGGAGAGCTACTGTAGCACAAATTGTTGAAAAAGTTAAAGCTGCCTATGAAAGAAAGGTTTCAGAATACATGTCACAGACTCATCAGAGTGCCCATGTTGACTCCTGTCCACTGTCAAACTGTAGGCATGTGAAGAAGACTATGAGAAAGAGTTCCAGGTGTTGACTGGCCGATCTCAATCCAATAGAGCGTTTGTGATATGTGCTGGACAAAGAAGTCAGATTCAAGGATCTGCTGCTTGGTGCCAGATACCACAGAACACCTTCAGAGGTCTTGTGCAGTCCAAACCTCGATGCTGAGAGCTGTTTTTGCGGGACAAGGGGATCCTACACAATATTAGGCAGGCTGTTTAAATGTTATGGTTGACTGGTATACACCTCACTTACCCCGGCATCGATCCATTAGACTGCAAGTAAAACATACTCAAAATATGGACCTTCCACTTACAGCTAAATATACTCTTTTAAGGATTACATTTTTAGGCTCTGATGGCACAGTGGATCAGTCCTGCTGCGTCACACCTCCACGGCTGGGGGGCCTGAGTCCTTCTCCGGCCTTATTACTCTCATTGTGTCATGCGGGCTTCCTCCCACAGGACAAAGACATTGCATTGGACTGGCATTCCATCCAAGCCTTACATCCTATGATACCTGGGATAGGCTCCAGCCTCCCCACAAACCTACACCACTGAATCAGCTGGAATTTGGTAGCATGTGCGTATTATCTGTGGCTTTTTGTAATATTTACATCATTACATTACATTGTGTGGCACATACAATGCTGGCTGTTGCAAAGAGCAAGTGCTATGAACAAGAACAACAGTGCATTAACAAGAGTACAGATCCTAGAATATAAAATATAACGCAGGGCTATGGTGCAAACTCGGCTACGCAGTACAATATAATGGAACTACAAGAGCAGCAAAGGCAGCCAATCGGATGCCGACGGGCGTGGCGCGAGACGTCCTTGGACGGGAAATACCGTCGACGCAGGAGGGCGCAGCCCGGGTGGTGCCCGCCACCTGTCCGGGAAAGCAGGAGCACTTGACAGTCTGCGAGCGCTCCTCGATCTTGTTCTTGTTGCAGCAGCGGTGAATGGCCACCACCTCGCAGGTGCCGGTCCGGACATGCTCCACTGCGAAGACAGAAAGGACGGGTAAAGCGTGCGGCGATGTGGGCACCCGCTTTTCAGCTCTGCTCCTCCTGCAATTACCGCCCCGATCTCCAAGTCAGACCGCTGTGTCTGAATTATTTAACGCGTGAAGCGGCCCGTTATTTTTTAATTGAAAGTGACATTTTCAAGCAGCATCTGTCAAGGGAAGGGGGCTCACACTCGTGTGGTAAATGACTAATTAGGAAGTTGTGATACTTGCCTCGGAAGTGTCCATAATGCAATGGAAGGCAGCAACATCTCATTAAAATGCCTAAAATGTTGTTTACCAATGCAAGTCTGTTAAACCCAGAGTAAACACATAATGTCATATTTATTAACTGATGACTTATGAGTATTAAATGAGTATTGATGAGTATTCAATTCCACATTGTTTTAAGTTATGGATTTCAGACTTTGAGGGACCCTAAAAACACATTCATAATTATAAACATCAAAGAGAATTATTAAGGCACCTCCCATGTTCAAATTTCATACAGGTGTCACAAAGCTCACAGATGTGCCACATGGTAAATGACTCTGGCGTTGCCAGACAATTGCACAGGGCTGTAGACAAAGAAGCCCTCACCCCCCAACCCAACACCACCACCACCACCTTACAATCGCTTCCCGATTCAGCCCCCTGTGTGTAGATTAGACCTCTGTCACCTAATTATAAAGTGACGCTGTAGAGTCTGCACTACACCACTCAGCACCCTCAAAGGAGCCTGTTCATCAGGCTATGAGAAATCCTCCGGGCAGCAGCTCAGGCAGACGACGTGATGTTTCACTCCCGTCTTCTCATGTTACGTTAATTACGAGATGTAGGCACTCAATGACTTCCATTTTCAAAAATTGTTAAAATATCAGGGCTGACATCTATTTTTGTTTGCCTTCTACACTGTCAGGAAAAAGCAGGTGCCGCCCTGGTACAGTTTCATACCCCAAGGTACAAACAACATTAATATAACCCCAATAGTAGAAAAACCAGAATCCATTTCTATACCTTAAAAGGTATATTTACCTATAGCAGGTTTACAATTGGCAGACCCTTGAGGGTGCAGCCCCAGGGACTACTGTACCCTCAAAGGTACAAATAGGTACTTTTTTCTGAGTGTAAGATTTCCAGATAGACTAGAATTGCTTGGGGTCGTTCTGATGAAATGCCATTCTGCTAGTCTGTTTGGGAAACACTTGTAGCAAATTAATGTTTCTTTTAGACTCCTAAACACCTTATGGAGCATCTTCCAGACTCCGATTACCTGCTTGTGATTGATAAAATTGACAGTGGAGGACAGAATGGGTGTCTGAGCACTTAGTTAAAGTGTTACACAGTTACAGCATGACAGAATCACTCAGCTGTCATGTCAAATCAAAACAGAAGGCAAATTGCAGGAGCGCACTAGGGCCATGGGCCATGTGGGCGAGGTGGTGAAAATGGAGATAGAGTAACCAGGGTGTTCATGAAGGTGATCTACACCACCACCATTAATGCAACCCCCCCTCATGCCCCCCGCCCGCCACGCACAACGCCGCGATTCCGCTCCGCCAGTGAGAATGTCTGGCACTGATCGCGGTCACAACG
>JAODKM010000058.1:26984786-27000365 GCA_026780845.1 Petrocephalus sullivani
GGGGAGAGGGGGGGGGGGGGGGGGGGGGGGGGGGCCATGATCACAGCTCATGACGATAAAGCATGTTCGGAGCATAGAGCTCCGGCATGGTGCTGGAGATTCCTCCCAATTAGCTGCCCCTCCGCACATGCAGAACCCAACAGATGGCCATTACAATCGTTTATGAGGTATTAGCGACGATTATGCTACCTGCATCTGACAAACCCTATCGCGGATGTTTTTCCATTATTATTATTTTTATTATTTTACCGTGCCAATTAAAAAACACTCCTTTCTCATCTGTGTGGACAGAAACCGGCTGAGGTGTGTGAAGCCATGGCCGCAGATATATTCGGCGACGCCCTACACAGAATCTTCTGAAGCCAGTTCATTTTCACCAAGACATTCTGCCTGAATGAAACACTTCCCCGTCACACTGGGAGATGCCACATGTCATGCGGAGCCAGTAGGGCCTAGAAAGTGTCTCGTGACCAGGAGCGATAGAGCGAGACAGGGGCTAGCGGGAGCCATGAGGAGTCCTTTGTTTTTTCATTTTACTTATTCATTCTGTGACTCGGGACAGTCAGAATTCCGAACAAAGAAACCCAGAAGCAGGGCATCAAACAGACCCTGAGCCCGTCTGGCAGCTCCATGACATGTTCTTGCCCGCATCTGGAGTCCGCCTCCTATCTCTCGGGGAAGTCATTGACACTCGAATAAGCATTAGTCAAGGCTCCTGACCTTCAGGCCTTGAGGAGGGGCCTTTATTCAGGAGGCCCTGAGGATACGCGGGGCCCGGTCCCCAGAAGATCTTCCCCGCCGAGCTCAGAGCTCCCAGCCACATTGCCAGGAGCAACATGGGAGGCAAACACTGGCTCATAACCGAACATCATTCATTCAAAAGGTTCATGGGCATGAGTACAAAGGATTCCGCTTAACTAAAGAATAACCAGTAACCTGGATACTGTCAATTATTCACTGGCCGTCAAGTCACCTTCCATTAACCGAATGTTTACCTGTCATCAAGCATGTGGAATGCCGCACCTGGTGTGTGCTGGATCCCAGCACATAATTATGGCCCTCATATGATCCCCTCCCACCTTTAAAAAATCCAAGAACCTCTCAATTTCAAAGTCAACAACAAGTAATTCTAAAAATATGAGCTAAAACCAGGAAACAGTGTTTACCAGAAAGTAATTCTCTTGCAAGATAGTTTACCACTTTCAAACAATGGCCAATGAAATTTATTGATTTGTCACCTGAGCATGAAATTAAAACGTCACCCTTATTCTCAAATCTTAAAAACAGTAAAGCTCGCCACAAAATATCCCACACTTCTACTTATAACAGCAAGTGTACGTCTTCACTTCCTTCTCCGCAGGACTTTCCGGCAACATCTTGCACCCGTGGAAGGCTCTAGAAGGGGAAGGTGCCGAGGTGTGGTGCTTTTTCAGGTCCAATCTGACGGAGAGGATCTGAGAGAAGGCGACGGGGGTGGACAGGAGGTGGGGGTGGCTGGGGGTTAGCAGAAGTGGCTTTACTGGAGACAGACAGATCGCAAGATGGTGCCTCGTAGTGTGACACAGGTCGGCTGCCTCCTGCCAACGAGGAAGAAAAAAAAAGCGAAAGTGTGGCACGTGTGAATCCTGTCAGGTAGGATGAGACCCCGCTCAGCGCGGGGCTGCGGAGCACCCCGCAGGATCCAGCTCGTGCCAGGACACCGCGAGGCAGATGCTTGAGCGAGAGCGTCAGCCAACGGCCGGCAGGGGGGGGCAGGAGGGCAGGGGCGCACGGGGAGGGGGAGGTGTGGAGGCGACGGGGCATGGCGGGGGGGCTGGCAGACAGCAGCACCCTTGCAATGTGCTCTATGTCTGCTCCAGGGGGGTTTTGCCCTCTGCCAGCCCTTTAGTCAACAGGGGGGGGCACGGAGGGCAATATTGCTCTGGCAATAGGCAAAGTTCCATGTGGAAAAGATGTGGGATACAAGCCCTGAGCTAAGGATTCTGGGAAATTTATATTCCTGGAGAAAGGGGGCTTCAAACCCAGTCCCTGCAAAATTAGAAATTCGATCAAAATCTAGTCCTTTTATACCGACAACACTCAGCACCCATCCCCATTGGCCCGTGTTGGACTGCACAGAGACTACACACCCCCGCCCCCTCGGAAAGGACTGCCGTACAGGGGCTTGATTTACACGCCTCATTAGCGCATCCCCAGCAGGACGGTTGTCCCCGGCGACTCCAAGCCGGGGCCAGGAGAGAGCGAGGGCGTGCCCGGTTACCGTGGTGACCACGGCGGCGGCTCACCGGTAAGCACGAATGTAGCCACGCCTGCACAGCCAACCAGGGTCCCGCACCGCGAGCCGAGCAACCATGACCCCGTCAGGAGAGAGCGGCTGGTGCGGAAAAAGCGGCCGGCGGCGCAGATGGGCAATGTTCTAGGTGATGATCTTTTGTAGCTAAATCCGGCTCCCCGTTTGCACGCCTGTCTGCTGCGACAGCAACATCAGGCTGAAGGCGGGGTGGTCGCTTACACTCCACAGCCCCGGCCGGGGTCACAGTGCACCGTTTATCAAGCCACGGTCACTGTCCTGCTCAGCCCCCTTATAAAGGACGCTCCCATTATTTGCATACTGCTGTCCATCGCAACACCAGCCAGGTCATCGTTTCAAAGGGAACTTCTAGGAAACTAGTGCCGGCTCAGCGCCGTATTCATGCAAATGTAACCGGGACATTACAGGACTACTCCCAACTGTAACATAAAATTCTCTGTCCCTTTTGGAACCTATATCTGATGTGAGTGGTCTCATATTTCCATACACATTTTGACCCCCCCCCCCCACAAATTGTCATCAGGCTCCCAGGGGGGTAAGGGGTTAGTGTCACATATTTCTTCAGATTGAAAGTGGTACCCCTACCCCCCACAGGTCACTTAACTCAAGGTCCCTGAGCTGCAGTTCTGGGCTGCTCTCCGGATATCCGACCTACGTTTGCTGTGGCTGGGGTCGGTGGGTGATTACGGATTTGGTTGTCAGCCATGTCTCCAATCTGCTGCTGCCTCTCTTCCACCTGTAGGGGGCAGGACATGTGACCGCTGAGGTGGGGAAATAGGGCTTCAGTCTAGTAAGAAGTTTCCACATGCTGCCTCTGGCAGGTTCCCCTCATCTCCCCCCCCCCGCTCCGCTTACCGAGCCCAACCCGACCGATAAATCCGCATGCAGAAGTCCGGCTCAAGAGAAGCATGACGGAGAGTCAGGATGGGGAGGGGATGAGACTCAGAATTAAGAGAGAAACATGGTGAAGGTTGGCCAGTGGGGGGGGGGGGCATTGGCTTCCCCTTGCCAAGTCGCGGAACCTTGGAGAAAGTTGTTATGCTTACGAGCTGGAGGGCGGGCGATCTTAATCTCGAAGTCATAACAAGCGCAGACGTGAAAGAGCCCAGGAGGGAAGTGGGAGCAAGGTCGCCCCCCCAGTCGCCCCCCAGTCAGGCACAGTGCACTCGCCAGGTAAACAGCCCCGTTACGTCAGCGCCCCTGAGAGCGCCGCTGCGGCATTCAGCCAGCATACGTTGGTAGATCAGGAGCCATGTCCCCGCTAGGCATCCTGCTACAGTGCACATTTGCGGGACCACACATGGGATTCAAGCCAAAAACCTTCAGGTTAGACTGTCGTCAAGAATTTTATTTCCTGCGCCCTCCCCCCACCAGGCCCCGCCAGTCTGCATCCCATAATAAGCAACTGTTCAGCACTAGCTCCCACCTGCATGATAGCAAAAGTTGGCAGGGTAAGCCAAAGGGGGCGTGTCTATATTGGCCGGATGACCTTGGCGGGGGCGTGGCTAGATGGGCGTGGTTAACACAAAGGGGTGTGACTAATGGGGCAGGTGGATGGGTGTAACAAAGGTCAATCTGAATATGGGGGGGGGGAATAACAGAAAGGAGGTGGTATCCCAGGCCCTGGGGCTCTGAAAGGGAACATGTCCGTACCCACAGAGTCTACTGGTGTATCTTCCCGAGTTTAACCAGGCAGAGCCTGTGAGTTTAGTAACATGACCGACAGCAGAAAGAACAATAATGTGTGTGTGTGTGTGTGTGTGTGCGTGTGCGAGTGTGTTACTCAGGACATATTTGTACCCATAATGACAAGGAGGCTCAGCCTGACATCTGTGCTCACAGAAAACAGACAATCCATCCCGTTTTAAAGAAAGAAAGAAGAACTACTGTGTGGCCAACCTGCTGCAGCGACTTGCTTACAATTCACTGTCACCTTGTTTTATAAGACATGAAGCATTTGAATTGAAAGCAAAAACAGTGACATGGTTCTGATGAACATGGAGGGCGAGAGAGAGGGAGAGAGAGCAGAGTGTGAGAAGGTAATTCCAGGTTCCGCGAACTTCGGCTCTGCCAACTGTCTGTAAATTCGCAGACAGTCTGTTATGAAAAGAAATATTTAATAGCTGTTCGGTAAATTACAACAGATCCCAGCGCCCATACTCACGCGGGCCCATAGCCAGCGGCGAGGCCGTCAGCACGCTCGTGTGCCAAGCGCCCCGTCTGCGTGCCCCCGTCCAGCGGCCGGCCCGCAGCTCGGGGGCCGCCGTGCTGGAGAACATTCCAAAACTTCTGCATTTCTTTCAGCTTCTTTCATCATTATCGCTCGGACGCGAAGACCACGGCCCAAAAGACGTAACCCAATTTAGTTTTTCTTTTTTTTCTTTTTTTTACATTTCAGCAAAAAAAAAACATTTCCCAGGACCTATGCAGTATATTATTTTCCCCCTCAAAACTAATAAAAACAAAGTCATACTCTGTTGTTTCTAGGTTTGCTCTTTCATTGGATGGTTGCAGTGGCTACACAATCTAATTGCTAACAGCGCTAATGCTAACAAACTCATATGCACAAACAAACACCAACACAAGTCGACAGCGCGGTAGAGTGTAAGCTAACCGCGGGCACTGGCGTTTCGGGAGGGCCTCCCATTACCCGAGAAGGCCAAGCTCCCCCTGCCAGGGGCACATCCACTTTGTCCTCACTCCGAACATCTGCTCGGACCGTTCGAGCCAAAAGGGGGCCAGAAATTGCCAAAGAGGCTTTTGATTTACCGCGACGAGCTTCCCGCTGTGGGAGAATATGGTGTGCACGTTAGCACTGGGCCTAAACCAGCTACAGGCTCAGACTGCGATCCAACAGCTAAGCTCAGTCTGAATAGCAGTAAATGATGCCACTAAGTTATATTCATATAGAATAACAAAGCAGGGCTTGTGAAACCATATTATTCCAGCCTGAGGCTTAAAGTGTCTCAAATATACTTTTTACGCCCTTTAAAAGTATGTTTTCATCTGTTGCAGAGGGCTGGAATGCTTCAAAACAGTGTGACCTTTGAACTTCGACGTGCTGTCCTCCCTGGTTGGTCAATCCGGTTTGACTGGTTCGATCCGTCAGTCGGGAATAACGTTTGTTCCGTGACGCCCGCTTCGGGGTTTCTGCCAGCCAGCACTAATGGCTGCGAGGTGCGTTTGAGGAAGCGGTTTGTGACCTGGCAGGTCGGGAAGGAGCCAGGAGAAGCATGAGGAATCTGGCGATGCGGGGACCGGTTTTCCCTGTCGCGCAGCCTTTTCCACATGGGACCCACGTAAGGTCACAGGTGCACAAACACACAGGTGGAGGGTGATTCACAAGGGGCGTGACGAAATGGCACACACAGGCCTCATCGCAATCGGTTACCGCGGATACGTCAGGATCAAGGGATGACCTACTTACACCAACTGAATAGAAACAGCTGTAAAAAAATGCAATCGCTCCCAATTTAAAATAACCCCCAAAACTAAACCCCCCCCACACGACCCCCCCCCCCCCCCCCCCCCCATTAATGTACCCCACCTGCTAATGTACGTCATCAAAGCTGACTGTACAATGACAGGCGTTCAAATTAGACACCTGTATCCGGTCTCTGAATAACTGCAGAATGGTGACTCCTCATGGTCTCGGAACTCAAATCACCCCCCCACCCCGTCCACTAGGGGAGCCTCTGTTGGTTTTACTCTGTAACTACAGTAGTGGTAAATATACCAAGCAGACATGTGCAATATGCCAGCATCTTATTACCTGCCCTCTGCAAACAGGCCTTGGTCTGTTTGGTCAGTAACATTATATAAAGTTACAGAAGATATCAGCCACCTCCACTGGGAGGAGGTTTCCATTTTGTCTATATAAAGTAGGTAGATGGATTTTTAGATGTTCATAACTAATGTAGGAAAGGAAATCCAAATGTTTTTCGCCGTCATTTTACGGATATAGCTCAATGTAATACTGCACAAAAGCTTTCAAATATATAAGTATTTGAGAGTACGGCCACTCCCCATGTTACGATGTCCCAGTGGCCCCGTGATGTTTCAGCTTTGTGATGGGTATTCCCATTATCTATTTATTCAATAAATTTCATGAGATATTCAACACTTTTTTATAAAATAGGCTTTGCGTTAATGATTTTGGCTAATGTAAGTGTTCTAAGTGTGTGTATGGTAGGCTAGGTTAGGCTAGGCTAGAATATGGATGTTTCTTACTGTAGGTTAGGTATACTGTATTAAAATGCATTTTTGCTCTTACAAAAGTTTATCGAAGTGTAATCCAATCCTAACCTGAGGAGCAGCTATATATGTCCTTGAGATAACCAGGTTACCATAATATTTAAAAAAAGTAATTCAATTATTAATTAAATCATTCAAGCGCGACATAGCTAGCTAGATTTTCTTACTGTGTGAAAGCCAGGGTTTTAGAAAACCAGAAAATATTCAGAAATGTATAAGATGCTCCTAACTTTGCAATAGTTTGACTTTGCACGGGTGCGATAGCGATGCACTTTCGGTAGCCATCAAACATCAGGTTCCCAGATGATCCTTTCTACTGATGCGGGCAATAGCAGCATCCATCCAGTCATGCTTCCAGTGCCTGTAGCGATCGCGACTTGAGCATGACTAAGGGGGGGGCGGCGTGACTAAGGGGGGGCAGCGTGGGCAGCGCCAACCCAAACAGATCATTTGCCCAACCAAAAAAGACAGATCTAATTCATCCAATAATTAGCCATTTAATATAACGGCCCAGTGATTAAACTAATAACATTCAATATCACCAACCCCCAGGTCAACCATCTTTACCATCTTTACCCCCTATTAAAATAATGGTGCCCACCCAAAACACCCAGTTTCCACCCCATGATGCCATCCTGGAAATGCCACTGGGCTAGTACCGTTTAACCACATACCATATGGCGCTTTTTCTGTGTTTAACAAAAAAAATGACTTATTCAATAACAATAATTATTTACTTATTTGTCATATTATATTCATGTTCGACTTACGATATTTTGAACTTAGGATGGATTCATCCGCAGAGCATCTGTAGCAACTCCTCACCAGTACATTTCAGAAATAACACAATTAGGACTAATACCGAACAAACTGCAGGGCGCCACAAAGCATCACATGAACGGGACGATTACAGAGGTAAGTTCTGCACTTGGCAGGGGTGCGAAAGAGATGCATCTCCCTTCCAACCTGTATCTTCTCACCCAAACTGTCGCTCTGCATCACCAACACATATGACTTGTCAACAGTCCCCCAGGCGCAATCTTAATTAATATTAAAAAAAAAATCACTGGGCTGTAAGATTTTTTTAAGAAGACTCAACGCAGGTGTCTTATAGTGCACTGCAGGTAGATAGCAAGCTTTCCAGAAATATCTGAATTATTAAAAGGTAGAAATATCCGAATGGAGGAATGATAAAAAAAATGGTCATTATTTATGTTTATAGTTATGTGAGAAAAACGTGTCCAGTAATGAATGTGGTCTGGTAGAGGCCTATATTAGACGAAAATGCACCTTATTCCGCTTATTGCACGAAGTACATCGTTAAAATCAGCAGAATGTTGTGTTTGAGCTTTTCATTTCAAGGGGCTGTTTTGAATCGCGTTCATACTGATCTATTTTTGCACATAGAAGCATGTCTGTTTGCTTCTAAGAGAAAAATGCTGTTTATTGTTTATACTGCTGTCACAGTTTGACACAAAAGAAAGATTTTCTGAGACCCTTCAGAAAATTAAGCCCGCCACATCTCCGGAGTGGCAGCGAAGGAAGGAGACATTTGATGTTGTTGATTTATGCGGCATTTCTCTGGCAGATAAAAACTCTCATCGTGAATTGGTGGGGACTGGATACTGCATGTATCCAGTGGAATTTTTACATACACTAGTTTAAGATATAATATTTCGCAGAAAGACATAAAAATGTAAAGGAAATTAAATGGAACAGAAGTTATTTGACACATTCCAGATTCTCCTCTTAATTGTGATTGTAACAACAGCACAATGAGACTGAGTTAACGTTGAGCAGTGTTAACCAAAAAAACAAGACAACACTTGTAGTATGTAAACAATGTGTACAAAATAGCCAATAAATATGTGCAAAAGTACATATGTGGTAAATAGTATGTGGTGGTGTGGTTTTCAATAACAATTTCTATGAAGCCAATATTCATAAAGTCTGATAACAGTTCTTATAATTCATTGCAACACATTTATGAAGTATTATAAACACAGCTATAAACATTTATAAAAAAGGCATAATATATAGCCATGTTTCTTATGCATTATGAATGCTCCATGAAGGTCTCATCTATAATGCACTATAAATGCCTTCATAATACATTATAATGGTCAGTATAAGAATTAAGGGTGCTTTGTAATGCATTAAGAAGGTGTTTATAGTGCATTATAGAGGAGACCTTTATAGAGCAATTGTAATGCATAATACACATGACTGTAATGTGTTATACCTTTTTATAAATAGTTATAGCTGGGTTTATTGTGTTATTGTGTTACAATACATAATGAAGGTATGTGTAATGCAGTATAATGACTGCTTTAAGTAAAGTGTTACCTAATGTTCTTAAGTCTAGTAGTTTGGGCCCTGAATCCTCTGAACCTTCTGCCTGGTTCACAAAAAGCAAGCTTGACAAAATCTAGCTTTTGATTGTGCATTCATTAGCCACATCTGGGAATACGGCACTTATTCCGAATGGCAGGACACTTAACAGACACAGCATGCAACCGAAGGGACTAAGGTGTCGCACTCAGGTCATGAGGTTTACAGCGGGAAGGCATGTAAGCCTCTCAGAGATGCTGTAATCCTGTAATCGCCCGGCCAGGCAGCGGGCAGCATGTTCAGTAAGGATCTCTCGAGAAGGGCCTCCCCCCCCGCTCGTCCCGACTTTCCCCAAAAGGGGGCCCGGCTTTATTTGCTCTGGACTGGGGCAGCCATCTGGGCAAGGAGGGGTGTGTGGAGTTTTGCCGCTTACCTTTATGGCTGCCTGTGGCTGGCGCCTTCTCCCACAGGGTAATGATGCAAATCATTAGAACTAAAGCCCTTCTGCCTCTGTCCTGCGTCACTCTCATCCTGGAGAGAAAGGAGAGCCAGAGAATCCCATCAGTGGGAGTCTGATACGGTACATGCAGCTGCACTTTGACTGGATTTATTTATAGTCTAAGACACAACATTTGCGGAGAGGAAGAAAAATATTAATGTTAATGCTGATATGTGTGAGCGTAATTACTCATGTGTTATTGCTGTAGAAACAAAGTGGGGGGAATATCTACCCTCAGTATGATGCAGCTAACTGGGTTTGCACCGGAGCTCGTTACCTTGAGCCGTATGCGAGATTTTTAATTTGCTGTGTTGCACCCCCTAATCAAATGGCACGCTAGGCGATGGCCTGTGTCACCTATAGGGGGGCCGGCCCTGACTTTGGAAGTACAGGAGGTAACATGACCTGACACAGCTGAGTGCACGATAGCATATTGCTGACCCCTAATCGCCCGAGGCTGGCACACCTTTCCAGCTCCTGATTAATCTAACGTGAATCAGGAGTTTCCTGACCCCAAGGGGTGACGCTCTGCCTGAACCTGGTCTGGCAAGTGAGCTGAAACCCTGATGCCTGGCGTCAGCTTGGGGCAAATGAAAAGGCGTTTCACTGCTCCCATGCTGAACAAATATTGCAATCAACATGTACACATGAGGAGTAATTGGAGTCAGAATTATGAATTTTAATGGCAAAATTCTCCACAAACAGCATCAACAAATTACCCATGAGCACTTGTGTAATGCAGGGTTGGCCTGGACCTTAAAAGCAGGGCATACGTACAGCTAATTTGGAGACCCTGGTTCACCAAAACAGGATGATGTTGGACATCACAGGGGGGTACAAACTGGTTGGGGACTCTTTGAGTAGGTGTTATCTGACTGATAATGCCCACTGTTTGTGTCGTGTTTAATAATGCATCGTTTCAGCTTGCGGAGGCTGGAGTTAAAGGGTGGCAGAGTGCTCACACCACACGTTAATCAGGGCCATCGCAAGACCCATCCAGCATGGTCCACGCGCTGACGCCCCAGCCAAACCGAAAAAGCCTGCGCTGTGCTGTACACGACTCGCAAAAATGCCTGTCACACAAACTGCCTGTCCCTGCAATTAAGAATGTGGACAATGCATACGCAGCACAGACTCCGAATCGCAACAAAGCCGTAACTCTTCTTAAATATGCTCATCCTTAAACAGGAGGGAAACAAAATATATTTGGCTGTTTTCCAGAATGAGAAATGTTGACCTTTTAATCAGTACCGCGGAGTCGGTGCTTCTCCAAAGCGTATCTTCACTTTTCATTCATATATTTTTTTCAGCTGGTTTGCATCAAATGGGGTTATAATCTTAGCATGGTCAGTCTTCTTAAAGATCGTAATGCTGTTATAGGTGACGGAAAATGTCCGAAAAAACATTTCCCCTAACTGCTTATCCAATAACAAGGCCAGTGCCAACATTTAGCCTATTTAAGGAAACACAACACATCAGCTGGTCACAGGGCACCCACTCACACAGTATGGACAACTTATAGACAGCAATCAACAAAAGCTGGACTGTGGGAAACTGGAGTACCCAGAGAAAACCCACATAAACATTGAGACAACATGCCAACCCCACACACATTGAGCAGAGGCGACATTCAAATCCGAGACACTGTGTCAGAAGTCATTTGGTTCTGTTTTTATTTTTTTATTTACTATTAGCTGTTTGTCCCGGTGAGCTATGCTGTTCCAGGAAAACTGGTTGTTTTTTTATTTCAGCACAACTATATTTGTGCAACATGAATCCCCCACAATTACAGCATTAAACCTGCTTTGGAATCCTTTGTCCCGGAAATGTCAGCAAGCTTCTGGCAAGTTTTAATTGTGTGCTGTATTAGACTTTGAGGAAAAGTTTAATGTATAATCTGTTTTCCGGAAAAATGTGCTCCGAAAATGCACATCTGATCCATAATAGGTGATGTGTGAAAAGGAGACGAGATGCAGAAGCATTTAATAACGACGGAAACATTATCATGGTGGTTATATATTTCACACAAAACTCAGGCACCATCACTCTATTACATTCCCCTATGTGAGAGACATATTAGTGTCAGAATGTCGCTGTCTCAAACTGTGCCTTTTCTGGGGAAGAATGCCCCCCCCCCACTGTGCAAGTCAGTAGATATAACAGCTGGTCAGGAGAGAGAGATTGTGCACTTTTAGATGCAGAAAGTCTACCGTCTGGATGGGTCAGCAACTCGCAAGGAAGAACTGAGCTTAAAAGATTCTCACATATTCCACTTGAGCAGCAAATTGGGTGGTAATTTAGTTCGATTAATGGTCATTAAATTATCCAATTACACCATTCAATTTCGTTCTTGAACTCCTCATGCTCTTCAACCCTTCGATAAAAATATTAAATCTTCTTCCTTCTTCGTAGTTAACTGTGGATAATGAGCAACAATTTATAGCTGAAGGCAATTCTTTACATGATGACTGGAGGCGAACTGCCAATTAACATCACTTAATCTCTGTCGGGTGTAAAATAACGAAAATAGTCACATCAGGAGATCACCTCTACCTGACGCACTGCAGATATCAACCGCATGTTATGTGCAATTAGGAAGCAGCTGCTGAGGTGGACAGCAAGACCAAGAACAAGGCCGTCCACATCCGGAGGTTCAAACGGCCCGGCCTCACTTCCCGATTTGCATGCCTCAGAAAAAAAAACGCGCAGTTTGATTCTGTGGACGCGTCCCCAGACACGTATGCGGGCTGAAGAGCTTTGAGCAAATAAGAGTATGATGACAGGAAGGAAAAAAAGAAACATCAGATTGGAAATCATGATAAAAAAAAAAAACTTCAAACTCAAGCCCCCTCTTAGAAACACCACCCAACGCCTGGATTCGATGTCACTCCGGTCCGTGCGGTGACATTCGCCCGGGTTAGTCCCCGGGATTGTGGCCACGATCTGCGGGGGAACCAGAAGCCAGAACGAGGTGTGTGCGTGTGCAGGTGGGCCGGCCAACCGCAGCGTAGCACCAGCTATACATTAAACCTCACACAACCACTCAAATCCCACCCCCCACACATCAACTTTTACTCTTAATTTCAGACACCAACCTTTTCACCTCATTTTAAAACAGTGTTTCTAACAATGAATACCACCACCACGCCCCCTCCCCCACTCCCCCCCCCTCCAGCCAGACGACAAACCCTCCTTTTTCCTCCTTTTTTTCCTAAGTTGGCTCTTCTTTTTCAGAATGATGACTCACCTTTTAATCTCTAGACGGGAGACAGATGGTGGGTGGGACTCGGGGTGGCTAAGAACACGTACGCTCAGAAAGCCCGTGCCGCCTTGCCGGGGCCCGCATATTGAGTGGCCTCCTTCAAGGATACACACTGAAAAGGAAGCCACTGTGAAGCCCCCCAAACACAGGCCTCAGATGCATTACAGATTCAGGCTGCATTCACCTTTAACTGCAGGTAAAGGGAGAAAGACGAGGTAAATGTTTTGCTTGAGAGGAAATGCAGAGGTTTGTAAGAAAATTAACACTGTTATTTTAGGCTATGCTGTATTATTATACGCAAGCCAAGAACGGCCATGCTTGCAATGCTATTATTTTAATGCTATTATCTTGCGATAACAAACGTTCCACTGGGTGGAACAACAGTGTGAATGCGAGTGTGAAGGTTTGTTTATATCAAATCCCAGCATTTTCATTATTGAATCATCTACACATGTTGTGTACAATGAAATGACGTAGCATTTTCTAAGACCATGGTGCACCTGTCACTTAACTGACAGGACATGACATGCACTTCACTGGTCAGCACCTTTATGGGGCCCAAAGCAGAATTTGATTTGGGTGCCCCGTCCATTCATTCATTTTCTGAAATCGCTCATACTTCCGGGTCACGGGGGCCCGGAGCCTTTCCCAGAAGCTACGGGTACGAGGCAGGGAACAACCCAAGATGGGGGGCCAGCCTATTGCAGGACCCCAATTAGCCTCAGCATGTTTTTGGCCTGCGGCGGGAGGGAAACCCCACAATGATACGGGGAGAACATGCAAACTCAACAGACATGGACCCCGGGCTGAGACTCGCATCCTGGTCCCAGAGGTGTGAGGCAACAGTGCTAACCACTGCACCACCATGCCACCCACAATTTGGGGGCTCCCCACTACCTAAATCGAAATATCTTCACATTTCAATCGCTCAATCAGTTTCCCTAGTGGCGTGGGGGCCCCAAACGGCTGCTTAGTTTGCGTATGCCTTGGGCCGGCTCTGACACTGGCACACTTAATTTAAGAAAATTGCTCCACAAGGATACACTCATTAAGTAGCATCGCAATATGTTTATCCTTGTAAGTATTCTGAGAATATTTGCTCGTTATCTCAAGAAAACGAGTCCTGTTATCTCGAGACAATGAGATAATAATATTAGTAATAATAATAATAAGAAGAAGAAGAAGAATGATAATAATTAATATTAATTATCTCATTATCTTGAAATAATGGCATTAACAAGTAATTGCGAGCACGGCCATTCTCTACATTAAAAGGTTTCATAATAACTTATCACACAGTTGAAATCAACTAGGGCAGATTCATCACCTAGCTTTTCTATAATGATAACTGTCACCCAGTGTTAGCAATATACTTCATTAGTGCGGGGCCCATCCAGTGGCCTTATAGGCCTTGGATCTGACTGTGCCAAAGAGAGAGTAATAGGTGGGAGATATGCAAATCTTACATAGCCAAATAAACCACTGTTTATCCATACAGATCCTATGAATGAATGCCCCCTTAGTATGAATGTGATATCTACTGTACTATGGTATAATGATACTCTGGGGGTTTAAAAGTTCTTGTTTGGCCATTTTTCATCACATATATTTTTATTTTCACTGTTGGGTAAACCTTTGAAAGCCAGTTTTGTAAGTAAACACCGATTCATGCCGATCTTCGATTTAAAGATGTGACGCAAATAAATCGCCATCGTTTAGCCATTGAACATCCCCCTGTCAAGCCGTACAGCTGCGGTCTGACAAAAAGCAGCGATCGCTTTCTGACATGGCAGTGAATATTCCCTCTTGACGGACAGATGAATTATGGATGACCCCCGCTGAGGCATTGTGTGTCCCGCAGTACTTTTAAAAGCGAGAGCAGAGGAAAGGGGAAGGGACACCAGGACAAGTACGCGGCACGTCAGCGTCCGTAAAGGCGGGGAGGTCGCCGGAAACTAAATCAATGTTCAGGGGCACCGTATCTCTGACCCGCTTTCGTATTTACTGAGCGTTGCATTTGATAGCGTTACGCATTATTTGCAAGATTATGTTTCATTCTAAAAAAAGGGGGGGGGGGTTAGATAAAGGATGTATCTATTAGTGGTAAAAGCCACGTGTGCAAAAGAAACAGATATGCGCAGTATATTGAATGCAGAAAGAGGTGTGTGAAAATATTATTTTCCGTGCTACTTATTCAGTATAAGGTGACTGAGGCTGAAGCCTGTACCAAGAAACAGAGAACATGAGGAAGGGGAAGACGTGGAAGACATAGAAGGTGCGATTAAGCTGAATGCTCCAGTAAAGCAGAATGAATTACCCACTATGAAATGATCAACAAGAGATATATTTATAAAAGGTCAAGCATGCAACTAATGATGTACAATGTTGCTGATGTTATGCTGAATTCAGCAGCAGGGTAACTCAGAGATAAAGGAAAAGCTTATGTGATATATTGCTTCTTATCCATGCATCAATCCATCCATCCATAACCGCTCATCCAGTGCAGGATCACACCAAGCCTGGAGGTCATTCCAGGAAGAGCAGGGCCCTGATTGGACAATGTGGGAGGTCAGAGTGCCATTTGTGGGCCAGCAGGCTGAAATAAGGCTTCTAGTTTAGAATCACTGCCTTCAGAGACAGGGAAGATGGCCCTTTTGTCGGTAGTCAAAGGTGTCCTCCACTGAGGTGTGCCCCCATCTCCCAGCAACCGACTCTGCCTGGTTTTAATTTTCTCCGAACTGGTTTCAAAGATGAGGGTCTCGGCCACGGCCATTTGCTAGCCAATAAGAATAGCATTTGCACGCGGGGAAATGCCAGAATGGAAAGGGGGGGGGGGGGGGGGGGGAAGGGAAAAAAAAAAAAAAATCTTGAATTTTTTTTGAAATGACTTTGGAGGGTGCAACCCAAAAAGGCGTTCTGGTT
>JAODKM010000058.1:27001454-27032194 GCA_026780845.1 Petrocephalus sullivani
CAGACAAAAAAAGTAAACGTAGTGTTAAGTATATCATTAAGGAATAGTTTTTTGTTTCTTTTTTCAATTATAAGAAAAATGATGCATAGTTAATTGTAATAAAATATTGATGCTGTTTTTTTAATGTAAACCTCATTTTTTGCAAAAAAAGTGTACGCGATGGAGGGAAATGGAGATCATTTTTGGATTCAGCACCCTAAAAACATAAAATTTACCAGAAATATCCCATGAAAAAAAAAAATTTGCAGACCTGTGTAATCACTCAGAAAGGGCTATTATACAAACTGTGAATATTTGCATGTGATTCTAGTGCATACAGAGCAGAATGCGAGTAGGATGCACATGTCAGTCATATCCCAGGTGTTTAATCAAAGACCCCTTTGCATGTACTCTTTGTTAAACCGAAGACTCCTTTGCATGTACCCAGTGTTAAATGAAAGAATACTGGATACAGGCATGGAGCCTATCAAAGATTTCATGCACAATTCTGGTGTTAACTAAAAGATTCTCATGCATATATCCATCCATACATTTTCTGAAACCGGAGCCTATTTCCATGCATATATCCAGTGTTACATCAAAGAACCCATGTTTATCTAAATTTTTAAATGAAAGATCCATGAATATCTCCAGTGTTAATTCAAAGACTCCCGTGCAAATCTCCAGTGTTAATTCATAGATTCCCATGCAAATATCCAGCATTAATTCATAGATTCCCATGCATATCTCCAGCATTAATTCATAGATTCCCATGCATATCTCCAGTATTAATTCATAGATTCCCATGCAAATATCCAGCATTAATTCATAGATTCCCATGCATATCTCCAGTATTAATTCATAGATTCCCATGCATATCTCCAGTATTAATTAATAGATTCCCATGTAAATATCCAGCATTAATTCATAGATTCCCATGCATATCTCCAGTATTAATTCATAGATTCTCATGCATATCTCCAATATTAATTCATAGATTCCCATGTATATATCCATCCATACATTTTCTGACTTATTCATATCAAAGATACCAGTTTCAACACTGCAAGGCTCTGCATTACAGTGTATAAAATTTACTGGCAAGAGAAAGCACTCACATGCACATGTAACTTCTTCAGATCTTAAGACAAAGTACAATAGTGAACAAAAAAAGACACAAAGCACTGTGTAACACAAAAACAGCACAATGGCAATACAGGGGCAACAAAATGACAACAAATCCATGTACCGTGGGAACAAAAATACAACAGTGCCATGTCACTGCAATTTATGGAATCTATTTTTAAATCATTTTGAAAGCTTGGTTAGCGGTTTAGCATGTGGTGGCTAACATGATGATCATTTACATAGTTTTGGGTGTAAAATTATTACAGTGGGAAACCATTTAATCCATTTTCACTAACAAGACTAAAGCAGCTGAAAATGGTGCCAAATGATTACAGTTGTACAAAACCATTTGCATATATGTGCTAAAACATCTGGGAATTTGTGTGGAGCAATGACGTTCTGCTGACCAGAAGTGATATTACGATGTGGGGATTGCCGCTTTGCAAATGCTCATTGTCATCTGAGAAATGCTCCAAAGCGGTCAAGAGAAACTGTAAATGAGCTGGATATGTCGAACCTCATAGCTGTTCTGCTGTTCTGTCAGGCATCACAGGTTATAAGCCAGGGAGGAGCCACATCATCCTGCTTGGGTTTATCACCAGGCTGACGCTGCTGCACGCACAGCATGACCCTCACAGAAGGGCTGCCGCACCCGCAAACCAGTAGCGTGTGCCTCAGTAGGAGAGCCCCGCAGAAAGCCGTAAGCAATGCCCCGGATCCTTAAGGGATGATCGTTTTCATGCTAATTACACGGCTCGACGCTTTATAGTTATCAAACAAATATTTCATTTGAAGTTTCTGTTTGGAGCACCGATTCAGCCCCAGAATGAGAAGATTTTTCTGGGATCCAAGACAAAGAAACGGCAGGGCAGGAGGACGGGGGTGCAGGTTCGACGCTGGTATTTTAGGCTGTTTGGCAAAAAGTGTGGAAAAGCAACAGAGTGAGACAAAGCTATTTTTAGGGCTTTTCATGAAATTCATACCTCACATCAAGGGTGGCCGGGATATGACAGGTGATTATGCGATGGTTTTAATTAGACACTGGCAGGAATACACCTAGGAAATGCTGAAGGTAGAGGATAGAGCTCAGGCCCAACATGCAGCATATTTTAAAGCACTAATTTCTTGATTCTTTCGTTGCCTAAAATAAATATAACGCTGACGCAGAAACCTAAGCTGTTTTCTTAAAGTTATCCTCTGTATTTGCATAACTACCTTTTTGGTTTTGTTTTTTGTTCATATTTTAATTTTACATCAATCTATACACAAATTGTACCCCGTTCATAAAATCGCTAATGAGCCTTCTGTTGAGTCTTGTAAACATTCTAGAATAATTGGGACTAACTAGCAAAAATGAGTCATTAAGTACAACCTTTTTGCTGAGTGAAAATGTGTGCGACGAGAGGAAGATTGGGTGCAGAAGACATCAAAAATTAGTGTACTAGTTTGTGAGACACTAAACAAGCGAAAATGCTACGAAAATTAGGTTTCTGGGACGCACCTAAAGGTTTCAGAACGATAACCCGTCCGCCACGCTGACCAACGCATCACCAGATGCGACTCTAAATGCTGCAGCCGGATGCCGGGTTCATTTTCAGAAATAGCTATGGCATGTGTGATGTTATCTTAACACCTGAAGCGACTGTACAACTGGGATTCAAGAGCTGGGTGGGTAACGTACAAAACCACGTCATGAAAACAGAAAAAGAAGACCAAATTGTCAGAAAAACCATCAGCCCTTGTTCCCCAGTGGACAGGAGCCCATTTTTGTTTTGTACCTGATCCTGAGATCTGGTTAGACAGCTATATTTCGGATTTATAGACGCTGTAAGAACCATGCCGGCTTCTGACCACCAAATGTTCCTTCAGGGGTTAAAATGCACATGTTTATCCAAATGGAATGAGCGGAGAACCTAAAAAAAAAAAAACTAATCTAATTATGGAGAGTCCACTGGAAATTCAACGGAGGTGTGTGCACGGAAGCATAGAAATGAAATAGCGATTTCCAAATAATAACAATATAGTAAACAGGCATTCTAATTGTATTCTGTCCTCTCATGGGCTGCGCTGCAAGCCAAATGAGAAATAAATCTGCTTTGTTTATGTTCATGCACAGTCTTAATGTTATTTTTAACAAGGTTTCACTCGAACATTGATACTGTATCTCCACAGATTTCCCTATTAAAGTGCACTAAGGAGGCAAAGGAAGTATGATGGAGGTCCCATTCTCTCTATGAGAGGTGAAGATGCGTTTCATTAGGTCCTGGCCTTGCATCCAAATTATCTGGTACAGGCTGGGGCATTTCCACCAGGCTGACGGTGAGAGTCAGCCTTGTGCATCCCTCAAAACATGTTACGCTTGATGACATGATCTAGTCCTGAAGGGAAAAGTCCTATCTGAATTTGTACCAGCTGCCATTACAAATAAGTTATTTCAGCAAACCATTTATGGTGACTAAAGCCAGGACAAGTAATTAAAGGAAATTCCAAATAGGGAGATTAGTTAGAATTAATTCCACAGCTGCTCTAATATTCAGGCCGAAAAACGCCGAAATGGAACAATATGGAAATGTACTGGCACAGAGCAGAACTAATAGGAGGAACGCTTTCCAAAATTAAGAGTTGCTACTGGATAGCAGACCAGACGCCGAAGGCGGGAAGTGATTGTGCGTGGACTGGAGTTATTGGTGATGCCGAAGCTGATCTCTCCTTTTCATTCATGCAAAAACAGCAGCATTTCTAGGTTATATTAAGCCAGAGCAGGGCACCAGACACCCGGGCCCAGCCATCTTTGGCCTCACTATTTTGAGCATCTGTGACCGGGTGACCAGGCGATAGAAGACTGGTCATGGAGCAGTTCTGGTTTGCTATGTGAGGGCTGCTCTCACTGGCTGAGTGGGCCTCAGTAAGTTAGGCCTTTGTGCCTGTCATCAGAAGGTCCTCAGTCATCCCTGGCAGAATAGTCACATTGGGTCCGTTGGGTCCTTGAGTAAGGACCTTAACCCCCCGACCTGCTCTAGGGGCACTAGATGAATGGCCTGACCCTGCACACCGACCCCAAGCATTGCTTTCACTTGTGTGTATCCGTGTGTTTGATGATAGACGCGGGAAGGTGGGTGTTTTGAGCTCTGGGTGCCGAAAGTCGGAAAGACCAACAGACTTTAGTGAAGTTCTTTTGTATAGTTGACAGTTCAACGACCCACAAGATAAGGATCAGTAGTCATTTTGGAGAAATAGTCACAAATCCCCCTTTGCGAAAATGTTTTTCTTTGACAAAACCTGGCCGTGGTCACACTGCCCTACGGCACTCTGAACCTGCATCTCCACCAACAACCAGAGCAGGTGGTTCTACTCTTACCTCCATCGTTCATGTGTATGTCTCAAAGGAGAGCAAGATCCATGAACAAGTGTAGCATCACCATAGAGTCACCATGCACAACCATGCAAAGACTGTACGCGCACACAGAATAGTGAAGTATGCACTAGTCCTCAGTCTGAAAGGCTCCGTCGTACCCCACGCTGGCAACTCTGTGACATCGTGCTTCAAGCCCAACTAAAGAAAGATGGCAACTAAAATGTCATGTGACCTGGCAGAGGGAGTGGCCCTGAGCTGAGTGGCCCTTTAAGGATGGCTGGCGAGCTGAGGTTTTTGTGGAAACGTCTAGGGGAAAATGTGTAATTTCCTGAAGAGTAATCACTTGGGAAGGATTTTACATGGACTGATTATTTTCTATAAAGAGAGCAGAGGGCAGCAGAGCGGCTCAGCTGGCTGTGCTGTCACCTGGCACCTTCATGGTCACGGGTTCGACTTTGAGTCCAGCCTCAGCCCTTGGGGGTCTTTTTCTGGGTATTATTATGAGTATTATTCCCATGCTACAAAGACCGTTCATGTTCAAAGATGTTCAGGTGACCTCTGAGATATAAACTGTCCTTTCTGTGTGGATATACAGAGCTGTACAAAAGTATTTGGCAAATTGTATTTAAATGATCTTCACGTTGGTGTAAAACTATGACTGTGTGTCTATCAAAATGTGTCAGCTTAGCAATTTCAAAACCTCTCCTAAAGTCACCCCAGTGTTTGTTGACTGGGCCACTAGCATACCATGTGGCCTCATTGAATTATTTAACTAATCAAGTTAATTAATTTAGCTGGTGATGACATTTAACAAATACATAGAATAACTAGGATGCCTCTAATTAGGAGAGGTTTGGGTACCAAAGTGTGTTTCTTCTGCTCATCTAATTAGATATCAGTAACTAGCCCACGGTTTTTGTAGTTATCTTTCAGTGTTTGAAGTGCAAATTGAAGCTTTTCAAAAATAATTTGGTGCTGTCACATTTGTAATTCAGCAATGTGGCAAAAAAATACGAAAAATAATTAGCACAATTACATATGCATATATAATTCATCCATCCCATCTCTCAGCTTAATGCATGGGCTAGTCAGCGCCGTGTGGTGTACAGTTGCCCCTCAGGTTCATGAATCTGATAGCCGGCATAAACGATTCAAAATGCATATTTCTGAAGCTTGCCGAAACATTGCAGATACTCACAGCTGACGCGTAAGCCAAAAACAATACTTAAGATAACTTGGATCACATTAGATAATATGTAAAATAATACATAATATATGTAAAAAAAAATATATCAAATATACTTTTAAACCTTTCAGTTAATTTAGCATTTAAAAAATTGGCAAAAAGTGTAGCACTCCCAGTGCGTACAGTAGTAACTTTGTACATACAGGGGTATAAAGTTGCATGGCTTGTACAGTATATATAAAGGTCTAGATAGAAAATGACAAAGCAATTTGACATGCAAAGTGTACAGTACATTAAAGTACTATTTGTTTAGAAATGGGTAATAAATATACCTTTTCTGTTATCTTACGGACTGCCAGACTGCTGTGGGTTAAGGAGAGAGGTGCCCAAGTATTACTGATGATGTTTCATATTGGTGAGGATCTTCCATCTATAACCCCCATGATTCTGAATGATGTATATTTAAATATTTTGCAATTGTTTTGGCCACATATTAATGCGAATATGAAAAATGCAGCTTAAAGCAGAATATCAATGCAGTAGATTTTCTTTGAACATCCAACCAAAGTTAAAAAAACAGCCTCCACTGTGTATTTGATATTTAGACATCTCTAGCACCTGATGTACAGCATTTCTGCTTTACAAATCAATTCCTGTTGAATGTCTTCCTTATGTTGAGTCTAGGAATGCTATATATGACACGGAAGATAAGAGTTTATTTATGCAGGACCAGGGCAAATGTGCTATTTAAGCTACCTAAAAACCTGTCCCTGCAGAATATGTGTGTTCACCTCATTCTCGCAAACCTACTTCCAAATAGCTATAGGCCTATTAAAACTGACAACTAGTAACCTCTGTCCACCACTCACTTATCACCTGTTATCACCTGCTGTTTCGACGTTTCACTGCAGACCATAATCGGCATTTATATCCGACACATCTGCTGCTTTTTGCCTTAAAGACGGCACCTGGTCGCGATAATTCAGGGTCTTTAAATGCACTGCCGCAGCCACCTTAAGGAACCTTAACCTTAGGGAAATGTGCTTAGATGGAGATGTTGTGAGCTCTCACCCTGGGCCTCTGCCTTAATATTACACTTTAGAAAAAGTTGGGTTTTGTTATAAATTGGAATTGAGTTTCGTTGTCCTGCTATATTTCATGTAGAGCAATAAATTCAGGGCAACTTACAACCACTTAAAGTATTTACATGTCCCATTCATCAATTTATTCCATTTTCTGATTTCTACAAACTCTGGACAGCCAAATAAGATGCCCCCCATTCCGCTTGTTATTCCAGCAAAAAATCAAGGAAAATAAATGACGGTGCACCACAAAAGCCGGAACTAGATTCCCGGGGATTATCCTGCTTTAGAAGTAGTTCATTAGGTTGTTTTGGGGGTGTTTTTTTCCCTTCATGTGATCTTTCAAGTTATAAACTATCAATTTGCGTTAATGAAATGATATGGCATGTCATTCATTCGTTCAATAATTTGTGCTCCTTCCAAATTTCCCTTTCAAAATAAATTTGGTTTTAAATAATTGGTGTAGGACTGATATTTAATTTGAGTAATAAACCATTTATTCCACTACAATTTGCAAAAGGAAAACCTTTCTAATTCTTTGGCTAAGCCTAGGATCTTGGATGTGTATATCTGAACTTCATTTTGATGTGTTGTAGTTTTAGGCGTATATGAACCAATATATATATACACATATATGTACAGTATATATACAGTATATATATATATATATATATATATATACACACACACACATACATACATATATATATAGGTACATTTTATTGAATTAAGATATATTATCTGCAATGCTGCAGTTTCAACCTCTTAAATTCATAATTTATAACAAAAATGACTAACCACTTTCTGTGCAAGGACTGTAAAAAAAGAAAATATTAAATCTACTGAATAGTTTTTCTTCAGAGTTAAAAGGGATCTACAACCGTAGATTATAAATTACAGGCTATTTCGATAGAGAGATAGATAGATAGATAGATAGATAAACACTGCCAAAAAACAATGTTCTGAATATTATATTTGTTGTAACACACAATAAGCACCAATGTAAGGCTTCATCTTCACATGCAGTTTCTTCAAAGGAAAGATCATGGGCACGTTGGTTGACATGTTCTTCTCACTGTCCTCACTGCTTGCTGATGCTCTCTACAGCTATCAGCTGTTATCTATTTCTTTGCTATTGTTGGGCATAATCAACAAGACATGTGACTTGCACCAGCAAGGTGGGGGCGACATACAATTACACACCCACAAACTCAGATTTCCTCATAGACAATGGGAGGAAATGTCAATAAAGTGCCGGTGATCCTCTTGCGACACTAGATTATAAATTACAGACTGACTATAATTACTGGGTTTTATCTGCCCCAGTGGCAATATTGCGGGATCATCGGAAGCCCCTGACTGGAGTTGGGGTGCAACGAAAGTACATTAGGCTCCCAGTAGAGGGAAAATCATGCAATACAAACACCTCCATGTACATACACTACAGAACAACTTAAGCAAATCTAGAACAAAAATCCAGCATTCTAAGTACATTTAAGACTTGTTCGACACAATTTTATAATTGTTTATAAAATCGTACAAATGGAAGGCTGCAATGTAAAAAGGCAGTTATGATCATTTCCCAGTACTAATGTAGTAAATGGTTGGTAGAAACAGAACCCACATCCACACAAATTTTTAAGATTAAAAAAAGGAACGACGGGCTAAAAACGAGGCTTATGAAACTGGTATATGAAAACTCGGCCATGAGAGTGTGTGTGTATGTCGAGTGGGGGGGCGGGGAGGGGGGGGTGCCATTTCGTTTGCAGCACTGAGTAACAAACAAGCTTTTGCCACTTTGACACATAGCCAAGCTTTACTGTAGTCACACAGGATGCCGTCTTCAGGAGCTCCAATCTGTTAACAAGCGATTCGGTTTGCTGTCTTCGGTGTGGCAGTCTGGGGTTTAAACCACACAGATTTCGGTTTGCTGTCTTCGGTGTGGCAGTCTGGGGTTTAAACCACACAGATTTCGGTTTGCTGTCCTCGGTGTGGCAGTCTGGGGTTTAGACCACACAGATTTCGGTTTGCTGTCTTCGGTGTGGCAGTCTGGGGTTTAAACCACACAGATTTTTTTGCCTTCTAGTTTTTCATGTATTAATAGAAAACACAGACAAACAGAATGTCTGATGCTGACAGATTTTGGTTAGAGTCTAGATGGAAAAAGCTGAACTTAAGGGTTTTTTTTTACATTATACACAATGTGTATCATCCTGCGATCCAGGGAGGAAAACGTTTTTTACCCTTGATTAATATTTTAATTTGACAGGAAGAGGAAGTCACACACCGCCCCCCCCCCCCATACTTATAATGTCATCTTACAGTCCTAGCTTTCCTTTTTAAGGAAAAATTGGAGTTTGTAAAGTGGCATGCATAGTATGAGAAATATGATCCAAAATATAATATCTACAGAGGACAAAAATGTATTGCTGGGTCTCAAGAGTTACCCAATGAGCGACTAAAAGCGTATTTACAGCTGGACCAAACGTCTCAGTGCACAAGCATCTCTGTATAAACTGAATTATATGTTACCATTGTCTTTACGGTATATGTATCTACTGTATGTATGTGAGCTACTGACAACTAGAGAGAAATATCCTGGCGTGTGACCATACTCAGGTAATAAACCTGATTCTGATTCCTTCATATATATCTAGCAAACCGCAGAGGCACGTTTTTTTATTATACCTACGGAAATTTTCACAAACTAATTTTGGGTTAAACAACCCAAAGTCCACTTAGTTCCCTTGTGCCCTACTTGAAGCACTTGACGAGCTCGCCGGATTCGCCGGAAATGGTTTTGAACTTAAGGTTTGAGATTAGCACTCTTTTCATCCACGGAAATCCCACCATGTTCCAGATGGTTACTTATGATAATTAGCCGCTGGCCGGCTGCAGCATAGGAACGAGCCCTCGAGCAACGTGGGCCACACAGGATCCGTCTCCGGCGAGAACCCACTGAGGCACCTTCTCCTCACCACCTTGCAGTCACCAGAGTCCCGAGGAATGCAGCTTTTCGACGGCACGGCTGCTGGGGGTTTCACTCTCCCCCTCATTCTTACGGGATATTTTTCTTACCATGTATATCATATCATGTTTCACTATTTTCCCCGCATTTTATCACGCAGGCAATTAAAATGGCACATTCCTGGGATTAGTATTCGGTGTTTTATTATTATTGTTATTATTATTATTAATTTTTTTTTATTTTATTTTTTCACGCTTGGCTGTCTATGGGATGCGGCCTTTGGGTAAATCTCAAGGTCAGACAGCCTCGGGCAGAGAACCCGCTCCCGACATGCCAGATCGGCAGGGGTATCTGGCCACACACTGAAGGGCACACACACACACACACACACACACACACAGCTACACAAACAGGATGGAAAAGGACGCCGTCAGGTACGGACGAGCAGATGTGCACGCACCGGTCTGACAGGTTGTCAAGAAAAAAACATTGGAGAACTTTCTCAAAGCAGGCCTCTGGTCCTGCGGCGAACATCTGGCTGATGTGTGAGCCTGAGACAGTGATATTGTGCGTGAGGCTCTTTAAGCCCTAGTCAAACATGGATCAGTGTTAGTGTCTTATCAGTCGTATTTGGAGGAGAGCTTTCGTGTGAGGTGAGGCAACATTACCAGCTTCTCCAGCAGAGAGCAAACCTCAGCCTGCTATTAATGTGCATGGAACAAACCAGAGGGCCTCTCTGTAGCTCGCCTCATGCATATGGAAGTGAAATTAATGCTGATGTTCCTTGCTGCTGTTTTCTAAATCTCGTGCTGGTCATCACTTCATGCGCTCAGTAGGAGCAGAAATCACATCTGCTCAAGTCCGAGTTAAAGTAAAGGAACACTAAAACCAAAAATAAAGAAAACAACAAATGAATGAAACCTTGACAGGCAGAAAAGAGCCCCCCCCCCCCCACAACTCCCCCCAGAGCATGGCCCTTCTAAGTCACCATCACCTCACATTACCATACCTGCCACATATCAGCTACCCAGAAGGAAGAAGGAGACCATCAGTAACTTGCGGGGGGTGGGAGCACTCAAAACAAAGTAAAAACATATGCTAATCAACACGTTAATAAACAGTCTAAATGCTGCTTTACTCAGCGCCTAAACCCATTTCCAGATTCACATTCACAGCAATCACATATCACATATATAAGGGAAGGTAATTGTGTTTTCACCAAACCTCAAGATAGGGCTGGCTGCAGTTATTACAAAAGAAATATCTGCACCTCAGAGGCAGAGAAATGGCAAGAATGTAGCAGAAAAGAGGCAGCTCTCTGTCCTGAGCAATAAAGTTTAATAGCATGACCTTTCAATACCACTGATACCCATAAAAGTGCTATTTGAAATTGCACACTATCAATTAAAGCAAACAGTAGTCTGGGTGTGATACATGGATCTGTGTTCCATAACCAATTATCCCAAAAAGGGTCACGTGGAGACTAGCCCAGGAAGTATGGGAAATCAGGCTGGGGAATGCATTGTATGGCATTGTATGGTAGGCCCTAACCCAGCCATAACTTTAACCATAAGTGACAGAACCAAATACGAGACTTTTGGCAATTTCAGTTTTTTTATTGCATTCACTGATCTTTGTGGGGACCTGAAAAGTGACAGATTTTTATCACTTTGTGGGTCCCCACAATGTAATATAAATATCATCCACCCACACACGCAGACGCACCATGGGCAGTTTTGTGAAATCACGCCCATAACACTGGAGGTGTGAGTTAGATCCATCCATCCATCTACCCATTCATTCATCCATCCATCCATCCAACCATCCCTCATCTTCTGCCATTTATGCAGTATAGGGGCATTGTCGTGTATTTAACTCTCTAAGAATTTACCAGAGCTAAATGAAAGTAATGTTTGATTACGAGTATTAAGTTCAGCGATTCCCTCTGTAAGTGACGTACGTCATTTTTATACAAAGGCAGTCTCCTGCATGGCATCAGGGCAGGTCTTGCATACGCTACACGTTATGAAATCCAATTAGCAGCTGCCAAGACAGCGGAGGGACATCCAATTGGTGACAGCCGCTTCAATGGGGCACCGATGCGGAGCTGGGCGTCGGGCAAGGATGACGGCGAGAAGACGGGCACGGGGAGCGCGGAGAGGCAGCAGCAGTGCTGCAGCACTGGCAGATTAGTAAGCAATGAAGCCTAAGGGGTGCCTCTGTGTACAGGTCCTCTAGTCACAAGGATAGTAATGCTGACAAACAGGCCCTGTGGGGACAGCAGTCCGACAAAACTCTCTGATCACTCTCAACTTTCTAACATATTAAGGATGACTGACACTGAGATGGGCGAGACTATTTATCCAACCTTAACCTTAAGGCAGTGTTTCCCAAGCCACAGAGGGTCAGCATTTTTCCTCCCTTCCAGCTCCCTGCCAGATGATCTACATTTCTTTTCTCCCTCCCAGCTCCCTGCCAGACAGTCTACATTTTTGCTCCCTCCCAGCTCCCTGCCAGACGATCTACATTTTTGCTCCCTCCCAGCTCCCAGCCAGACGATCAACATTTTTGCTCCCAGCTCCCTGCCAGACGGTCCACATTTTTGCTCCCTTCCAGCTCCCTGCCAGACGGTCCACATTTTTTCTCCATTCCAGCTCCCTGCCAGACAACCTACATTTTTGCTCCCTCCCAGCTCCCAGCCAGACAATCAACATTTTTGCTCCCAGCTCCCTGCCAGACAGTCCACATTTTTGCTCCATTCCAGCTCCCTGCCAGACAGTCCACATTTTTGCTCCATTCCAGCTCCCTGCCAGACGACCTACATTTTTGCTCCCTCCCAGCTCCAAGCCAGACGATCAACATTTTTGCTCCGAGCTCCCTGCCAGACGACCTACATTTTTGCTCCCTCCCAGACAGTCCACATTTTTGCAGGGGGCAGAAACATGGAGTCCCCTAGCACCAGGTGAGGAAACACTGCTATAAGGGACGGCAGCTAGTCCCCCACTAATAACGCATTGGGTTATCAGTGTAATTACCATTCCTCACATTAGCCCTAACAATACAGAGAAAGAAAATCATGGTGACATCACCATGGTGACTGTAAACACAACGACACCTCAATCAGCCTGTCCACTGCGGTATTCCCACTTGCAATTTCTCCATGCCGTTCTCCAAGATGATCAACACCTGGAAAAACCATTTATTTCAGCATGGGGGCTTATTTCAGGTCAGCGTGCCATATAGGCTATAGTGCCACCCAAAGCACACAGTATAACCGCACTTCAGCTTGGCTTTGCTAAGCCCACAGGTGTAACACTAACCCCCAAATGGCTGATCAATACATTACCATTACCTGTGGCCGGATCCTATTCCACTGACCTAATGGTGCGGAGAGTGGTTCACTCACGGTCGCTGGCCGAACTGGGGACAGACATCGCGGTGAAGCGCAGGACAGACTTAATGCTGACAGACAAACCGGCTACCCGCTGTGTGCCTAAGGCCTTCCGAACACATGCAGAAAGAATCTTAAATAGCGAGGAAATGGGTAAATGACTTTAAATGCAGCTTACATAAAGGGTCAGACATAGCAAGGTCCAAACGATTGTGGGAATAGTGCACTAACTGCCAGGGGCGTAGCACCAAATTCTGGGCCCTATGCACAAGCAGTGGCCATGGGTCCCCGTAAGCTCAAGGTTCACAACTACCTACAACTAACCTTACTTGCACTTGGACACCATTTAATACATCAATCAACTGATGCATTTACCCAAAATATTAGCATTTTCTCCCTCCCAGCTCCCTGCCAGACAGTCTTTTTTTTTATTTTAATGTGATCTTAAAATTATATTTAAAGGAAAATAAACTTTCACTCCTCAGGGGCCCTCCCCCCACTTGGGGGCCTGGTAATTTAGTCCCACTTTTCAGCCAACTACAACGCCCCTGCTAACTGGCCCTCTCTTTACATTTAAAAAGAGAGCAAAAAATGACAAATTCATGCTTCTATTCACAATATGTGCCTAAATTAGCCTGAACAATTAGCCTGATCTCCATCAGCAAAGTAATAACAATAATAACGAAGGCTGACATACCAGACGCCAAATGGATCAGCCTGACCGCAAGCCATTGATGATTAGTGTTTGTTTCTATACCAAGTTAGTTCTAATTCCTCCACCCTGACCATCATAATAGAGAAATAAAATAACCCAATACTGCATTTCCCTTTGAAGTAACTTTGCCCAACTCCAACTGTAAAGTCACATATCTTAATTAAAAGCACACAGCATAAAAACACACTCAGTTCCTTTGAAGGCAGCCAGAAGATATTTAGTGATGTTGGTATTTTTTAGCTAAAGACCATGACTGGTTTTCCCAAGAATTCACAGTAAGTTCACAAACCAAGCCTCTCCTGCGTGTTAAAGTTTATATGAAACCTGTGCCCACTGCTCTTATCAGAAATAATGTAGAATTTGGTACCATCCCAAAACAACTCCAGAGCTCCCACTCAGAAAGCACTTCTGCCTCACAGCTAGCCCCAGCGGGCCAGCATCAGTGATGCGGATGTCTCCTGGACCAAAGGCTGACCTCCAAAGAGCGGGTCCAAGGAGGCTTTGGTTACTGAGCTGAGACATTGGTGGGCCTGTAGGTGCCATTCATGGCAACAGCCCGTTACTAGCAGGGCCTGGTTTGCAAATTATTGCCAAAGCCGATATGAACTGACTCAGGCAGATGAACAATCTGCACAACTAAATGCACTCTGCAGGGAAAGGCTTCTAGTATCAAGGCAGGCAATGGGAGTTTCTCAAGATATCTGTGTATTTCTGCATATCACTCAACTAACATGATAATGTGCTGTATTTATTCTCTATATGCTCAAACTGTCCACAGCAAAGCTGTATTTAAAGGAAATGCTCTTATAAACGAGAAGGCACTGAGCCTGGAAGGTAAATATCATACACAAATCTTTGTGTCAAAAACATTTTTGAATGTCAAATTTTGAATATTAACCTAAAAAAATACTTTAAAATTTAAGATTCAAACCCAGCAACAAAAATATGAAGACAATACATTTCAAATTAATGAGTACCCACATTTTCATATTTTCTATCATTATCGTAGACAACTAATTAGAAAAATGGCACTCACTATCACGTGTCACGCGTTTTTTTTTTCGATTTTTTTCTGTCTCAGTGCCAAAAGTCGCTGCCATACCTGTCACAATGAGGCGGGTTTGTAGACATCACTAATTCTGTGGTTAATCGAGAGAAACATTGTACTACTGGTGGACTTTTTCCCCAGTAATTTTGAGCTATTTGCTTGAATCATTGCACATTATTGGTCTATATAGCATTTTTCTTCTTTCCACGCTACCAAATTTTTATAGGTAACTAGTGACATGACAATGCCAGTTGTACTGTTAAGCTCAATCTTTCTAAAAAATTTTACCTTTAAAGTTGGGAGGGACAGACGTTTGGTCTGGAAGCGCTATTTAGAACATTAGCTGGAGTAGGTCTGTAAAAGCCAGGGAGCCGATTACAGAAGACGCGCCTGTGAAACGCATTTACCCGTATTGCCATGACACGATGGGTGTGTGTGATCCTGGTTGCTGTCCTAGTGTGTGTATTATCCGCCTTTTCATCTGGCTTTCCGTGTACATTAAGCTGGAAAATGTGCATTCATTTTAGAGAAAAAAAATAGCTGCACACTATCATATATGACTATTTCCACTTCAGCGCTTTGGGGAGTTGCAGTCCGGCTCAGAGGCCATTGTGTTTTTGATGGGTATCATAGTCAGAGAAGAAGCTATAAATGTGTATTAAAGGATTAAACCAGATGGAAATACATTCAAAAACGTGTTTGCAACGATTTCAGACACATTTTACCAATTATATATTTGGCCTGTTTAAAAAAACATTCAGATTACTGTTTTGTAAACAACAATTGGAAAATGTTATCACTGTGAAACTAAACATGAAAATCACGTATATTTAAAGGTTATTGCCTGTCTATCGTTTTCACGTGTTGTAAGACATTGTCATTCTTTAGAGTTTATTGTGACGTCAAGGGTCAAATATATAATCAGTGACTTGACAATTATAGACATATCAGTTTATAATATATGATTTAAAGGTATCGATATTAAATTTTAAAAGATTGACAACTTTTCTATTTTGTTGTTTTGTGTACCCGGCATGTAATTACATAACATCACAAAACTATATCACTAGGCGTGTTGTTCCATGTCATTTCAGCAAACATAACTATGGCATTAAAAAAGAGCAGCACTGAGATACATATGAACAGTTTACTGTGAATAACTTTTTTTCAGTTTTGAAATCGGTTTTTCCGCCATAGAGTTGACATGCGTCGCTAAAATTACTATAGACATACACCAATAATCATGTTTCTTATTATGACACGGCGTTCGACATAGAGCGACGTCAAGTCGTTAAAATTAAGGAAAAAACAAACTCATATTCTGGCAGGAAAGGTGAACACAGCATTTTATATAGACTCACCGAAGTAGGTAAAACAATGGAACAAGACGAAATTGATCAAACATTTTCCAAAGAAATTTGGTATTTAATATTTAAGTTTAAAACACAATAATTAGATTAATAATGCAAATATTATTGCATGCATTTTAATGAGAATAAATTGTACTTATAACAACTTGGTAACTGACAGTACGCTCCATTATTTAATGCCTTGGAAGTTCCAAAATACTAGAGATCTCGTTTATCCATTTGGTTATATTTCGTTAACGCCTACAGCACAGGTAGATCGGATTGATCTGTATAGGTGTCATTCATTAAAAGCAGTACCCAAATCTGAGAGGCGTAGTAACCCCCCCTCCCCCGTCGCGGGCGACAGGCTACATACCTGGTGCCCCGCTACCACCTCTCGACCTTGACTTCAGAAGACAGCCACGCTTAATCCATCTGCTCCCCCGAAAACCACTGTGTCTATTTTCCCTTCATCGGGCTGAGACTTTGAAGAGCCCCAGACAAATGTTTAAAAGCCAGGAGCTAGTGGAAAACATCCGCTCCTTTAACAGACACAATCCGGGTTTTTTTTTTAAGTAATTAAGAATCTTGAAAGAGCGGCGACTCGGCGCGATCCAGCTGTTCACATCTGTAGTGACGGAGCGCAGGCTTGTGCGTCTCACGGCGTCCTTCTGTTACTGTATGGTATTTGTCTTTATTTCTTATCTAAAGAAGCCTCTTCAATGATATTATACTTAACTCGAAGCGCCAGAATCGATTAGGCAACCCTCCCCAAAAAGTGAAAATAGTGAAATTACCGGTGAATGCCAGGTGAAATGGTGCCAGCGACAGGTGAAATACATCAATCCGTCGCGACCGCAGCGAAAGCCCTCCTCTCTCTACGGCGCCGCACCAGAGACTGAGCCGGCGCGCATCCGGCACACGAACTTATCATTAACAGCATCCAGAGGCTGGCCAGCACCGCCTCCAATTAATATAAAATATACCACTGCCGGCGGATTACTCATGCCTGCAATTAAAAGCACTCACTCAGGCACATTAGATTACAATGGATAATTAACACACCATTATTCCTGATCTGACCTACGCGCGTCACTGCTTATTTTAAACTCTGCGAGACCCCAGAATAACTTCCAAATCAGCTAAGTCGGGTCTATATTGACGCTTGCAAAGTGTAAGATGTACTTAGTATAATATTAATCCACGGAACGGCACGGTGGTGTTTTGCTGAACCACTGGACATTCTTTATAACGCACGGATTTCTCGAAAATATAGGATTTATCTTTGTATGGCAGAAAATGGAAGAAATATTCGATCATCTCATATGCTGAACTCCAGCAACTACCATAAGATGTGCGCAAAAAATATCTATGTGATTAATAGTAAAGTAATAGCTTAATAACTTAATAACCTAATTTAATAACTGAATTTAATTGAGGCTAATAAAAACTAAATAGCCTTATAAATGCTTAGAATTATATTAAGCTAAGTAATGCTGGATTGTGACTATTGTCACCATAAGCCTATATGAAAACGGAATTATGTAGAATTAAGGGCGGTACAATAGCGCCGCCTTGTGTAAATATTGAGGACGCACAGTACTAATCGACAATGGAAGATTACAGTTAATTTATTAATATCTCACTATCTTTTGGCAGTTTTTGCTAGTCGCTTCATTCTCTTTTGTTTCAACTTTTCCACATATTTACATTATCGTATCGAATACACTGGGTCTTATAAGAATATGCTCAGAATAAGAGAGTGTCGTTGTACTTAAAGTGTAAATTCAGGCGTGTTTGTTATCCTTGTGGTCCGTGGTATATTTACAAGTCTTTGCCAGCAGCAAAGCTCAAAAGGTATCAAATACTTTCCACATCCTACTTCTGCATTGTCCACTTTTCATAACAAAAAAGACATTCTGAACATTTCTGGTCTTTGTCCTTAAAGATACACTCAATGACCACGTCTCAGGTAGGAACTTTTTGTCTCCAGGGTTGTAGTCTCTGACAAGCCTCTCTGCACACCTTATTTTTGTACTTCTGATCTTGCTGTAATTAGTAATTGTAATTGTACAGTTAAGTAATTGTAATTAGTCTGGTCATTCGTCACTGACGTCCTTCATTAGAAGGGTGTTTTTGGCCACAGAAATGCCACTGGCCAGTTGATTTTTATTCATCTCTGGCCCCATAAATTATAGACACTGTAGTGTGCGAAAATCCCAGGAGGGAGGTTTCTGGGATTCTGGGTCTGTCGGATCCACCACTAACAATCCGGTCACGTTCAGAACCAGGAGTGAAATCACAGCTAAGTCATTATAATGCTTAGCCTCACAGTTAGTGAACTTACTGGCCCCGTCTGCATGCTGTATATATTCACTTACAGCCACGTGACTCACTGTTTAGAGGAGAATGTGAAATGTTTCTATTGACTAGCAGGCACCCCTAATAAAGTGGACGCTCAGTGAACATAAGGATTTTCTCTAGGCCCCGTTTTGCAGCTCTGCCAAGGGTCAGTGGCACATGTCTTGACTGTTGGATATGGCATTTTGCTTGGGGGGGTTACGATGCTGTGCCTGTCATTGAAAGGTCAGTAGTTTAAATCCCATAGTCAGCAGAGTGATGTCAACATTGGGCCCTCGAGCAAGGCCCATAGCTTAACCACAATGGCCTGCCTGACCCCACTTCCTCAATAGTCTTTCACTTTGGATAAAAATGCCTAATAAATAAATAAATGTTGATAAATGTTATTGGTGTAAAATATTATAATATATATTGGAATGGAAATATTTTACTAAAAGAAAAGAAATTGAAATGGGATTTTGAAATGGACTTAGAATGGAAATGACCTTGTTTCAACTTATGGTTACATGGTTATACAAGGCATTACAGGTAAGAAAAAATTCAGCACTGAGCTGTGCCTCTTTGAACCCAGTGCTCAAATAACTATGCCAGCTGGAACTCATAATTATGAAGACTTTCTGACAACTCTACGCACTATCCAAGCAATTATTTATTCTCAATTATTTATTCTTACCTCTGTAAGTCGCTGGAGAGTAGGGTTCAATATGTTTTAAAAACGGGACCTACTCTAAGGATTCCAAAATTAGACCTTCTCAGAATCTTCACGATACTGTTCCTTCGGGAGTTTGGATTTCTGTCCCGAAACATGCTTCTGAACAGATTGTGAGGGACACCCACATGGGGTAGTCGATCAACCAGAAACATTGAAAACATTTATTTCACATTTAATATTATGCTTATTGCCACATACTGTCATGCTCAGCCCTACCCTTCGTGTCGTTTCCCCCGTTTTGCCCTCAGGCGGGGCTTGATTCGCCGCACCTGTCCCTCATTGTGCTTTGCCTCGTGTTTTACCCCGCTTGTTTGCCCTGTACAGCTGCCTTGTGTTTAATCCTTGATGTCCTGCCCTATTTCAGTGAGTCTGTGTCCTGTTCCCCTGGTCGGGTATTGTCGATGCCTTTTGTAAGCTCGCTGTCAGTCTTGCTCCCGTGTCTCCCCGATTCCCTTAATAAATGCCCTTTGGAAGGGCTTAACCCCAGCAGCCTGCACTCATGGGTCGTTCATCTCGCCGCAAGCGTGACACATACAAAATTTCAGATGAAATACCTATGATTTGCTACAGATATACTCGTACAGTACATTAGCTCTTTACCGCATTTGTGCCTCTTTAAATATTTAAACACCCCCTTCTATTGGCAATAAGTTGGCCATCAAGGCTATAGACATGACAAATAGAGTGCGTAATCATTCTCTGACTCATCTTGTGTAGTATTTACTTCTTCTCAACTTGAGATATTCTACATAGAATATGGAATTCTCCACAATGTAAAAAAAAAATATATCTGCAAAAGAATCCTAATGAATTATATTTAATTAGTTACCGTCAGAACAAAATGTCTATAACAGGACTGTATGTTGGAGATCGTGATAAGTGAGACTGGGACACCTCGAGAAACCACCCCGTTTACCCCGTTTAATGCGTCGGATTTTCAGTTCAGCGCCAGCTCTTGCTATCTAGAGAAATTCTCAGACGATACCTCCAGCAACGCAGATGAGTCCGAATACAGAGGGCTAGTGGAGGACTTTGTCGTGTGGTGCGTGGAGAGCAACCCGGAGCCGGTGGGGGACTTCTGGTGTAACAGGGACCCCCTGAGGCCAGCCACCATCCAGGGGGAGGAAGTGGAGGTGGTGCAGGGCTTCAAGTGCCTGTGGATCCACCTGAACAGCACACTGGACTGGACTGAACATCAAAGGCCAGAGCAGATTCTACTTTCCGAGGAAGTTCAGGTCTTTTGATGTGTGTAGCAAACAGATGAGGATGTTTTACCAGTCCAGAGTGGCCAGCACTTTGCTAAGCTGTGGTCTGTTCGGCTAGCGGCATCAGTTCAGGTGATGCCAAATACCTGATCAAACCCATCAGGAAAGCCAGCTCTATCACAGGACTGACCCTGGACCCAAGGGAGGCATTTGCATAGAGGAAAAAGGCAAAATTTAACATCATCATGAACAATTCTGCCCATCCACTCCAGGGGGCGCCAGTGGCTCGTTTCAACACAGTGTGCTAAGAAGCACTACTGGGGATCCTACCTACTTGCCATTGGGAACTACAATGTCTCCCCCTGACATGCTACCCCCCACTCCTAGCCATAACCCAGCAGGAAACATCCCGTATTTGCAATAGTAAAAGCCAAATTCTACCTGTATATACATTGCCCCAATACCATTGCAGGGCACCAAACAGAAAAAAGCACCAAAAAAAAACAGAACACATCATCCACTGGGAGGAAATGAGGTCAGCACTTCCTCTGGCTGTGGAGATGGCAAAGCAGCTCTCCCGCTCAGACCGTGCTGGGAAAGGCAGCAGGCTTTATGCGACGGGCGCACCTTAGCGATGACCTGTTCAGACAAGCCACTGTGAACAAAGGGAACACAGGGGTAATGTAATCAATGGGGAAAGCAGAACACAGAGCCTGCTTTGGGAAAGCCAGGCTATCGACTTTGGCACACCGTGATTGTGCTAGCAGTAGCAGGACGGTAATGTATGGCAAGGTCTGGCTAAAAAAAAAAAAACAAAATCACATTTTAAAGAAATGTTACAGCAGGTAATAGGCTGTGGGGTTAATGAATGACTGACAAGACAGACAGACAGAGACAGACAAGTAGACAGAGACAGCGAGAGAGACAGACAGAGACATACAAAGATACAAAGAAACAGATTGAGAGACAGGCAGGCAGAGAGACAGACAGAGACATACAGAGACATATAAAGAGGCAGAGAGAGAGACAGGCAGGCAGAGAGAGACGGACAGAGACATACATAGAGACAGATTGCGAGACAGGCAGGCAGAGAGACAGACAGAGACATACAAAGAGGCAGAGAGAGAGACAGGCAGGCAGAGAGACGGACAGACATGCAAAGAGACAGGCAGGCAGAGAGACTGACAGAGACATACATGGAGACAGATTGCGAGACAGGCAGGCAGAGAGACAGACAGAGACATACAAAGAGGCAGAGAGAGAGACAGGCAGGCAGAGAGACGGACAGACATGCAAAGAGACAGGCAGGCAGAGAGACGGACAGAGACATACATGGAGACAGATTGCGAGACAGGCAGGCAGAGAGACAGATTCATACAAAGAGACAGAGAGAGATACAGGCAGGCAGAGGACAGAGAGACAGACAGAGACATACAGAGATACAAAAAGACAGACTGAGAGACAGGCATACAGCCAGACAGCTTTGGGTTAAAGACCAGATCTCTGGGGCCCCATGTGACACATTGTGCTGACCCATTGCTCAGGAATGAGAACACCAGGAAGTCTGTGTTGAAGTGCTGGAGGGAATTCCTCTGGTTTTTAACCGGCTGGCTTCTGGCTCACAGCAGCCCGACTGGGGCCAGGGGCAGAGTATAGACAGTCGTCAGGTGTGATGACACGGAGCAGAGCGTGGCGGCCAAAAATCATGCCGAACTGCCGGGTCGTCAGGGATTTCCACCCATGGGACCTGCTTTGATGGGGGGGGGGGGTACAGGAGAGAGAGAGAGGCTGCTGGGAGGAGCAGCGGGGGAAGTGAGCGGGACTGAGGACAACATGGGGAATGGTTTTTGGGTTCACCAGGTCTGAGAAGAACATCTACGCGCATTTCCGTGGAGCACGGCGCTCCCTCGCGTCCCTCCCCCCCGCCCCAGGGCAGAAAGCAGTCACTTCCTGTGACTCACCCGCCCCCCCAGACCGGCTGGTTTTCCTCGCAGGCGCTTCCTTCTTCTGTATCGTGAGATCAGACTCAGACACGACAGATACCTGGCGATTTTTAGGGAGGCAATATTGCAGAGTGCTCAAGAATACACATTTCTTCAAACTAGCTCCAGAACCTTCTTGAAAACAGATTAAGTGGAACATTCTGCGCAATAAAAGCACTTAAAGTCATTGCCGGGGTATCAGCAGCATATGGGAGATGACTGTCTGAGGATCTTTTTGGAACACCCCACCGACAGTCAGCTAATGCCAAATAAAGGAGTGAGCTTCATCTAAAAATCCCAAGGAGAACAGGAAAGCGGCCCGGTCCAGACAGGGAAATCCAAACCCACCCACCAGACACATTGTATTATAAGTAAGGATGATTAATAAGAAAAGTTTAGCTGCACACTTTAGCACGTAATTACATGTGCCACGTGCATATATAATCACAGAAACTCAACAAGTGGATCGACATTTTATTCAATGCTGACTGCGTGATCGATCCAAAATCTAAGACCCATCTGGCAAACGGCTTCGCAGGGACCGTGGGTAGAATGCGGCACTTGGAGTTTACCTAATGTTTTTGCAGCTTTACATTATCCTGGCTAGGCCTTAATTTTTTAAATGTTATGCTAAAAAATTGATTTTTGTATTACTCGATGACCATACATTGTATACAAGTCCTCATGGACTTACAAGGGGGACATGTTCCAATGAACCCATTGTACATGAAAAATATTGTGTTAAACATAAAAAACAACATTGTACAACACATTGTTAGGCAATGTATGAGATGGTTACACTCGCGATCACTACGGAGACTAGTAACGCGACGGATGGATGGATGCTGCCATTGCTTGGCATCAGTATCGCATGACATCGCTCTAGCCTGGGATCAGATCGAAATGCAATGTCGACTACTGAATGTGCATCCCGATTGCAAATAATCAAAATAATGCAAGTCGAATTACCGTGCCTTATCTAAGCTTGATCTTGGTTTAAGGAGATGTGTAACTGTGCTAATTCAGGTTAAACACCTTTAGGTCTGTATCCCTGATAAGCATGCCATCAGCTGGTCTGTCCTGCGCAGATCTGTAGGGTAGCCCAATACTAAGACGCTACATGTGGAACTGATGTTCGGATCTCTTATGAAAGCAAGGTAGTTTAGCTTCAAGTGATGGGCTTTGTCTTTCTGGTGAACGATTTTCTTTCCAGTCCGTAGCTCACGTTTGCCGTATCACTTCTGAATACAGCGCCACTAATGTCACCCTCACCCTACCCACAAGAAGAAAATGCAATGGGATACACTGA
The DNA here is from genome assembly GCA_026780845.1 of Petrocephalus sullivani. Lineage (NCBI taxonomy): Eukaryota > Metazoa > Chordata > Actinopteri > Osteoglossiformes > Mormyridae > Petrocephalus > Petrocephalus sullivani. The sequence goes on from JAODKM010000058.1 coordinate 27,025,225, forward strand.
TCAAAGGTCAAACTATTTTTTATTTCCTCACAGTCATGGCGTGATTGCATCACTCCATGAGCACAAGCAGTGAGTAAGTCCACACCCCCTCACAGAACTCCATAAAAACTCCACTAAAATGTAATCTTAATCCAAAGCAATAACGATAAAAAAGGATCCGCCATCGCCACAGCCGAATTTGAACGGTTTTATTATTGTATATATACTGGAACATCTCTACTTCCTTCCCCCACTAATAATTGCACAGAACGGCAACACCACAATGAATAAGGAATATTCAGAAAACCCAGCACCAAAAAAAAAATAAAAAAAAAATGGAAGAAAACTATACCAACCCAAAATGACAGTTGTGGCAGTTTCTATGGCACAAATGGAATGTTTTTACACACTTCGTGGATTGTCTTTTGGATATATGTTAGCATCTCCTTGTTAAAAAAAAAAAATTAAAAAAACCTGATGAAACCAAGCAAAATCTTAGGTCTGCGGCCAAGTAACAAACTCCTTTGCAATATCCAAGACGTCGAGAATTCTTGTGCTTCGTGTCGTTCCTGGCTTCCCGGCAGTTATCTGCTCCGTGAGCCGCCAGGTTGTCTGGTCCGTTTCTAAGGCAGTCCTTGGGAATTTTCAGCATTCCTCCTTGACGTACATTTGTTCCTCCAGGTCAGATTCCAGGTGCTCCAGCCGGTCGCTCTGGCCGCTCATTATTTCATCTGGGGTTTTCATGAATCTGAAACAAGCCAATACACACCGACTCTTACCTTTGCTACAACAACGACAGTGTAAACCGTAATCGACGTGCAAAGCGGTGAGGACGGGTTTGTTAACTGCGAGAATGAACTTAGGGTCTGTTACCCATTTAGTGAGATGACCCTCTTGCGTAAACGGGAAACTACAAAATTCATGATTTTTTTTTTTTTTAATCAACCACATGGTTTTCTAAAAATCCTAATTCGCAAGAACAACACAGAAAACGATTGGAAAAAAATGTGGAAATAAATAAAAAAATCAACCAGCTACAGTATGGGGGGGGGGTTCAAATGACTGCCAGAACTGTCATTTTGGGTTTGTATAGTTTTTTTTCCATTTTTTTTGGTGCCTGGGGGGGTCAAAAGACAGTGGTCCATCAAAAGCTGTGCCAGCTGCACTGGGCTTACAATTTATTTAGGCCACGATGTTTTATTGCCGCCTTTGTCGCTAGCCGTGATACAGCAGCCCGTCAAAGCTAATGGTCAAAGCCCCATGGCTTCTGGGGGTCGGTGCTGGGCCCGGCCATCGGCAGCGAGGGTCACGACTCACCTGAAGAGCAGTCGCTGACCCGGCTCCTTCCTGATGATGTTCAGCTTGTAGTAATGTCTCAGCGCCCGTGACATCTTCTCATACGTCATGTTGGTTCTGTTCTGAATTTTACACAACAAGGCCTCAGAATCCAACCCAAGAGAGTGCAAAACTTAACTGAATCTAGAACCCACCATTTAAGTGGTGCTGGCCTGGAAGCTTTGGAATGGAAAAGTTTAAAGAGGAACTCATTGGTCTTTCATGTCAGAGTAACAATAAAGGGAAAGGAAATGATTACAATCAGCCCTCACAAAAACATTACTAGCCGTAATGTGACTTATGCACAGGACCTTCAGCACCTTCTAAAACTAGAAGAAGATTAGTTACCTTGTGGTTGCCCCACAGCCGAGCCAGGCCGTTGGGGTCCACGATCCGAAACACTTTTGTAACTTTGTCCTCCCAGCGAATGTAGTTCTCGTACCGGCTGTCTGACAGAAGCTGATACACATAGTCCCATAGCAGCCTGCAGTCTGAGAGCAGCAACAGGGTGAGCAAACGCTTCACGCGCACAGAGATGTCATTTATGATGCCATCGCTCCGCTTTGTAACAACAGCAGTAATAATGATCACTGTCCCTTTTATTTACCTATAAGGAATAGCCAGCTGTATACCACACACATATATATTATGTATATATAAATAAAATCACACACACATATACATACATACACATACATAATTATAAAAATTATATACACAACAGATATTTGCCTATTAATTGTTCTTAAATTACTTGACTGTGTACAGTGTGACAGTCCATTTATGCAAATGAGAAACCTATTTAAATATAATATACATATTGCTTATGTATGTATATGTTAATTATTTTAAAGGGCTGTGAATCCATTTTTAAAAATTAATTAAATCACACAGTTTTCTGTGATTAATTGCGATTAATCACACCAAACACTAAACCTTACAATGCTATATATTTGCACACTGAATCCCTAAATTAATGGAGAATCAATGCAAAAGGGATTACACGGGTCATTCTCACGGACTCATTACTTGTAAAATCTATTTTCTCTGATTTTTAAAATTAAACAGACTTGCCTCCGGGGCAGTTAATCAGTTTTGTTATGTTACCATTTATTTCTGTAACAAACAAGAGTGTTTCATAAAATCCAGGGCAAAATTTAGGGAGATAAAAAAATAACATTTATCCAAAAATTGAGCAAACTGACTGATTATTGTTGATGACATGCAATAAAGTTTAAAGATTAAAGAACATTTTATCTAGTTTTGTGTTCTTTGAAATGTTGGTTACCTATTTGGGGAAAAAATCTGTCAATTGCTCTACACTGTATTTCATTGTAGCTTTTTTCTTTAAAAAAAAAAAAAATCTCAGGCTAGTGGGCCTGACTATTATTATTTTTTGGTTTTATTTACAGCACTAAACTCAGAAGCCTGGCAAATAGTGAAGGCGATGGGAATAACCTGAAAGGTCTTGTGATTTTAAGACATAAGCTTTCAATGAAAGTGCTGCGGATATAAAAAGTGTACACAGTCCTTCAAAAATGGCAAGTATTTGTGATGTTAAAAAATGAGAGCGCAATAAATCACTTAACTTTTTCCACCTGTGCACAGCCCTCTTCAGGTCACCCAACAGATTTTGAATAGGATTTAGGTCTGGGCTCTGACTGGGCCATTCCAAAACTTTAATTTCCTTCTGGTGAAGCCACTTGTTGATTTGGATGAATACCTCTTCACCTACAGCTTCTTAGAAGACACCTGAAGGTTTTGGACCGAAACTGACTGGTATTTGGAACAGCTCATAATTCCCCCCACCTTGACTAAAGCCCCAGTTCCAGCTGAAGAGAAACGACCCAAAGCACACTGCTACTGCCACCATGCTTCACCGTGGGTGTGGTGTTCTTTGGGTGATACGCAGAGTTGTTTTTGTGCCAAACATAACTTTTGGAATTGTGGCCAGAAATTTCAAACTAGGTTTCATCAGACCACACCACATTTTCCCCATATGTGTTTGTGAGATGATATATTTTTTTTTTTTGCAGAACTGAACCAGGCTTGGATGTTTTTCTTTGTAAGAAAAGGCTTCCGTTTTGCAACCCTACCCCATATGGAGAATATGGGAGATTGTTCTTGGTAACATCACTGTTGCCCCATATTTTCTCCAATTCTTGATGACTGTCTTCACTGTGTTCCACGGTCTATCTAGAATATTTTTTGTACCCTTCTCTTGACTAATACCGTTGAACAATGAGATTCCTATTGATGCTTAGCAAGCTCTCTGCAGACGATGGCTTTTGCTGTAGGATTTTACCGAGTAAATGTCAGGAAATTCCTACTAGGACAGCTGAACTTTATCTGGGATTAATCAGTCACTTTGATTGATGGCAGGTGTGTACCCAAAAAGACTGAATCCCGGAACTGAATCCAAAGGTACTTCATCAAAATATTATTTTAAGGGTGTGCACGCTTATGCAACCAGCCTATTATACATTTATTTTTTATATTCTTCCGACGAACAGATTTGTTTGTTTTTAAATTGAACTGTACATGTACATTAAAAGGCGGAAAAAGTTTTGAAATGATTTATCATGGTCTCATTTTTTACATCACAAAAATCTGGCATTTTAACAGGGGTGTGTACACTTTTTATATCCACTGTAGCTACCAAAAATGTATAAATGCAATAGGACCAATGCAGGAGAATTTTTTTATTTTTATTTATTTTTTTAAATATCTGTGTGTCATGAATTGTGGTATTTTATTATTACCGCTGGTATTCCAGAAGAGGGCAGCAGAAGAGCGCCCCCCTGGCTTCCTACGCCTCACCTGCTATCCGGCCAATGGGTACAGCCTGCTCTCTGGGGGGTGACATGGGCAGCATGATGTGGTTCCGGTAGAAGACGTCCTCCCGGGCCTGGGCTGCAGCCAAGCCCTTCCCCTCGCGCCCATCTTCGGGGAGGGCACGTGTATGCTTGAAGTCCGCGGCCCCCGCACGGGCATTGAGGATGAGCGGGTTCATGATGGCGCTGGGCACCAACTGGATGACCCGCGGGCTCTCCTGACCGGGGGTCCCGGGCCGGGCGGCTTCATGGGGGGTGGCACAGCGCCCGTTGCTCCGCTCGGCCGGGGACACCGACAGCTGGTAGTGCTCTTCGGGGTGGTGGTTGCTGTCAGGCAGCTGGGAGGCTGCCTGCAGCGGGTCCTCCTGGTGCATCAGCTCAGCGGGAGAGCAACAGGGGATGGGAGAGGCGAGACGGCCCATGTGGAGAGGCGAGCGAGGCCGCCGGCACAGCTCGATGGTGGCCGTGTGCTGGGGGAGGGGCTCTGCACTTCGTGGCGTTCGCCGTACCGTTTCTGGGAGGAACGACACAGAGCGATGTGATTTTAAAATAATGGTTACATTTAATCATAAAAGGATGACGACACTGCATGTCCAGGAACCTTTTAAAAGTTTCTTTCCATTTGAAAAAATGAATATTAAATAACATTTCACATAGTCCCTTTTTATAAACAAAACAATTTTAAGTGGCACTACCAAAGTCCACCAGGAGATGGCGCAGAAAAGGAAACTCACTCTCGAAGTGACAATGCGACATTTCACATTAGTCAGGTAAAAGACCACAAGCTACACTGTGGCTTAGAATGAGATGGCTTCTAAGAGTAGTCCCAGGGTAAGAGGTGCTTTGCTGAGAGCACTCGCATGAAGCTTCGTAATAACCCCGTGAGGGAGCTATGTGAGAAATGCAGTGCATGCAGAGAATATAAATACCACCTCCTGTAGTGGCCACACACCTAATTTGAATTTCCTCATTTCCTGGTAAGCAGCAAAGAATCTGCTTGTTTAAGATGTATAATATGTTTATTAGTGACCTGTAACCAATAGATAAACAGTTGAAAACAATGCTCAATAGATTTCCTTCAATAACAAAAAAGTCATCAGGTTGTTTGGCAATTTTTTGTTACCAATAATTCACAAGGCACTTTAAGTGTTAAATCATAAAATGTACCCGCCTTCTTAATAATGTAGCTAATCTATATTCTTTCCAAAGAATTCAAAAGTTTTGACAACCCAACAATAGACAATCTTCCTAGTACTTTAAAAAAAAAAAAAACATGGTGTATCTATCAGCATTATTTTGATCGTCAGACATATTAAATTTCAGTTTAAACAGCGACCTGGAACAGTACTGGGAAGTTCTGAACTCCTCATTAAAGTAAAAGAAAATCACCTTGAAAAAATAGGAACGATAAGGAAGTGACTAGCTTCAATTTGTTTATAAATACATGCGCTTCCTTGTTTGACCGGTTTCACTGTCAACATTCCAGTTTTCGAGCAGTTGGGAGTCCAAAGTCTGCCGCTCTGCAAGGAAAACACCCGTCCCGACAGAACCGTTTCGGAGGAAGCATTCTCAAGGGAAACTCCCTCAAGGCCAGACATGTTTAAATCCATTCCGTCGCACCTGAAGCATTTAAAGGCGCGAGAAGGTGTTTCATTTGACAATGCCTCCAATCTGATGGCAGTCAGCATACTGCGGATGAGAAATCACAGTTTATAAATGGTGTATAAAAAACAGCTCTACACCTACACCCAAGGGTTAACAGACACGGCTTTTTAGGAACTCGAGGAATGCTTCGCTTAATGACTTTATTAAAGTCATCGTTTGGATCGGAAGTCCAAAGGCTGCTGCTACTGACCAGAAGTCTAAGGTTTGCTAGCCTGCGTGAGTCAGCAGTTAGTCAGGCCTGGGACTGCCAAGCCCGGCCTAGAGTTTGGCTTCACCTTCAAACTTGACCTCACCTTCAAGTTTATGGTGCTGGAACACCCCCTCGGCCGACGAGTGGAAGGAATTCCCCGAGAAGAAAGCAGAAGGGTAGAACACGTGGGGCTTTCTCTGTTTCAAGATGTGCTGCAGCAGCTCATAGAGAACGTCACCTGTGAGGGAACACAGAGGAAGAGCGCGTATGGTTCCGTCTGCTTGCCAGCAAACTTACATCTGCCCTCACGGCCCTCCGTCAGGCCTCCCCCAGCAAAGCTCTACCAAATCTGCAATAAGAATTCAGTACAGTAAGTTAGGAGGTCACTAGAGACTCAGCCAAAGATACCCAAGACTCCGCAACCGTACAACGACACTATGGAGACCTATGACCACTTAGCGAGGCCTCTGCTCTGGTAATGAATATCTGGAAAACAGACAGTCTTTCGGGATAGCATGTAAAGATCAGGCCACACATCACCATGCCTGCATATCAAATTCTACTATTTTATCTCCATTCAGATCGGTCATCTGATACACTCCTCTCCAATACAGTTGTACTTCTCTTCCCAGCTGGAGTTTCACAGATTGGCTAGATGAAGATACAAATTATGACTGTGTGAGGCGCTGCTGCGGCCTTGAGCCGATATAGCCTGGCCTCGTTACTCCCTATACCAGCAGGCATTATTCATGTATTTAATTTATTCTCCCCATTCAAGTTAAAAGCCTGACACAGTTCCTATATCTGGGTACAACCACAAATCAATGCAAAGGTCAGGGGTCAGCACTACATAAGAGGTTGTATGTGTTTGTGTTTGTGTGTGTGTGTGTGGAGGCTCCGGGGGGCTCCGGCCCAATTTAAACTCTGCCAATAATTGAATAATTTGCCGACTCACAAATGACTCGTG
>JAODKM010000058.1:27067890-27114371 GCA_026780845.1 Petrocephalus sullivani
CCGGTTTCTGTTTGCGTCATCACAACATACTGTTTCGGCCGTGTTTTTCGGTGATAAAAATCTTTCGGCCAAAAACCAAAAATGCACTTTTGGGCCGAAAATTTTCGGTGGCCGAATATTCGGTACATCCCTAATATGTAACATATTATATATGTTAACATATAAAATATTGCATTACTAGAGTCACAAAAAAGGTATGTAGACCAGATTTTTACAGATGGATGTAACAAACATTCCTGATAAAGCACCGGGCTTGAAGTCCAGATGATGTAAGATATGAACTGGCCCAGTCTGAGCACAAGTCTACAAACTTGCCCTCTGGCATTCTTTGTATAACAGCTTCCTGACAAATGGGTCGTGTATCTTATCAGGTGTGTGTCTCGTTCAACGAAGGCGGCAGGGAATACGGAAACTGCCCTGAACAAGGGAGTTGTAGGAGGCTCCACATCTGTGATAAGTACATCCGGGGAATCTGTGATTCTGGGGCAAACTGCTTCAGGTCACATGACTTCTTTGAGCCCCACCCAATGAAGACCTTGCAGGAGAGAGGAATACCCACTGACCTCATGATGTCCATACTGTCTGTCTACCAGAACATAAGGGCCTTGAAACTAAACAACAGTGTGACAAGAGGTGGCCGTGACCTGCTGAAACCCATGCCAGGTCATCATTCATTATGTACATTTACATAATGTACATTTAGGCTTATCAAATGTAAAAATGTTGAAGTGTTTAAATGACCTTTCAGGTAAAAGATTTTCAGATTTAGAAACAACCTTTCTGTGTTTGTTTTGGACTGCTGGACATTAGTGCCTCAAGGATATTCATATGAACTAGAACAAAAGCTTCTTGATCTATTCTCAGTAAACCATAGTGCTCATCTCTGTCTCTGCCATAATATTCATTTTCTTTTTCTTTCAGAAAAGACTGAGATCTGCCTTTATTTTGTGAAGGGGAGTTGTAAGCATAGAGGTAAGTATCAGTGATAAATATGTGACTAGATGTTATAGTTTGTGCTGTATGAAGACTTTTTGTCCATTCTCCAAATTACACACCTGTTACACTGTTGCCTCACACCTCTGGGAACAGTGTTTGAATCTCTGCCTTGGCTCTACACTTGTGGAGTTCACATGTTCCTCCAGTTTTGTCATGGGGTTTCCACTACAGTCCGAAAACATGCTGAAGCGAATATAGATTTGCTAAACTGTCCATGTGGCCTGCAGTGGATTTGTGCCCCATCCTAGGTTATTCCCTGCTTTGCACCAATAGCTCCTGGAATAGGCTCCAGATCACTGTGACCCTGCATTGGACAAGAGGGTGTAGAAGATGGGTGGATGGATAACTGTAGTGTCAGTGTTTGCATGTGTACTGTGTCCAGGTTTTAAAATCATAATGTAAAGGCACTGGAAAGGTGAATGATATGTCGTGTTTATATGTCGCTAAACAATCCTGTTTCTGTATGTGTTTCATTTCTGTTAAAGACAAATGCCAGCGTGTCCACTTCAACATGCCTTACAGATGGGAGGTGAAGGATGACAAGGGCTGGTCGCCACTTCCAGACAATGAAAGAATTGAGAAAGACTATTGTAACCCAGCCATGATGAAGAGGTATATTTACTATAACCTGAAACATGATTAAGAAAAGCTCTTGTGAATAATGCCTCTTTGTGAATAATGACTCCTTGGACACTAATAATCCTTTGCAAGTAATGCTGATTATCAGCTAAGGCCTGGTTCCTCAAACTATAGGCCGCGGACGGGCACTGGTCCATGACAAGGTTACTGCCAGTCCACGGAGCATTGCTTCTGCACCAGTCAAAATTCAGTCAGATCATGTCTGCTTTCATTACTTCTGCTTTCAGGGCTTCTGTCACTGCGCGCCACGTCCCACCCCCCTTGAGTTCGACTGCGATCGGCCAGTAGTACGGGTAGATTGCATAACATTAAAAATTTTTTAAGATGTTGTTATCTTATCACCTATCCCCCCTTTGCCATTCGTCACTTGATTGATATTAGGGATGCACCGATCTATCGGCCAGATCTATCGGTCAGTTTAACCCCCAGCTTATATCACTGGTGAATGTATTTTTCTGTAATTGTCAGGGATACTGGACAGTTCGAGTTGACAATCGGGTAACTCCTATATTTAACCGGCAGGCCAATCAACATCAACACAACGCAGCACCCCACTCGCTGCGGTTACACATGCTCAGTTTGAAGAAGCTAGCAAAGCAAAAGCTGCTAAAACTGAAGCCAACAAAGCATGCTCGGAGCGATCTACAAGCCTTTCGTTGGCAGTACTCGAGTTGAGGGGGGATGAGGAGGGATGTCATCCCCCCTGAAATAAAAAGTCAAAATCATCCCCCTTCTAAAACGAACATCCCCCCGTTCCATCCCTTAAACAATAAAATCTACCATCCCCCCTGATTTGTTTTTACAACTGGATTATTGTTCGTTGGTATAAGCAGTGAAAAGAGCAAAGAAATTATGAGGAAATGTATGAAATTCATGGCATTGGATGACCAGCTATTTTCCATAGTTCAGGATAAAGGCTTCAGAAATATAATAAATTACCTCAGCCCAAAATACAGAATACCGAGTATATGTTACTTTTTGGATGTCGAGCTGCTGGGGTTGTTTAATCTAATTTCATGTGACACACATAGTCTGCTACAAGCGGATTCCAAAGCGGTATTCAGTTTTACAACCGATTCCAATTCCGTTTATAAAGAGAAACTTTCTATTATTGCTTACTGGCATTTTGGTTATAATATGTTGCCAAGACAAAAAATGTGCATTGTTATATTTGTTTTACTTGCTGCACCTATTATTATTATTTGAAAGAATATATTAAATTTTAGTTGTATTTGGGGTTGTATTTATTTATTTACTTAGTTTTATTTGAATGTGTAAAGTTTAATAAGATTTAGTTACGAAAATAAAGTTTTGCATCAAAGAGAGGTTGATGTTTTCAGTAAAAAATTGGTATCGGGAAAATCGGTATTGGCTGATCGTACTTCCAAAAAAATCGGGATCGGCCAAGAAAATTGCGATCAGTGCATCCCTAATTGACGTAATGGGTGGCCAGTCCGCCACTGCTTAAAACTTACATTACGTTGCATTAGGTTACCATAACATCTACTTAAATCCCTTCTCTTTTAACGCGTCACCATGCAGAAAGCATGAGTGTATTGTGAGCTAGCCTTCTAATTTATATCTTCTAAAAAAGGAATGTAAAAAAATTAGTGGGGGAGCCGAACCAAGTAGGAAGCCATAAATGTTTGACCATTTAACGATGTAGACTTACACGATGAGCCAGAGGCAAAAAAAAAAAACATTGCCATTAAACACATTAAATTTGGCTTTATTTCTAGTGATAGTTCCCCCCGAAACCTATTTCTGTCAGCTGCTAAACTATGCTAAGTAATAAGGCTATGAAACCATCGAAATTACGGCAAGCAAAACACGCACATCTCAGAGATAAATCAGAGGATTTCTTCAAAAGAAAACGCGATGAATTGGCCACCCAAACCAAAGTGCTGAAAAGTAATTTGACAGAAAACTAAAAACGTATATAGGCAGAAGTCTTAATAATACTAATAGTAATAACAGTAGTAGTAGTGGTATAATAATAATAATAATAATAATAATGAGAATAATAATTAATCCTGATAATAATAATGATATCCATCTGTCTATCAAGGCACGTGGCGGGGTGGGGGGGCAGGCCTATGCAGGGCCTGACATGTATGGTCTCAAGGTCAAAGAAGTTTGAGAAATGCTGAACTAAGGGACTGAAATTCGTAGAAATCTTATCTTGTTTATTCACTAAATGTTTTTTTTTTCTGGTTCCTCAGTGAAGGACACGACTCTGTGTGTTTTGACTCGATGACACGAGGACTGGCCAAAGTGAGGCGCCTGTCTACTCTTTCCTCTGTGCTACAACCCAGCTTCATTCTCACCACTGAGTGGGCCTGGTACTGGCAGGATGAGAATGGGGCCTGGATCAAGTACGCATCAATAGTAAGTTAAAGAAAGAGATGAAGGACTGAGACATCTGTTATTTGTTACACAGTACCAGTCAAAAGTCTGGACCCACCTACTGAAAATCATTTGTATAATGAGCCTAAACACACCTGGAAGTTTTGTAAGTACTGTATTATCTTATAAACAAGGAAAGGGATGGTGTTCTGTGACAGGTGGTCTAGCACCCACTATCTCCTGACCTAAAGCCTTTGAAATGACTTGGATGATAGAGTAGTGAGGCAGCCAACTTGTGCCCAGAACTTGTGGAGACTCCTTCAGGACTGTTGGAGAAACATTCGAGGTGGCTATATCTGGAAGCTGGTTGAAGGAATGCCAAGAGTCTGCAATGCTGTCATTGAAGCAAAAGAGGGCTTGAGAACATTTGAGATGTTAAATATATCTTTTGGTCATTGCAGTATTTGATATTTGATATTGTGTCAAGGCCTTTAAAATTAAGGTGAAAATAGAGACAAATGCATTAAAAACTGGAGTGTCCAGAATTTTGACTGATACTGTATTTCAGCGATTACAGATATATGAAGCCAACTGAGTATAACTTTAAGCGAAGAATAATTGTATAAGAATAGCCTTGTTTACTGACTAGTTGCATCTTTAATTGGAATATCTGAGGCTGGAGTGATGTCTGTCTCCACAAGTGGTCTGCAAGCGGTCCTCCAAATTGCAGGGAAAGATTTGGGGGTTGGTGGAGGGATTGGCACTCCAGCCACCGTAAAAACTTCTCACAGCTACGACCAAGCAGACAAGACACCCTATACATAACGAGGTGACCTCTGGTTTTGGGTGAGTTCAATGTGACCCCTGGCACTGACAGGGCTGGCTATGATGATTGTGTCATTCCTCATGGGTCTGGCGATCGGGGTGAAAGTAGCTCCCCATTCCTTGACTTTGGAAAAGGTCAGGGACTGCGGGTCGCTGGATCCTGGTTCCAGAGTCACATTGTTGGACTTGGTACTCCAGTACAGTGAAGAAGATCAATCACATCCTCATAGGCAGACACTGGAGGCTCCTACAGAGCTGCAGGGTCTACAGAAGTGCCCAGTTTGTGAATTCTGACAACAGACTTGTTGCTGCTATTCTGAAGATAGACTACCACCCACTAGGAGAATGAGGCTGGACCTGGCCATACTCCAAGGACAGGCTATTTCTAATGAGCGTGTGTGAGGAACTTGCAGACTTGGGTGCAACTGCCGAATCTAATGTGGTGTGGGAGACCTTCCGTGATGGGACCCTGAAGGTTGCCGTGGGTTGTGTTGGTGTTGCAAGTGTTCCCAGAAGGAGGTGTTTCAACTCGCAAGGCACCCTGAAAATTATCGAGAGGAGTCGGAGTCCAAGTCCTGCATTCTTCCCAGTTGATTCTGGGGTTCATCAGGGGTGTGTTCTGGTTCCTACTCTGTTCAGTGCTTGCATGGACTGGGTGTTGGGCAGGGTACTGCCATCACTAGTCTGTCTGACTGTGGGGAGAATGTCAGACACGTCCAGAGGTTCACTGAGGTCGCTGGAAAGGGATTTGTGGCTGTATGGCTGCGAGACAAGGACGTTGTCCAGTGACCTGAGATGAAAACTTCTTTGGTATTGTCTCTTCTTTGGGTCCCTCTGGTTTGACTTTGTGTTGAATAAGCGCTTGGTCAGGGACTCCCGAACGAGGCGCAGTACTTGCATTGTGAGGGAGCGCTTCCACAGCAGTTACGGCACTACAGCCATGTGGCCCGATCCCCTGACGGTTTTCCGGCTTGCAAGATCCTCATTGGCGAGGACCCATGTGGCTGGACCAGCCCAAGGGGATACCCACATAGCACCAGGCTGCGGCAGATAGATGGCCATTTCCAGAGGGCGGGACTGGACTGCGTATCAGCCTGGAGGTTCACCAGCTGGGAGGTGTTACTTTGCGTGGTGCCAATGTGTGCTCCCAAGCCTGGAGTGATGTGTCATTTTTATATAAAATTACGTGCATAACAATGCACATCTTTGACTATTTTGCTTATTGCAACAGTGGAGGTCATCTTTTTGGTGGGAGCAGCAAGAGAACTCTCCCATATCCCTACCTACCTTTGATTTGTGAATGATTCAGTTATTTTACTAGCAATTGTTTTAATGGGGAGCACATTAACATCAATAGCAAACCTGTTATTTGTAATAACAATTCACCACATTCTTCCCATGCATCTATCATGACAGTGACCTGCAGTAACTGGATGTTAAAAAATCCTACAGCCTTCATGTAGGGATATATATTGTGTGCATGTGAGAATTTTTTAAATTATTTGCATAAGTGCTGTCATTTGCACAGTGTTGACTTTAACACTTGTATCTTTTTACCAGGAGGGAATGCACCGATTGTCAACCATCACCAGTGAGGATCTGGAGAAACAGTACCAGGAAGACAGAAGTGTGGCGGTCACATTTACTGCTGGGAGTCAAGCATATCAAGTCAGTTTGCAAGGTATAACAATGCACCCTGAAACCATAGACCCGAGACATTTACATTTATTTAGCAGATACTCTTATCCAATATGATATGAAATTGAGAAGGCAGGATCAGACCTTGCTTTGCTCCAAGGCCCAACCATGAAGTTACTCTGCCGGCCCTGGGATTTTAACCAGCAGCCTTCTGATTACTGGTATAGGGTCCTAACTCACAGACTGGTATAGGGTCCTAACTCACAGACTGCCCCAGAGATGCTGTCGCAATCGACATTCTTTCAGGAATATAACCTTTTTTCATCATTCAATTCCATTGATGTTGCCAATGAAAAGCAGAAAACTAGAAAAAGAAGTACATCCCAGTAAAGGATGTCGAGAGATGAGAAATGCAGGGCCTTGCTATCATACCCGTCTCACCGGTTATGCCCAGCTGTGAACCCCAGCTGTGAACCCCAGCTGCGCCACACGCCGACCATCTTGCCTTCTCACTCTGCAGATATGTCACAAAGAAACGAGAACTACGGCACCGTAAGGCAAATCAGGCGTCGTCCTGTGTTTGTGTCATCGGCTGACGCGCAGAAGATCAAGACCAGGTAGGTCTGGTCACGCATCATGAGGAGATCAGGAGATCTGAGAGGAGATCAGAGGCATTTAACACCAGGGTGAAATATTCCTTGTCCAGTGACATCACAAAATACCAACACAATAGCCTCCTGCCAAAGAAAACAAACAAACTAACTAATGACACAAACTTGTACAATACAGTGCAGGGGGTAAAAATGAAGCTTAAAAAACATGGCTTCGAATCAAAGAAGTATAAGATGCATCTTGGAGGATAAACTAGGCTTGAAGGTTCTTCTCAACTGCATACTACTTACAAATTGCTACTTTTTTGTATTAGTCATGATTAAAAGCTTAAATATACAGTATGCACAATGGAAATCAGATATTCATCATATGAGGGCATAGTAATGATCTTAGAGCATAAATTTATATATCATCTCTACATTTTAACTTCAGCAAAAGACCCATCGGTGCCCATAACTTTAAAGCACTGCCGAAACACTGGGACAAGGGTTTCGTTCCTGAAACTGGACACAAGGTATACATATATACATTTCTTTATTTATAATGTTATTCTGGGGAAGAAATATTGTCAAATTTCTAGGAAGATCTAGGAACACATTCAAGTTAATTCATGTAGGAATTTATAGTATATTAATTTTCTGTGCCTGTGCAAGTTATGTCAGAACAATGCACATATTGTTTCATGGGTGAAGTTGCTGTACCCTTGAATGTGACCCTTGTGTTAAGGATTAATAAATCACCAGCAGAGTTCAGTGCTGAGTAGAAATATAAACAATGTAGACCTATGTACTGTATAAACTATGTGGCTCATTGTGTAAAATATGCAATTGAACAATGTCCTCTAATTCCCCTATGCACATTTAATCATTCAATCATTTTCCCTTGCAGAAAGTTGTGTTGCAGAGTTCAACTGAAGAATATCAGAAAATTCTGGATCTTTTTCAGCAAACGATGAAGGGTTTTAAAATTCACAGCATGCAAAGAATCCAGAATAGATCTCTTTGGGAAGTTTTTCAGTGGTATGTTTGGAAAAACATTTGTCAGCTATGATATAGTCTGAAATTGTACATTCTGTAACAAAGCCCTAAAAATGGTTTTGAGGGGTTCAGATAGAAATAGGGAAAAGAGTTATTTCGAAGTGTTTTGCTTTTAAAACTCAGTGACATTACGTTACGAATGTGACATTACGAATGTGACATTACAAATGTGACGTTATGAATGTGACGTTACAAATATATTTTGTTTCAGGAAGAGAGACCTGATGAAAAAAACCAATACCGGAAAATACTCTGTAGAGAAACTCCTTTTCCACGGAACCGACTCCAAACATGTCGATGCCATCTGTGAGCAGAACTTTGACTGGAGAATCTGTGGAACGCATGGGACGGCCTATGGCAAAGGTGCATGGATGATTATGCCCATTCTCATGCATAGGCATAGATTTAGGAGGGGACTGTGCATTATGTACGTACAGTACGCAAGAACACCGACTGGTAATGCTGTGACAGTAAAACATGTATTTTTTAATCCCGTACAGAGGAATCGCATGAACACCAGTACAGATGCTCCTGTACAGATGGGTTGACAATGGTCAGGTTGTGATGTACATTCACTAGTCATCACACACCCGGCATCCCAGGCTTACGACATGCTGTACGATCATTTCTACTCAGGCTGGGAGATGACAGCATCGGCGCAGCCACAGATTCAGTTTCTTTAGCAACTGTATGACATCACGCCAATATAAAATCTAGAGAGCAATAAGGGTGAAAATTATCAACCTGCAAGTTTCAACATTTTGCAGGGGTTAAAAACCCATTCATGATATATTAAATTAATATTAAACATTAAACTCACAAGCATCTTTTTTTCCTTCTGGGATGATTCTTTCCTTCTCAGTTTCATAGTTTCCTTCATACACAGAGTGGATTACTTTCAGCTGCTCTCTGTGCTCAAGTGAAAGAGGGTATTTCTGATAGTTTGGGGGGGGGGCTCATGGCCATTTCTGTTGGTACCAGTAAATGCTACTGGCTGATGGCTTTTGGTTTTATGATTGACTGCACACTAAGAAAAGCTTCTCCAGAAGATAAAGATCACGGACGGAAGGAAGCGTCAACAGTTAGCTGGGTGAAAAGCAAATCATGAATTATCTATTTTATAATAATAACCAAGCATTAACTCTTCTTTTATGTGCATGTATTCAATGATTCCCACTAGGTTCCCCCCATCTTCATAAAAATAGCATCTGTTTTTATGTTGATGGGGGAACCAGTCTATAGGATGACCCTGTTACTATGAAAAAAAATATCCTTCAAAAACTATTTATTACAACACTATTTAAAAATATTTAATTTTATCTGAAGTATTTATTTAGTTATTATTGGTCCATTAGGATGTCCAGAGGACAGCTATAGGACATCCTTTCACAGCATACGAGGGACAGCCAGAGGACTTCATCCAAACAGCAGCATCACGTCCCCTTTTTTTGGGATATTCATAGGATGAATGTGTTACTATGAAAATTAAAGAAATCTTTCAATAACAATTTATTATGACAGCTAGCAGGAACAGCATTTAAATATCGCCTTGTATAATGTTTACAATGCAGATCATTAACATTAGGTCTGGCAATACGAGTAACTTAATGCTGCTAAACCTAGTCCACACATGCAAAATGAAATTTTATAGGTGTGATGTCTAAGTCTGAATCTGATCCAGATCTTACCCTCTCATTATCTTAGTGATTATTTCGCAGATAAACCGAGCTACTCAGACCCCTAAAAAAGAAAAATGAATGGAACGGAGCCATAAGAGCTCCAAGGAGCTGTTATTCCCATCACTAAAGTGATATGGTTCACTAAAAAGAGCCTACATTACCATGACTATCATCCATGATCTTTGTCTTCTGGAGAAGCTTTTTGTAGTGCGCCGTCAATCACAAAACAAGGAGCCACCAGTCAATAGTATTCACTGACAGAAATGATCATGAGCCCTGCCCCCAAACTGTCAAACCACTCCCATGTCAAAACGCATGCCCAAAATTTTAACTGCAGCCAAATGTAACCCACTTGGCACATGAGGATAATTATTAAATAAAAAAATTTTACAAAAAAATGAATAAGGAAGAAAATACAGTTAGAGGGCAATATTATGATGCATGTGCACGCAATTCTTTTTTCTGTGCTTGCAAGTTTCACATTTGCACTCACGAATGGGATGTTTATGGACAATGTTTTTGTATATAAAGGTGTTTACATACAATCTTTGGTCTGATCTCCCTTCTGACTTTCTTGTAATTGTACTTGTGGCTGTTGTGTCTGCACATGCAGTAAGTACGAACAGCCGTAACCAGTAGCTGTGTTTATAGTACACAAGTGGAACTAGAAGGTGGAGTAATATAAGATAATCTTAAGATAATCAAAAAATTATATGTCCTCATTATGTGTTTACAGGAGCATTCTATACTGTGAGTTAGATCGCTGTACTAAAATGTAGACTGTTAGAAATTAAACACTGTTCAATTAAAATGAAAAAATAAATTTTTCTTTCCAGTTATTGTAAAAATATTTAAAGAGATGGTCAAGATTTTCCATATGATTTTTTTTTCTTTGTTTCAGGTAGTTACTTTGCCAGGGATGCCAAATACTCACACAGCTACACCAGCTCTTCAGGGATGAAGACTATGTTTGTTTGTCAAGTGCTGGTGGGAAACTATACTAAAGGAAACCCAAGCTATGCCCGCCCGCCCTCAAAGGATGGGGGAGACACCAATTTCTACGACAGTTGTGTGGATGATGTCAAGAATCCCTCAATATTTGTGGTATTTGAAAAGCACCAGGTGTATCCTGAATACCTTATCCAATATGATGAAGATCTGTGGTCTTCATCTACAGTAACTGTGCAGACAACCCCCTCTAGACAAATTCCAGTGCCAGCCCATACAGCCTATAATATGTTCGCCCGTCCAGTCCAAGCTCCTTCATCTAGTGCCACTTCCTCTGCATTGTCCAACCAAATGCAAGCTCCTACTTCATCCAGTGCCATTTCCTCTGCATTGTCCAACCAACTGCAAGCTCATTCACTAAGCACCACTTCACCTGCGTTGTCCTATAATATGTTCGCCCGTCCAGTCCAAGCTCCTTCATCCAATGCCACTTCCTCTGCATTGTCCAGACAAATACAGGTTCCTCCTTCATCCAGTGCCACTTCCTCTGCATTGTCCAGACAAATACAGGCTCCTCCTTCATCCAGTGCCACTTCCTCTGCATTGTCCAACCAACTACAAGCCTCTGCCTCATCTGGTGCCACTTTGTCTGCAGTCTCCACTGGGTTGCAAGTTTCTGCATCACCCAGTACTATGTCCTCTGGGTTCTACAACCAACAGCAAGCTCCAGCATCAAAGGCAGTAAATATTATACCTACACACCTTTACTTGACACTCGCCACAGACTCCTCCAGCACAAACCCTAGCTCATCAAAGTCATTGTCATCCCCTACACACAACACCACTACGCAGTACACTGCAAGCACTGCAACATATTCATTCACCCAAGCTGGCTCATCAGGCACCTTCAATCGCCCAACAGCTCAGGCTAGCTCAACAGGCACCTTTATTTGCCCAACAGCTCAGACTAGCTCAACGAGCACCTTGATTCACCCAACAGCTCAGGCTAGCCCAACAGGTACTTTGAATCGCCCAGTTGCTCAGGCGAGGCCAATGAGCACCTTGATTCACCCAATTGCTCAGGCTAGCCCAGTACACACCTTGATTCGCCCAACGGCTCAGGCTGGCTCAACGGGTACATTGATTTGCCCAACTGCTCAGGCTAGCACAGCAGACACATTGATTCTCACAACTGCTCAGGCTAGCACAGTAGACACATTGATTCTCACAACAGCTCAGGCTAGCTCAGTGGGCACCTTGATTCACCCAAATGCTCATGCTAGCTCAACGGGCACCTTGATTCACACAAGAGCTCAGGCTAGCCCAAAAGGCACCTTGCTTCGCCCAGCTGCTCAGACCAGTTCAAAAAGCATGGTAATTTGCCCAATCGCTCAGGCTAGCTCAGCAGGTATGTTGATTCACCCAAGCACGCAAGCGTGTTCAACAGTCAGTTTGATTCACTCATCCATTCAGGCTAGCCCAAAAGGCACCTTGATTCACCCAACCACTCAGGCTAGCTCAAGTGGCACCTTGATTCGTCCAACTACTCATGCTAGCTCAACAGACATATTGGTTCATCCAACCACTCAGGCAGGTTCAACAGTCAGTTTAATTCGCTCAACCATTCAGGCTAGACCATTAGGCACCTTGATTCACCCAACTGCTCAGGCTAACCCAATAGGCACCATGATTCGCCCAACTGCTCAGGCTAACCCCATAGGCAATATGATTCGCCCAACTGCTCAGGCTAACCCCATAGGCAATATGATTCGCCCAACTGCTCAGGCTAACCTGATAGGTACTGTGATTCGCCCAACTGCTCAGGCTAACCTGATAGGTACTGTGATTCGCCCAACTGCTCAGGCTAACCCGATAGGCACTATGATTCGCCCAGCTGCTCAGGCTAACCCAATTGGCACTATAATTCGCCCAGCTGCTCAGGCTAACCCGATAGGCACTATGATTCGCCCAACTGCTCAGGCTAACCCGATAGGCACTATGATTCGCCCAACTGCTCAGGCTAACTTGATAGGCACTATGATTCGCCCAACTGCTCAGGCTAACCTGATAGGTACTGTGATTCGCCCAACTGCTCAGGCTAACCCGATAGGCACTATGATTCGCCCAACTGCTCAGGTTAACCCGATAGGCACTATGACTCGCCCAACTGCTCAGGCTAACTCGATAGGCACTATGAATTGCCCAACTGCTCAGGCTAACCTGATAGGTACTGTGATTCACCCAACTGCTCAGGCTAACCTGATAGGCAAAATGATTCACCCAGCTGCTCAGGCTAACCCAATAGGCACTATGATTCGCCCAACTGCTCAGGCTAACCCAATAGGCACTATCATTCGCCCAACTGCTCAGGCTAACCCGATAGGCACTATGATTCTCCCAACTGCTCAGGCTAACCCGATAGGCACTATGATTCTCCCAACTGCTCAGGCTAACCCGATAGGTACTGTGATTCACCCAACTGCTCAGGCTAACCCGATAGGCAGTATAATTCGCCCAGCTGCTCAAGCTAATCCGATAGGCACTATGATTTGCCCCACTGCTCCGGTTAACCCGATAAGCACTATGATTCGCGCAACTGCTCACGCTAACCCGATAGGTACTGTGATTTGCCCAACTGCTCAGGCTAACCCGACAGGCAAAATGATTCGCCCAGCTGCTCAGGCCAACCCGATAGGCACTATGATTTGCTCAACTGCTCAGGCTAGCTAAATAGGCACCTTGATTCACACAACCACTCAGGCTAATTCAACTGGCACCTTGAGTCACTCAATTGCTCAGGCTAGCTTAACAGGCACCATGATTTGCCCAACTAAGGCAGGTTCAATAGTCAGTTTGATTACCTCGACCACTCAGTCTAGCTCAATAGGCACCTTGATTAACCCAGCTGTTCAAGCTAGCTCAACAGGCACCTTAATTCAACCAACCACTCAGGCTAACATAACAAGCACATTGATTCACTCAACCATTCAGGTTAGCTCAACAGGCACCTCACTTCATCCAACCACTTAAGCCAGTGCAACGTGTGCCCTGATTTACCCAATTGCTCAGGCTAACTCAGCAGGCACAGTGATTTGCCCAACTGCTCAGGCTAGATCAAAGGCCAGCTTGACTTACTCAACCACTCAAGTTAGCTCAACAAAGACCTTCAATCACTCAAACTCTCAGGCTAGCTCAACATGGAATCTTTAATCAACTTTTTACTGATTTCTCATTCAAACTTTTCTACTTTTTCCTTCTCAGAGTGTCTCAACTAGCAAAATTAATCAGCCATATTTGTACAACAAAGCTACAAGCGCTCTGATGCAAGGATCTTCTCAGGCAAGCTCAAGAAGCAATTTGTCTCAGGGATCTTCGCAGGCAAGCTCACCTCGAAGACAACCAGATACCATTTATTATGTTAAGTCTTCACCAAACAAAGACTGCATAATTCTGTAAATGTTTGTCTGTTAAGTCACTTTTACAAATTCCATACAAAGAGCTTGTATAGGCTAATTACCCTCAGTTCAGAGTGCCCTCACAATATTTTAAGGCTTTTGATTGCAGCATTTTTAAGTATTTTGATTTGAGATGTGACAAAATATAATATGAAATGTTGTGTGATATCTACATATTACAAAAAACACAAAGCAGTTAATAGAAATGTACATATAACACTAGGAATTTTTGAGCCAAATTCCTGTACTGCTGCGTAGTTTTTTTAAACATGAATAGCATATTAAAGTGGGGAATGCCTAACCTGTTTTAAATTTGCCCACATAGTGACCAGAACATAGAAGGTGTTTGTTTTTATCTGTTTAAATGGCGGTTTTTCCAAATCATTATATGATTGTTTCCCATTATTGGGATATTTCATTGGAGCAGTTCTGGTTAGGTCCTTATTCGTGTGTGTCTTTAAATGTGTGTCTTTAAGTGCAAAGTTCTTTGTTGGTCCTAGAAAAAAATAACAATGAAGGGGGTATAGCGCGTAATCTATAGTGAGTATGAAATTGCTGGTCACAGTTAATAAGTTTATAAACCGTATGTGGTAGGCGAAGTTTGAAATAGTACCCTCCAGTGGTACATAAATGAAATGCAGGCAGGCTAAGCCTGTTTGTGGGTCAGTTGGAAAAATGACAATAATCAGTTATTATACAGCAATACTGTAGAGTACTTCGGATCAACGAACTGGTGAAGCTGTAAAATGCTTTCATTATTACGACCCATTGCATTTAACCCGATTTTTTTTTATAATAGGCTTTATGATAGTTCGTTCCTAAGAACTCCTCGTCCGTAAATCAGACGTTCTTAATCGGTGTACTACCTGTAATGTAGAAACTTTAGTTGACTTTTGCATAAATGCTGTTATGGACTGATTGTTTTTAATTCTTTGATGCCGATAGATGTAAATGATGTAAAAATGACATCAGCCCTGTTATTTACTTAAGGCATTAAAATTGATTTAAAGTGAAACTGCTGTGCTTGTATCTCATTTTATTAGCTAGTACAAAATACGAATGTGTTGTAGAATGTAATGTTAAAAGGACACCAGAACAAATCCTTTAAAAATATTATCATGACTGATAATTATCATCATAATCACATTTCTCATTGTTTTCGTCACCGTTTTTTAAAAACAGATTCCACTACTTATCAATTACATAAAACGTTTTGGTCCAAGTCATAATGCCTTAATCCCACAACCTTCTCCTCTTGACTGCTATGATAACACTGACACAAACGGTACTCTCTTGACCACATCATCCGCACCGTAAAAGGTGTTGTTATGCTTATGGGCATCCGGAGGGCAGAAGAGTGTTAACAATACTAATCGCCAGAGGTGCAAACTCATGCATCTGGCGTGACACTCACGCTTTCAGGCTGTCATGCCCAGGCAAGAAATCTATATTACTCCTTTATAAGTCTCAAATTAGCAACATCTATACCACTGGGGTAGTTTGCAAACCATATAGACTATTAGCATGGTAATAAACCTGTAACCTGTAAATACGTGTACATGTGTGTGCAAACTTGTCTCGAATTGAAAATCTCACTCCTGCCAGGTGGCCAAAGTTGACAAACCTGAAATCTCTGAAACACGTCCTTGGCGTTCACTTTACAAGCAGGAATGGTCTCATTTGAAATATATCTGTATCTGGCTCCGTGGACTAAGATCATGGATAATAAATTTTAACTACTTGTATCTATTGGCTGGACAGGAGACCGAAATGTTAGTTTTTTTATTTTTATTTTAATTTAATTTAATTTTATTTTAATCATGGCTGTTGTTCATACACACGTATCAGCAATGACCCGTATAGTACGCGGTGGCGCTTCCGAATAAAAATGTGTATCTTGTACCTTGTTCCATCTTGTGCGACGGCAGAGAAATATTTATCGGACTATGGATATTTTAACCCTGACGATGCCAACAGCAGCCTTGGAAATTCCAGTTTGCTGTAGCCAATGGCACTTACAGGGGAGCGCAGGATGGAGGCAGGCAGCGCCGCGTTTTCCCGGCATGCCCTGCTGCAGGGAGGCAGGCAGGGCAGCGCTGCAGGGGCTGGAGCGCCGTGCGGCAGCATCAAAGCGGAGGACGCCGAGCATCGCGGAGGTAAAAGGAGAATAAAGGCAGATAATCGGCATATTCTGCGGCTGACGGCAGCCATGCGTAGACAACGGAAGGTTTATTTTCTAATGTACTGTATGGTGTGAAGCGCTCCCTATAGCTGTCACCAGTTCTCAAAAACGGCTTGTTAGATTTTTGCATGATCCTAACGTAATTTGCACATAAAGGTTATTTTAATGTTTATATGTAACGACGGCTGGCTGTTTTTGAGCGACGGACTTGAGTGATTCCTCGTCCATACGCTTCGTGCCATGCGAGAGCATCGCTTATTCATGATCTCGTACCTGCGTGTCTGTCGGAATGCATCGTCAGGCGGATGCATTGTATTGCATTTTGAGCATGCTTCCTTTGCTTCATGCGAGGAGATCGGCCGGTCTGGGCTGGGCTTTTGCGTCCGCGAACATCTAAAATAGAAGCCAGAGACTGGTGGTTGCAAATGGAGAAGGGTTCCGATCGAGTCCCCCGACCGCCGAAGGAGGTTTCGATCGTGCTCCCGGAATACACCCTTAACGTTTGATTAAAACTTTGCTTTCAATCTGATACCACTTACTTACTCATGTGCGGTGCTGTGTCGGCTACTCTGTGGGGTGAATAAATCGCCAGGGGCCCTCTGCGATTTAGCGAAAAGTATAGATGATAATACAAAACTTAAAAACAAATTATCCAAAAACTAAATGCCAATCTAAACCAAGTGTTCCCCCGGCCTGTTCTTTACTGTTTTTAGATTATGCAGTTTATTGTAGGTGATGCCCTTTTCTATATAAATAATTCATTAAAGCAGTGAAGAGTTGAGGTTGAATGAGGATCAGCACTTTGGTGTGACCCTGAAAGATGCCGGCTGGGTACCTCTGATCTCAACACCAGGGGACTTGAAAGACACACCATAGCTTTTAAAATGCATCTGGGACCTTGTTTTTGATGAACAATTTTAATGGGCTGTAAAAGAGAGCAGTAGCCGGGCACGACCGGGCAGATCTCATGTAAACGGGTTTGGGTGTGTTAATGACAGGACAAAGCCTTGTGGATCAGTCTGAAATCTGAAGATGACTTAAATGCAAATGCAGTGGCCAGTGAAATATTACAGACGAGGCCATCATTCTGGAAAACTGTGAGATTTTATGTTTGCAAGTAATTATTCCTCAGAAAAGGAAACTACACACATAAATTACAGTGTTTTTCATGTCTTCAGAAACGTAGCTGCCGGATATACGTCTAGAGAGTTATGAGGATCATTAAACGGAGCCCGTCTTGCACGATTTCCTGCCTTTTTCTATTGGTTTGACTTTCCTGGGCCGAGTCCTGCAGAGAGTTCATCGAAAAGTGTCCTCTACTGATATGGACATTGGCCAGCCCCAAATGACCGGCTCCTCCAGTGGTGGGCCCCTGTATTGTGACAGACGCCTGAACTTGAGGCATTGCTCTGTATTCCTTTGCCCTGGGTTAGCTGAAGATAATGAGGGCTACCAGCCAGCTGTCGTGAAATATAATCCCCAGCAGGGACCCAGGCTTATTCACGCTGAGAGGTAATAAAGTGAAGCCTATTTGTACATTTAATTCAGAGGACTGCCTGTGCGGCAAGATACAGACAAAACAGATGTGCTAAAGAGACGTCCCTGTCTTCATCCGAGCTGTATGCGACTTTCCAGCACATATGGTTTATACCTATTCCACCATATTGCTAAGCTGCTGTCTTCTTATACTCAGAGTAAAAGATCCATTTTGCTTAATTGCTAATTTGATCATATTATATGTTTAACATAAAAGGCACCCTAACGTCTTCCAATTAATTAGAAAGCTAGTGAATGTGAGGGTTTTTATACATAAATATAAGGGCACTGTAGGCTACAGCTAGTATAGGAGAGATTGGGGGGTAGTGACGGACATACTGAAGAATATGGGTCAGAAAGCCGGATGAGTGTAGTGTGTAGTGTTTTGTGTTAGGTTTCTAAGTCTATAAGCAATTAATTACCAAAAAGTCAGTGGTGGGTGACTACCAGCTGCGGACCTTAATGTTCAGCTAAAAGCCTTTTTCCCGATAATATGGAAGGATTTTTTGTGAGTCTTCTTTCTGACTTTAACATTCCTATTCCCACAATGCCAAGGAGTCACGTGCAGATGAAAGGACTGTGAGTGTGGTCTCATAAACCAAATAAATGCGTTATGCCAATTTAGGTTATAGCTGTGTGCAATGGCGTCATTTATTTGTAATGAGAATCAGAATCAGATGCGCGTGTGTCCTGCTCTGTCCTTCTTTCAGATGCATCAGTGCCTTGACTATGGTTGCATTGGATTGTGGATGTTTTGAATTATGAAGTCACATGATGCAAGCTGGCTTTTTTGGAATGTCAATGATAGTGTTCATTCTGCACTATTCTGCATATAACAATAAATATGTTTAGCAGAAATCATTACTTGTAAACGTAGCAGCCAGTTTGGTTTTACACTGCGTTTATCCTCTGTGTACAAAATAAATAGCAGTATCAAGGTGGTATGAGCAGAGTTTAGCTGGTCTTGCTAGATAATGATTGTTCTGATGACTTGATGGTTAAATGGGACATGGATTACCCTAATTTCTTTAGCATGAAACAGTTGGATCTTTAGCCATGGATAATTTGTAGACCTCATTAAAGTTTGCTGCAGTCCTACTCCCTTGAAGATTATCCATTTTCTTGAAGTGCGGTCATTTGAATGTAAGAAAATCCCAAAGATGTCTTTTCTGATTAGAGAGTAATGAAGTGCACACAGCTAATATGGTAATTGGCCATTGTCCTCTGGTACCCCTTACCACACCTGCACTGTTGCACTGTTGCATGGTTCACTTTTTTCATTGCACTTTAACCTTAGCACAATTGGATGTTTTTTTGTTGTTATTGTTTATTGGATGTTTCTTTTGCACGTAGTCTACTTTCACAGTCTACAAAAGAGCGGTTCAGGGGCATTTCACTGCTTGTCGTACCTTGTATAACCATGCATGTGACAATTAAAGAATCCTGAATCCTGAATTGTAGTTAACTCTACGTAAAGCAAGCGCGATGCTAAGATTGTGGAGAGCTAGAGTGGGATTTCAGAGCCCATACGAAGGGTTACCCCTTCTCTGGATGAAAAACCGCTTTGATAGGAGATTACTGTGTCCATTTGCTCAAGTGTACGCAACAGTTCGAAGATGGTGGACTGTTCACTGACATCTTTGCCTGAGAGATTGCTCGGGGAGTCGCACTGACTCACACCACTGTAGCTGGGGGATGGAGTCCTGCCCTGTGTCTTTGTGGGGGAGGGGGTTGTTATGTATATATTAGATTGCGAGAACAAAATGTCCCCATAATGTGATAAAAGCCTGTTGTTTTTGTGGAGCACTTTTTTGGTCCCAACACTAGGAAAGTCAATTTTATACAAAATTTCCCATAGAACTGAATGGACGGGCCCCACAATTATAAATACAAACATACGTGTGTTTTGTGTGTGTGTGTGTGTGTGTGTGTGTTTGTGTATGTGTGACATAAGAACATAAGAACATAAATATACAAACGAGAGGAGGCCATTCGGCCCATCGAGCTCGTTTGGGGAGAACTTAACTAATAGCTCAGAGTTGTTAAAATCTGATCTAGCTCTGATTTAAAGGAACCCAAGGATTTAGCTTGTGCTGCACTAACAGGAAGACTATTCCATACTCTAACTACTCGCTGTGTAAAGAAGTGCTTCCTCAAATCCAGGTATTAAATGTGTGTGGTTTGCATCCTCTTCCCATGTCATGTGTGTTTTCCTCTCGCAGCCCTAAGACATGCAGATTGGCTGATTGGTGTCTGTAAACTGCATGTAATATGGGACTGGAAGTATTCCTGGTACTGTACTTGCATTAGACTAGTACCCTTTTCTTATGATCTGTGCCCCCCCCCCCCCAACCAATATGTGCCTTTTGAAGATGGGTAGATGATAGATCCTTTTTAAAGTCTTTTTTCTGCCCCAAACCGTACATGAAGGGCCTACCTGACACTTGTGCGCACAATGCCATGGGCATAACTGAATAATTTGAAGCAGTGTTTCCCAACCCGGTCCTTGGGGACCCTTAGACAGTCCATGTTTTTGCTCCCTCCCAGCTCCCTGCCAGACAGTCAAAATTTTACTCCTTCTCTGGGAGGGAGCAAAAATGTGGACTGTCTGCGGGTCCCCAAGGACTGGTATGGGAAACACTGGTTTAATTAATATATACAACTTTTACCTTGAAGTTTTAGGCCCAAAACATAGGCCTACTTCAGCACCACAGTGACGGACAGCTCCTTTTTGTCAGGTCATCATAGCATGAAAGCTATGAATTCTGTCCTCTCAGGGTAAATAAAATTACTATGAAACAATATACCAATTCAAAAGCAGTTTTGACTGTGTGTTTGGTTATTATACATAATTGTCAATTAATCACATTTAATTATTCAAGAAAAGAAGGATATGAAGTATTTTATAGATATTTTAGTTGACTTTCAATTTCAGTTGAACGGTCTTTATCTGAATATATAAATTAGCACCCAAAAATCACCACTTCAGTACTGCTCGCATGTTGCCGTCTCTTATTTATTGATGCAGAATTACTGCTTCTCTGTCCGATTAAGAGCTTGAGAGAGAGGAATCCTATGGCTGTAGTTCAGTGGATAAGCCCCTTATTGTATCTAAAAGGGTGCTTTGTGGGTAATGTTGTGCACGGCAGTGGTCTCCCGAGGAGTGGGAAATGAGTGATTTGGCGTAATGAGTCATCACTCACACTGTTCTCAGCCAGCAGAACGAGCACACGCCTGGCACGATCCAAACCGAGCCCGTCGACGGTGCAGCTTTCTGCAGGATCTTTTATGGCCCGGTGTTCGTTTTAAGGGTCTAAATATAATATGCAGTTGGGGTCGACGTCCTTGCTCGGGGTGAAGTCAGGTGCTGCGCGGGGAAGCTGCAAAGTGGTAATAATCATCCGGTGGGTAGTTTTTTATCCATTGTGCGATCTCCTGGGATGCCAATACCCCCATCCTCGGGGCAAGCATGCGTCACCGACGCCAGATCCCAGCCCAGTCCTACATTGCTGTAGCGGTGCTCGAAACCTGAGCATTTTCCATCAAACAGCGAGTGATGGAGTTTCCCATGGAATATCATGGTGGTTCAGTGCCCTAGTAACGCTATGTGCTGGTCCGTTATTGTGGCAAGCTATTCCTGGCACAACACATTACATAATATTTTACGCAAACTTTATATCCGAAATGGTATTTTCCTGAGCACATTTTTCATCTTAATGGTTAAAAAACTAGACCTGTGTGTTTCGTTGAGGTGTTTCACAGTTTAAAAATCCAGAGTGATGTCGAGTACGTTAGATAATCCATGTGACACATGGGTGCTTGTTTTGTGGGGATACTGATTCGCTGTGTTTTTAGAGAGAGAGTGTGTTACACAACTGCACTCTTGTAATGTGACAGCTGAGCAGATGAAGGCTGATTAATGTCACCAGGACTTTACCTTAAGCAAGAGCCAAGCTTTGAATGCCTCAAAGAGAATGGAACAGACAGGATTCCCTTCCACATTTCCAGTCCTCGGCTTCCGATCTGACATGCTAGAACCTTCACATTTTTAATAGAAGCTGTCCTGGGTTCTAGGTCATTTCTTTATTCCTGCGGGGATTTTTTGCAGAATGTTGTGTCTGTTCCCTCCTCCGCACTCTCCGTGTTGAACATGCCAGTGGTGCCTTAGAAACAGCTGTTGTAAGAAGCGCGCCCCCTGCTGGACGTGAGCTGAACTGGGAGGGGTCGTTGTTTGTGCTGCTTTTTCGTCTGGAGGTGGGGTTGTGGAAGAGGGCTCTGCAATTCTTATGTGGCATGAGGTGAGGGTGAAGCCGTACCTTTCAGATGAGCACTATTTGGCAGTTTGAAATTACGGGTCAGTTATATCGGTTACGGTAACCTGGAGCTCATCTTCCTAAGAAATTACATTGGATGGGGAAAATCGTATGGTTCCCCATATTTCTTTTCCTGAAATTAGTTTTATTACAGAGGAATACAGTATAATGATACGGCAGTAATGATATTACAAGACTGATTTATTACATTAATATAATGCTGATGGAACAGATAGACATCAAAGTGCCTGAACGTTTTTTTTTTAACCATGCTGCTCATGTCCTGCAGGGTGTGCTCATATGTGCATGTAAATTATGTGACTAACATGCTGTGATTTATAAGGGTTTTAATTAAGCAGCTTGTCATTAACGATCGGCAGCCTTTGTTACCGGAAGGCTTGAAGTGGTGATCGCATGTGTCACCTCTGGGTCAGCTGACCCAGCTGCTTCTCACCAACCAATCCAGTTGTTCCTTGCATTTCAGCCCTGACCCCCCACGGATCACCATGAACTACCTACGCCGACGCCTCTCCGACAGCAGCTTCGTGGCCAACCTGCCCAACGGCTACGTGACGGACCTGCGGCGGCCGGCCGCTCCACACAGCCCGTCCAGCTCACCGGCGTCTCCCGCCACAGAGAGGCGAGCTCAGCAGCGCTCCGCCCCGGCCTCCTCCTCTGCCTCGGCTTCCTCATCCTCCAACTTCCTCAGCTCCTTCTCCAGCGCGGTACGGAGCGGCCCGAGCGCCGCTGTGGGACAGGCAGAACCGGCGAGGTCGGGGCTCGGCCCGGCCCCAACCGCCGCTCCATCTCTAACCCCCGCCACCGGTCCAACCCCATCTCTGCCTGTCACCCCCAAACCAAAGATCTTGCTAGTTATCGGCGACCTCCACACTGACTGGTAAGAGAGCCCAGCTTGATGCTGCCCGCTGACTGATCTCACATCTGCCTCTTTGGAGGTCTTCCTGTCATCAGTATACAACACATCAATCCACCCATCCACCTGCTTAGCAAGTACAGGGTTGCAGGGATCTGGTAGTCTATGCCAGGCAGCTTAAGGCACCAGCAGGTGATAGACCCTGGTTAGTGAGTTTTGAACCGCTATTCTTGGACAATTGACACAGCAGTGCCACCCCTAAATACTCCAGCGTACAATTTAGTATAAATTTTGTCTAATTAATGGGATGGATTCTATAACTGTGCTGTGTCTTCCTGTCAATCCACCTGGGATCCCAAGTTTCTATGCCTATTCTGATTCCCTTAGTGAGCTTTGTGGGGCCGTTTCCCATGTGATAACTCATATTTCTAATGTCACATGACCCGTAATGTCTCATGACTCGTAATGTCACATGATTGATAATAGGGATCATAAGAGCAGGTCATTGTGTCTTCATGATGCCATGTCAGCATGTTGAGTCTGGCTCATGACATTCTGCTACTAGATGGTAATATCCTGAAGAGTAACAGGAAGAATGGGTGTTGTCAAAGCAGCAATACAGTACTGTGCAAAAGGCTGAGGCAAGGAAATGTTTAAAACTATTTATCTGAGTAATAGGGGAATATTTGCAGAGAATAAATAAAACATTATAACACACAACAAGAATTTCTTCTGTTCTGTAAAATGTTACTGGCACCTTGCTGGATGGCTAGAGGAACACCATCTCAGCTCCCAAACCTCTCCCCAGGGGCACCTCAGCCATTCCAGCTATTCTCTCAATTTCACAACCAGCTCATTTAATTAAGGAACATAATTATATAAATTACTCAATGAGATACTGATTAGTCAATCAAGGTTGGATAGCGGTCGAGTCAAAAAATGCATTGGGCAGTTGCTGCAAATCCCGGTGTGATTCTGGGAGAGGTTTGGAAATGGCTAAGCTGCTACACTTTGACATGTATATCATAGGAGCAGCGGTGGCGTAACGATTAGGGACATAGAATCAAAGGGTTGCTATCCCCGACCTGCAAGTCCCCTGAGCTCTGCTCCCTGGATGCTGAAATAGCTACCCACTTCTGTGCCACAGTGTCATACGGCTTAAACGCAGAGGGCTGGTTTCCTCGTTGTACACTGTCAGCAATAACGATTAGTCACGTTTCGCTTTTGCCAACATGAAGATCAGTAAAGAGTATGTTCTAATGTTACTGCCTAGGACTATTACACATTACAGTAGGTTTTGTTCTGCTTTCCCCCTGCAGTACAAAGCATTCGGGTTAGTTGGAGTTATTAAACAGGTAACCCACAGGTATGTCTGTGTGAGTGACTGGTGTGAGAGTGTGCCCTGCGATGGGCTGTTCCCTGTGGCAATAGGCTGCAGACCCCCCGCAACCCCCCCGCAGGACAAGCGGTTACTGAAAGTGGACGGAAGGATGGAGAGACAATTAACTTTTTAATATTAGCAGAACTAATATTTCCATGTGGTATTTAATATATATATAGCTCCTATCCATCTCTCTCTCCTACTGTAATTGGCATCTTGAGCTATAGTATTGCACTGGATGTGTGTGGGCCCTTCAATTTGGCATCCCATGCAGGGTGTACCTTTGCCTTGGGCTGACCCTGTGTTTGGGATTCTTAGATGTTAATAATTAGAAATAATAATAATGATAATAATAGTAATAATAACTGTAGAATTTGGTTAATTAAATCTGAACCTTGCACAATTATAAAATGGAAATATAATAATGTCACGGTAACAGGGTAGATGTGCAGTATTTGCACAGGAACAGTGTGATTGTCTCCACAGAAAAGGTGGTGAGAGTGATGGCCACCAGGAGGCGCCCTTTCATAACGCAGCAGTCGCTCGGCCGCGTCTGCTTCCCCCATCCATCTAATATCTGACAGTGTTCTCGGGGGAAATAGGCTGTTTGAAAATGGTGTCAGACATGAGTGACTCTGAGGGTCTGACTCGTCTGTAGCTCTAAATGAAAACAACCAATGCTAAATAAATGATGTAATAATGTCTGTGTGGTTCAGATTATACGGAATGAATGAAATGAGTGTGCATTTATAAAAGCTAGTTATAATTCGCCACATTCACATGCGCACTATGCTAGATTATCCATCTGTCTATCCATCCATCCTTTTCTCTTTATTTGTCAAGTATGTTGGTCATGTTGGCCCGGAAGTCCTGGGCCATGAGGCAGGACGCACCCTACATGAGATGCCCAGGCTGTCTTAGGCCACACTTTCACAGACACACTATGCTAATGGTCTCATGAGGGGCAAAAGGCCTATTCGGTCATGAAGAATGGAAGAGTACATACAAAGTGAAAGACATCATTGTAGGCTCACAGGAAATATCACTTGCAGAAGAGAGCAGTGAAATGGGACATCATTCCCAGCTATGTTAACTCCTTTAGGAAGGTGTGACCCAAGCTAAGCAGAGCTGGCGTCACCACAGCGGTCTGCCGCTTTGAATGCGGTTCAGGCTGTTGTGGTTTGCGCGCTCGTTGAGTGCGAAGCTCAGTGCTGCCTTTCCTCTCAGGCTCCACGACCGTGCTGACATTTTTGCGAGCAAGGAAACGTGTTCATGGCGACTCTGTACCATGTGTGAAATTTCTGAATTTTCCATGTTTCTTTTTCACATTCTGTTTTATGTCGTTGTGAATGTTAACCCCTCTGTAAAGCACTGTAAGAAAAAGCAGTACACACGACTGTTCGGTTTTCTTGTGACCTACCAAGCGGCATCATGGGAAGTGTGGTTACAAACATAAAGGTTCTGTTAAAAAAAGAACAACCTTCGCAGAAACTATACTGATACTTTTATATTAATGCGTATAGAAAGATGTTCAGTGAAACTGGACTGAAGGATATTAGTTTTGGGGCATGTTTGCCTTTAAGAGTGCAACTTAAGGGTAGTTCAGGGATTGACAGTTTGAATCCTTGTGGAAGATGTTTATCCCAGGTCATGAAGAGGCAAGAGCAAAGCAGGGATGGCTGTTTTGTGCTTTGAAGCCCCCCAGGGCATTCCAGAAGCAGCTCTGAGTGTATCTGAGGAAACCTTGCCTTTTCGCTCAGCTGAGGTTTAATGTCGCTCTATTCTACGGGAGACACAATGGAGGCCCACAGCTCGCTTTCTGAGGGGACGTTTCTCCCTGGTGCTGCGACGCTGGGGCTGTGAGCAGGTCTGATTCTCTCTATGTGAGGTCTACACTTGCTATGTCATCATTGGAACCCCCCCTCCCAAACCCCAACATTATGTTGTGTTCCTACTGTCCACACAGGTAAAAGTAAAAGGACTGTAACCTAAGGTTCCCCCTCATCTTTTTTCATCTGAAATTGCTGCATGGCTGTTCTCATGTCTATTTCACCATACTTGTAACTGTGGGCCAAACAATTTTCGTATTCCTTATTGTAAAATCCTAGTGAAGTTCTGAAAGCGATTGTGCTCTTGTCATTTGAAGATAGCAACATACTCTGGATTTATTGTGAATTATACCAATTCCTTTAACCTCTTTTCTGTCAGTCAAGAACTGAAAGTGTTCTTGTGGTACCTTAATTGACCTTTCAAGGTCAAATTGAGAGGAAAAGGCATTTTGAGAGCCACCACCTTGGTCAACAGCTGGAAGCTTTAACAGACAAGGTGCTGTAGCTGACCTGAGCAAGCCTGGATCAGTGAGCTGAGATGTTGCAACATCTGGAATGCAGTCCTCTTTTGAAGACGTTCGAAAGACATTTTGGTTACGGCTATTTTCATTTATACAAAAGACCTTTCATTTAGGCAGCAGGCATTTTACTGGTGTTTACCATGGTCTGTAATGCTCAAACAATAGGAGTAGCTTCGGAAGGTGATGTCACCCAGACGACAGGCTTACCCATCGCTCTCTCTTTCTGTGGTTATTTATAAACACAAGCTGGATGTGGTCCACCTTCTCCTCATGATATGAGCGCGTCAGCAGTTCCTCGCGTGAAACCTAATACATCGCCAGTGCATGTTACGTTAAGTAATCAGTACTGGGCGAAGAGAATATGCTTGGTTTGACAGTTGCCTGACTCCATTTTCTTTATTCTCTGTCTCCTTTGCAGGGCAAAGTATTTCCGTGGAAAAACGCTGAATGGGACGTGTGAGATCCGAGTGGAACAGGTGGGTATGACTTACAAAAACCGGGGAAAGAAAAGGCTGCAGCATCATTTAACTGTGCACAACAGGGCCTCTCATTGATACAGATGGATTTTTAAGGTTCACACGGGCTCATTGTTCGGGATGCCATGGAAACAGCCCACCAAGGATGGCACCACATGACCTTCTCACTAGTCCAGGGCATCACTGGCCTGTTACGACATAGGCCTTTAGTTTTCTGCTGCGAAGACGTTTAGAGGAATTAATGCAACATTATGAGAGCAGGTCCTTTAATAATGATATTGATTCCTCTTTATAACAAGGCAAATACTGTATTGCATGTTTGTTTATGCATGTTTATTAAGATTACAGAACTCTGGCCCATAGCTCCTTTTTAAAATTTCAACAACCTTTGACTTTTTTCTGGTTAGTTATTGTCTGCTACACTGATGTCATAATTAATGGACGGTTGCTCTCTCAGTGCATTGCATTCGGGTTCAAACACAGGTATGGGCAGCGATTCCTCTGTCACACTCTGCAGCCATCAGTCTGATGATCATACGAAAGAGGGAACCTTTCTCTCTCAACGTATTGTTTGTGATCCAAGATGGAGACACACAGGTTTTCAGGATGGATCCTACAAGCTGTGAAGAGTGAGAAATATCACATAATTTAGCAGGTTGGCATTAAGCATGTAATCCTATTAAATCATGTAATCCCACTAAATCTGCTTTGTATACATCATTCAGTAATATCTATGACCAGCGAGGATTGTGTGTATAGATAAAGTGTCAGTTTCAGGTAGGATTCAGTCATAACTTAACCTGAGCTTTTCCATTGGCCCGATTTGAAAGAACATTAATGGCGTGTTTGATTTAAAAAAATATCCAATTTAAGGTTTTTATAATGTGATGTATTTGGTTATGTTTGTACCCTCAATGTCAGCACTGAGGAAGAAAATTTGGCAGCGTTATGGTTTGGGAGAAAAGACTGAGCAAATGAGTTAGGAGAATGAAAAAAGTGTCTAGGCAGAGCTGCTAGGAGAGCTTTCCTGTTCATTTAGCAAGGCCTTTTTATTTTTATCGCAGTAATGACCAGCTAATTGCCCCCAGAGCCTTTCAGGCCGGCAAACTTTCCTCTGCTGGGCGTTCCCATAGAGTACCGGAGACTTTTCCTTCCAAATATCGCACCAGTAACATGATTGGTTTGCACCCCGCCCCAGAGCGGGGGTGGCCCACTGACCTCCTGGGCCCATTCTGGTGCAGTTCTGCTCTGCACTCTGGATTTTTCCAGCTCGGTTGTAGCTAAACTCTGGCCTACACGCCCGCCTTCACCCATGGCTCACACTGCCTTATAAGGTACCAGATGGTGGCTGCAGCCTTGTCACGTCAAATCGAGCAGGCCCCCACCCTACCCAAAGGGCCCCTGTCTGTAGGCGAGGGCTCCAAATGCAGCGAGAGGCCCAGTGGGAGGCCGGTCTGTGCTGGGATTGCCGATCCCTCCCTCCCATAAGAGCAAGATTCAGTGGATATCTTTTAAACACTACTCTGGAGCAGCTCTTTCTTTGAGAGCAGGGGAAAAATTAATACGAGCAACCTAATAAAATGTTTGCTGAATTGTACACTTTGTGTTTTTTTCTGCTTTCCAAATGGCTGGCCTTCAGCATGACGTTCCTGTCAGGTTCTCGCGGCGTGCGGATTCGTGTTTGTGCATTCAGTTCCCAGCCGCTTATGTGCTTTTGCTACATTAGGAGGCCAAAAAAACACAAACAAACCGTATCCTCGCAGATATCTGCTGTGCGGTTCATGTGATTCATTAGATAGCCGCTGTCGGCCTGATTGATTTTGGTTAGCAATGACGTGTGAAACACTTTTTTGGCTTATAAATACATCCTAAGTAAAAATCTTTGAAATGGTTATAAGAACATATTGCAGTTACATAGGATTTCAGCTGTCCAGGCTGAACTGTGAAGAGTTTTAGCACCTCTGGCCTGCAGAAAAGTCCAGTTAAGGT
The DNA here is from genome assembly GCA_026780845.1 of Petrocephalus sullivani. Classification (NCBI taxonomy): domain Eukaryota; kingdom Metazoa; phylum Chordata; class Actinopteri; order Osteoglossiformes; family Mormyridae; genus Petrocephalus; species Petrocephalus sullivani. Next base: position 27,097,167 of record JAODKM010000058.1, read on the forward strand.
CAGCAGTAAGGAGAGCGCCTAATCCCAAGCCTGTGACCACAGCAATGTGACAGAGGCTCCTGTAGGGGACTTTGGCTCATGGGTCTCCCAGAATCACAGCTCCACCTGTTACTGATCCCCACAAGAAGAAGATCAGCGCGTCTTGTGTACTCCTGTGTTTTTTATGGCCAGCGCCATCTGCAGTGGCTGTGTTTATGGCCTTTGATGGTTTCCATGTTTCTTCAAGGTTGCGGTTGCCTGCAGTGGAGTTGGGGGGAGGGGGGGTGCAGGGGCAGAGAAGGACGGTATTTGGGCACGTTGCTAATCCATCCCCCCCCCTTCCATTCTGGGTCATTAATCACAAGTTTGCTTGGCACGCAAGGCAAAAAGCTTCTACCGGAAACTGATTTGGGGTCATGGCAGAACATCCTGGGAGTTTGAAATAGGTTTTTTTCTTCTGTGCTGGTTCCCAAACATTTTGTCCTGATAAAGCAACAGTGAGGAAAAAGGCTGGCAGAGTGTGATACAAACATGCAGCCGGGCTGCTGACCCGGAGCGCGAGTCTGAATGTCCGCTCTCATCTTTTTACGTGGACTGGAAAGACTCTGTTTTGTACTGTTGTCTTTTTATTTTTACATGACCAGTTCAAATCAATGAGTTAAACTGATATGCCAGGAGGTATTACTCATAATTTTTGAAAATGTATTTTAACAGTACAGAGTTACAGAATTAGCAGATTCAGATTTATCAGGCCGTACAGCCGTCTTCCAGTTGGTTATCCCAGTCAGTGTTGCTGGAGCCCCGGAGTGTATCCCAAGCATCATAGGGCGCAAGGCAGGGATACAACAACATAATTACTTTTCATATATTTTTTATCCCATTTAGAGACTAGCTAATTTAATGCACCATTTTAAGCGCTGGTTGATGAGATTCTGACTTCTCAGTGAGTTTGTGTTGTTTGTTGTTAGGGTTATGGCTGCGATTCCAGCATGACCTGAAGTCTCGTCGCGCTTGGCACGGGTTCGCAGACTGTTCATTAAGTTATCAGACCCGAGCAGTAGATGGAGCGCGTCAACAGAATTTTAGGGGACAGTCCCGAGCAGACTTTCCGAGCGAGAAGGAACAATTATTTGAACAAAAGAAGTACCTCCTCCCCCCCATAAACAAAGTAAAAAATGGCGACACGGCTCTTTTCGCGGGCCTTCTGCGGACTGCTGTTTAAGCTACTTCCTTTGTGCGGCTTCTCGGGAGAAAGCGTCTGCTTGTTTTGGCAGCAGGCGAGCGATAGTCAGTCATCTATCTGGGGGATGGGATGAAGGGGAATGCTACAAATTAGGATAAGATTAAAGGGCTCCGGGGTCAGCGCAGGACCCACCTCCGCTGCTTCTCTGAACGCCCATATTGCCCGGTGTTTGTAGTTCTAAAAACAAGCCGGCCTCCATTACGACGTGCGGAGGCGTGTCACTGAGCGAGACGCACGCCCGCCTGCCCCTTATTTGTATGGAGTCCAGAAGTGTTACACTCACCTTCTCATTTGGCCGACCCCCAGTGCCCTGTTTGCGCGTCTGAAATAACGCTGCGGTTTTTATGAGCTTAATTTAGACGTGGAGCCTGACAGGTCCCGTAACCGGGCCGCCCGTAGGCCGGGGAGGGCAGTCGTCACTAATCTGCTTCATGTAGGCTCATTATAGTTTAATGGGTGGAAGAGGCTGTGGGTCCAGTTTAGAGGTTTTAGTGCCGGTCCAGCTGTATGTGCTTGCGTGTGTGACCTCATCAGCAGGGAAGCCTTGCCGGGGACCTCAGATGCTCCTGGTGCTGGACCCAGTCTAAACCTCCACCATGTCCCGTCAGACTCTAAAAATAGTCCTAAGACCCAGATGGGCATTATGTTGAGGAAAGAGGGCTCACTTAGCTTACAGATTTACAGAAAACCCCTTCAGGTTGACAAATTTTACTGAGGGGACCCCCTCCCCCCCCTGCGGTGGGACGCCTCCTCCATCCCCGTATGGATGGATAGATGTGTATTAGTGAACTGCACGTCCCAGCACTGAAAGACAGAGTGTAATAGTAGTTAGAAAACAATTCCGCAGCACTGCTTTTAACAAATACGCTCACATTCGTGATAAATATCGTCCCATCAGTCGTGTTTTTTTTGTCCCTTTGAAGGACAGGGCAGCTCACGCTCACTCATTAAATTACGTCATTCAATACAGCAGAAATTTATCGGGCTACAAATGCAGTATGTTTAAACTAGGTTTTGGGAGCGGTCCTGTTCTCACACTTAAGTGTAAGTGGCCAAAAATAAACTTAGAGTTGAAGGAGAAAAAAAAAGTATCTTTTCGGATAACAGATGTATTTTTACAGCAGTTCTGCAGAATTTAGAAATCCGTGGTTTTTGGGCCTCAGTAAGACCCGGCGGCCATTTTTCAAAACACAGAACCGACGCGGGGCATTTGCATGCTCCCTGCTTTCTTTCCCAAAGCGGGAACCGATCCAAGTGACCGAATCGAAATGGTAACCATGGCAGTGGGCATCAGGCTGCCGAGCCCCGGCTGCTCATCCATTGGCCATCGGCGGCCTGCAGGCCGAGGAGGAGTGGGCCAGCGTCCTCGACAAGAGCAGGCCAGCGGCTGCCTGGAGCACCGGCCTGGCAGAGGAGGAGGAAGGAGCGATTTCGCTCCTCAGAGGTGGCGTGTCCTGCAGCCGACGCAGAAGTTTCTCTCGGAACCCCATATCCCCAGAGGGCATACAGAGCCTGTCAGTGGCCTACAGATGGCGGGGGGGGGGCTTCTCCGAGCTTCTCTGAGCTTTCCTGCAGAACAAATTAAGGGGCTTGGTTGCCCCCTTTGCTCTCATCTGTGAGTTTTTTTAGCCCTTAGAATAACTTCAAAGCAGTGTGTGCGTACACACATTACATCCGAGGGCTCTATACCGCTGACAAGGAGTGTATTTTATTTTAAAAATAAATATTCCATGTCCACACGTGGCATCACTTCCCAGAAAGTGCAGCCGGGTTCTGGTTCTCGCGAGAGCAAACCCGAGCCGTGTCAGATTTTTCTCCTCTACAGCTTTCATTAAAGGCATTTGGCTCCAGGAGACCGTTTGTGGGGGCAGAGTGTGCATCTCCCCAATTCGTATAACTCGGGGAAATCGTGATAAGTTAGAAGCCCGTGATTGTGGAACCGCAAGTCGACAGGAAAGAGTTTCCTCGCATGTTTTGATTTAATCTACACATTCTAAACACCTCCTTTCTTTTCATCAGGCGTTCTTTTTAAGAAACTTCCCTATACCCTGTCAAGCCTAACGTAATGAATGAATGAATGAATGAATTTATGCTATATATGGATGGATGAATGCTAATGAATAATATGATTCTCCCAAAGTCAAAGTTGCCAGTATATAATTTATTTATCTTATGCTTATTTTACTCTTCCTTTACCTTCTATTGAACCACAACGACCTTACCAGCAGTACAGGAGTGCAGAGATTTGCTGCTGACCCAGTGTCTGTACACACAAAATGAAGTATCTGCGTTAAAAGAAAAAAAAACATAAATACAATGGCTCTTTGTCATGGATACTCACCTGCCCCACTGGGGCTAATGAATTTGAAAGAGGATGAAGGAATTCCGGGAGCCGGGGGTCTCCCAGCTGCTGCTACCTGAACCCGAACGGGCAGCTTGAGGTGTGGACAGGGTATGGGCACGGTATATCTTAGGGGGTTTTTCCATCGCAGCAAGTACCGCACTTTTGGTACTTTCGGTGCCTCAATAAAGTACCAAAAGTTCAGTATTTCTCTTGTGTTGGTTTTCCACTGCCGTAAAAACTGGTACCGGCGCTGAATGAAAGGACAACGGGAGGCGGGGCATTTCGGACTGGATTCAAACAATGGCTGTAGTATGCAGCTGGGATGTTGGATATTAAATCTAACATCACATGTTATGCACATGCAGTTCTTACATCGCTAGTGAGTTACATTAAGATCAGACTTTTTCTTACTTTCGGTTTTATACGGACATTACGGATGGCACAGGGGGTTAATGTTTTGCTAAAACTTTTTAAATTTATGTAAATTTTTTTATTTTATGTTAACTAACTTATAAGTACTCCTATATTTATTACAACAGAATCACATCGCTATATAAGTTACGCCCCAAAGTACCGAAGTACCAAAGAAGTACCCCAACTGGTTTGGCACATTTTCAGTACTTGAATTTTTGGTACTGGTACTCGACCGGAAGTACCGAAAGTACTGTACCAAAAGTACCAAACTTCATGTGGTGGAAAAGTGCCCTTAGAGTAGGATCTAAAGGTCAGCAGGATCACACTAATTCCGTGTCTTGCAGGCAGAGTTCTCCGAGATCAACCTGGTGTCCAACGTGAGCCGAGGATGTGTGGTGGACATGAAGGCCTCTAGGAGGGGCAGCCGAGTCGCCAGGTAAGGCGCTGTGCCGCCAGAACATTCAGCCAATATATAGTATGTAGTATGTACTGTATATGTATATATAGTATGTAGTATGTATATATAGTATGTAGTATGTATATAGCATGTATACTGTGCACAATGAATCATTTATTTAAAGAACGGCTTTAAGCCAAAGTAACGTTCAAGTGAGAGAACAGGGTCAGACAGAGTCCCTGGACTGATTGGGGTTAAGACCCCATCAGTCACATCACACTGCCAGCCGTGGCATCAGAACCGATGACCACCTGACCGTGGGTCGTGACGTAGCCTTTTAGTCAGCCGCTATAAATCGGGCGCTTAGACTGCCCATAATATCTGCATTTCAGCATATAACTTTGTTTGAATGGTTCATAACACAGTTCTCATCATAGCTGACCTTGAGCATGTCTGCAAGGACTTGTTCCCGGCTCCCTAAATTGAATCTGCTAATTAGTGACACGCTGTTAGGCTGAAATTCTCACAAGGTTTATTCTGAGGTTGTGAGCCTGCAGTCTCGCTGCTGGTCCTAGCGGAGTGACTTGCCATTTCTGTCACCAGGCTGATCTGACGGATTCAGTCTGTCTTTGTTACCCTGTGACGCTAATAGGTAGGCGAAACGTTCATCTGCTATTCACGGTGAAGCCAGAACATCGCACAGCATGTGATTATAGTCAAGCAGCAAGGAATAGCCTATTTTCAGATATAGTTTGTACTCCTTTTTTGTATTTTGTTCCCTTCGTGCTGTTGAGTTTTTCTGCATACGCCTCCATATAGCCAATTTACATACAAATGGTGACACCCTAGCATTTTCAACAGGTTATTACAGAAATGATTTGTGGCAGTTTAGATTACCTCACTCCCTCAGTTGGGCTTGAACCGGAACCGTCTGATCCGAAGTATAACTGGGTATTTGCTTAAACAAACATCCCTGGCTCTAAAAAAAAACAACTCTGAGTATAGCAGTGTGTACTGTGCTGTGTTCCGCAAAGCTTGGCTTCTCACACTGTAAGCTGCATTTAGAGTACAAAATTTTACCGTTTCTGGTTTGTCCCCGCTGTACGGCGGGGGTCTGATGGATGACACAGGTCACGTTTGGTCCCTTACGTAAGAGTGAATTCGTTGCTAAGCTCCTGTCCAGTCTGGCAAGCTCAGGAACGATGTGAGGTGGCACCTGTCCCAGAATGTGGGGGTTAGGGTTGTGTGGTGGGCGGGGGTGTTTGTAGGTGACACATGTAGTTGGAGTTAACAGGGGACCCCTCCCCCAACAAGGCAGGCTACTCTGGGCGTGACTCTGGCATGGGCCAGCGCTCTGGGTCTCGCAGTCCACAGGCCTCTGAGTTTCTAATCAAACATGTCCGCCCCTCGTCTGACTCTCAGCCCTCACCCCCTTCGACGTCCTGAGAAAAGCCTGGTGTTTTTGCGAGGTATTAGGCAGGCTTCGGGCGTCTCCGCCTGGCAGGAGGCCTTCTGCGGCATTTGCTGTCGGACTCGAGTGAGAGCGAGTCGTGCGGACCAGTTTCTGCGGCTTGACAGATGGCGTACCGCTGGTGAGTTCGAGGGCACTGCCCCGGGCTGAGAGCGGGCCTCGTGGAGACACTCCTCTGCTCATCATGCCCCGTCCCCGTCCCCGTCCCAGGTCCTGCCTGCACCGGCCGTCCTTCTTTATGCCGATATCAGTCACCTTTTTTTTTCATTTCTCCTTCGTCTTTGTTCTTCACACAGACCAACAGTTTTGGCCAGTTTAACGATCACCATTTATGGGATTGAATTAAAGCTGTCCTAATAATTCTATTAATTGTCAGTGTTGACACACTACAGCACATCTGCGCAACAACGAAATGTGTCATCTGCATTTACCCCATGTGACATCGTGACACAGCAGTGGGCAGCTACTTGAGCGCCCAGGGTGCTTGGGGACGGTACCTTGCTCACGGTACCTCAATGGTACTTGCGGTTCGGGGACTCCAACCGTTGATCTTTCTATTACAAGGTTGCGTCCCTAACCATTATACCACCTGCCTGCCCCAATTGCCGATTATAATAATGCCCCGATAATACGGATTGCTCGATTATTAAAAAGCATAAACTAAAATTTTTCATCTCGATTACTTCGCAGTATGTAGGGAAGACGTTGGATACAGGATGGGTCCAAATAAATAGCGACAGCATCATTTGTGTGGAAGCACTTCACATTAAAGCAAATGAAAATGCAGTCTCATTGCGATATGTAGAAGTATGTAGAAAATGAACTGTATAGCCAAATAGAAGTTATTGTATTATCAACAGAGTCTGTTAAATAAGTTAGTATTTTCTTCAGCCGTGCCAGTAGACAGAAAGTAGTGCTGAGGAATCACCTGCTTCTGCTCAATATCGTCTTGATGGAATACAAAGTATTCCCATACAGCGGGATGCGACAGTCTTTTTATGACCAGTCCTTGTTCACTTTTCTCCTCTTGGCTCATTTTGCCTAATGTCTCATGAACGCGCCCGCATGGTCTATGCGTGAGTCAAACAGCAAGGATATGAGTGTTTGCGATTGTCTCAGGCAGCGCATGCAGAGCTCGTGCAAAAGCACTAAACTTCAGACTGTTTTTTTTTAGCATATACTAGATAATGTTGAAAAGGGACTGTCATAAAAATTGCAAAGCTTGCTAAGTTTGGTTTCCTTTGACTAAGTAGAAATGTTTTTGCACAACTTTTTGATGGTTTAAAATCAGCAAACTCTTGTGGTCTTTGTGGGGTGACAATTGCATGTGCGTGAAATGCCACGTCTGTGAATTTTACTTCCTTTTTCCTTCTATTGGACGACCTTACCATCGACCCTACCATTGTCTTATTATGCGGCAGATTACTCGGTCATTGATACAATCGATAGTGACAGCCCTAAATTATACATATTGTACATATTGTGTCATGGTGGCTCAGTTGGTTTTACACCTCCACGGAGTCCTGCCCCCAGCCATATGTATGTGCGTTTTGCATGGGGGTGTCCTCGGAGTACTCCAATTTCCTCTTGTCCGTGCAGTTCAAGCTAATCTGTGTCTCTAAATTGCCCATAGTGTGTGGCGGTATGTGCCCTGTGATGGACTGATATGCTGTCCAGGGTTCACCCCGGCATTAGCAGGGATAGTGGTAAAGAGATGGGTGGAAAGATAAATATGTAATCATTTGTAAGTGTTGTGTCTTTCAAGACACCTTCTTAGATGTCAGCAAGAATCTGGTTGCTAATATGTTCCAGCAGCAGCAAGTGGTGTTTTCAGGTGATTTTTTTTTTACAATTGTTTTTTCTAATTTTATTTCAAACAAAAGAGGTCATATAGATCCAACAGAATATTCAAATGAGAACCAAACCAGCCATCCATCTTCCATAACCACTAACCCAGTGCAGGGTTATGGTGATCCTAAAGCCAGGCACAGGGTACAAGGCAGGAGGCACCCTGGACCGGATACCAGTCCGTCACAGGGCACACAAACGGGAGATTTAGAGACACCAGCTTTCCTAGTTACATAGTTGCCCGGAGGAGTCCCTCATGAACGCACAGAGGATGTGCAAAATCCTTACACACAGACAAGGGTGTGATTCAAACCCACAACCCCAGAGGTGACGATGGGGATACGACTACAGACTCCGTGCATCTCTGTGCATCTCTGTGCATTCAGGAGTACAGGATGGTGAATCGTCACCCCCTGCATCTTGGGCATTCCATCAAAAAGTTACTCGAACTAGGTACCATTGTGCTCTTGAAGCATTGAGGTTTTGCCACTCTGTGTATTCAGTTTGCTTTCAGTTCCAGTTTGTTATATTGCACCCTTCCTTCCTAACATGTCCTAGAGCGCTTAACAAAGATACTGCAGCATCAGCAGATAAAACGGCAAAATATTAAAGTTGGCGTAAGGTTTAGAAGACAGCAGAGTGTAGGAAGTTATAGGAGAGGAAGAAAGGCTGGGTTTCCAAAATCACCTGACTACTCGACACCACCGGACATGCAGGCATCATTCATGTCAGAAATGGGTGCCATGTTGGTTTTTGGGTAAGCCCCCCTGTTATGGTCAGCTAGTCAGGGGGGGATTTGGAGGCAGGAGGTCTTTTCTGTTTTTTCGTTCTCTGTACCAAGCTGATCTGACCTTTATGTCCCTTTAGGTCTTTCAAGGCGGACTTTGTTTTGATTCGCCAACACGCCTACAGCATGACGCCAGGCGATGACTTCAGGAGCCTTGTGATTGGCTTGCAGTTTGGGGGCGTCGCCAGTGTCAACTCCCTCTTCTCCATCTACAACTTCTGCAGCAAGCCCTGGGTGGTACGTGAGCACGATGTCCTGAGCACGATGTCCAGCCCCGAAAAGGATTCCGATTAATTTATTTATACAATTAAGAGGCTCTACACATCTGTCTTCCAAGTCTTAGGGGAGTTTCCAGCAGAAACAGTTTGTCTCTCGCCTGTAGGTTTGTGGCATCACGTTTCAGGGTGATTATGAATCTGGTCAGGTTTAATTTCAGCCAATTTATTCACGACACAGGCCGCTGATGACACACAGTGACTAGAATAGTGAGCATTCACTTAACGGTTTGGCCTCATCGCTTTCATTTCATGTCACCCTCAGTTTTCTCAGATGATTCAACTGTTCCACTCCTTGGGTCCAGAGAAATTCCCCTTGAATGAGCAAACTTTCTATCCGAACTATAACCAGATGGTGAGTACCTCTGACTGCAGAGCTGTGCTGCTCCTAATGTCACTGTCTTTCGGGTCTTCGTCTGAATGCACAGACGGAAATTACCAACCAAAGTCGAATACTGTCTTCAAAAGCGAACTCTCTCCAAATGGATGACGTAGATAGATTTGTTATTTCTTTGCACATATTTTTCTTGGGTTTCACGAGCTCTTAATTAGAGAATGCCTAACATTTCAAGAAGTTTACGCAAATGCTTATATAAGCTAAATATTTGTACTGTATAGTAGTATCTCGCTATGTTATGTGGTTGGTCCTGCCAAAATGATCTCATCAAGTAAAAATTGTTGAAGTGGCTTGTTAACAGTGTCATACTAAATGGAGAGTTTATATGTGCATGTGTGTGTGTGTGTGGGTCATGTATATAATCAAAACCTGTTATTTTGACGTTGTTTGGTTACTTTTGGTTAAGGTTAGCTGGGTAGGGGTTAAGGTTATCATTGCTGAGATTAGGGTTTTTCCCTAATGAAAAGTTCCCACAAAGATATTAATACAAATGTCCTGGTCCCCATTTAGATAAGTACATGGGTCTGTGTGTGTGTGTGTGTGTGTTTGTGCGTGTGTGTGTGTGCGTGCGTGCGCGCGCGTGCGTGTTCGTGTGTGTGTGCACCAGTGGTCCTTGTCTTGGACCGACTGTTCTGTAAGAGGCAGGTACTGGGAGCGCACTGGTCCCAAAGGCATTATGGGTTCCTATCCCTCTTTATTGGGTGCTACGACAGAATGCCATAGTGGCCCTGATTTTGCTTGTACATTTTATTAATTCTTCATTAATTAGCATGGGTGTGCAGCTAACGTGTAGCGGCACCAGCTAGCATGAGTGTGTAACCATCACTGTCACCATAGACATTCATAATGCTTTGCAATAAGGTGCTTTTTAAGCTGAAATATCCATTTCCCATCACAGACTCACTCTGGGAGGTCTTTTTCCTTAATTCTTTTTCATTAAATCTTTATTATAAAAATATAAAACACAGATTAAAGGTAAAACATACACAGTCCAGCCGAAATGGTATCCCCTGGTAAACAAGCGATACAAGCCTTTCAGTAAGTAGCTTGACGTGGAGTTTATAGGAGAGCCTTCTTTCCCTCCGTGTTAATCGTTCAGGCTATTTACACGCGCAGAGAGAAACGTGAAACTGAGTCGGCACGGCGTTTCAAGAGGAAAGCCGTCAGCAAAGCGTCACGTAGACGCAAAACTGCAGTGGGAAGTCGAGGAAGGAGAGCGACTGGGAGGCTCTACACCTGGAACGCACAGCTTTACTTTAGTGCCCTATATTAAACCTCTCACTGAGTGAAGAGTCAACTATTTAGGCCAAAGTAAAGACAAGTTCTGTGGCTGTCCCAGACACCGTGCCAACTTCGTTTCTAGGAATGATTCTGGCTTCGTAGAAAATGTAGATATTACATATGTCGAAATGGTTTAGGAAACTTTTAATTCTTCCAAGTACCTCATTTACAAGATGTTTCTTTATAGAGACTTCAGTAATATTCTTTTAATTGACACAAAGCAATGTTTAATTAAAATTACGTATGCTATTTCGTTTCTGAGTGGTGGAGAATGACAAAGAAAATGACTAAGCGATTGTCTGAGACAGATTTCCCCTCATGCCTTGAGCCCAGGCTTCCACCCCAACTAGACATGGGAGTCTCCGATTGGATCCACACTTGATTCCCTTCATAGCTTATATAACACACTGCACAAATACGACAAAAGTCTGACTATCGGTTCCGTGCTGCCATGTATCCCTCTGTGTTTGTGTTGTGGAGCTCTCTTGTTCCATAATAAATACGTAAAAACCATTTCAAACCCTTATTTTCCAGGCATAACAGGCCAAATGCATTCTCGTCAACTCAGGCCAATATCGACGGCATTAAAAAGAACCCTACAACACAGAGTAGAGGGCACAGGGACAGAGTCGTCAATAAATATGTTACAGTGCACGTTGTGCGTATGTATATACATATGATGTTTACATATAAAGGACATTTCTGATATTCAAGATATATATTTTTAAACTCCAGTACTAGCAGACACTCGGACCGTGAGTCGGCCGTTATATGAAGTTCACCTTATTAGTGTCGCCCTCGTGCTGGAGACGACGTCTAATAGTTGTTTTAAATGTGAGGATAACTAAATTAAAAACAAAGTTAGCCCTCTATACAGATTACTTCCGGAGTTCGTTTTTTTGTTTTTTTGTAATGTTACAGGCCGATCGCTTTACGGCGGCCATGTTTGAATACTGAATCATTGCTGAAAGCTTTAGTACTGAAAGGGAGTCTGTGCGAACAGCAGCATCTGGACCAGCGCTTTGCCAAATCATTCCGTGTCTCAGAAGTGTGGCGCTCAGACGAGGTCCCGTTACAGGCGGAGCCCGAGTTGGCGGCAGGTGTTAAAATACGACTGCGGATATCTACATCTGAAAAGAAAGGGCGTGGTCCCCGTGCTTGGCGGATAGAGTCCTACAATGCCCAGAGCTGGGGGTGCGTGGAGGAGGGGGGCGGGTTTAAGGGCCGGTAGCATTGATGGTGGTTTTGTCGCGGATGGACACTCCCCTGTACCAGCTGCAGTAGCCTTCCTTCTGCTGGATGCACGCGTAGTGGCGGGATTGGTACCCAGGATATCCGAAGTGAGACAGCATGTCCGTCCACAGGCACTCGTCCTTGGCGGTGACGAAGCACGGAAGATAGTAGCAGGCTTTGATCTACAAACACATGGGAAACACCATGGGGTTAGCCTCGGGCTAGAGTTGGATTGATATCGAAATTTTGACTTTGATGCCAGCTTCAGTACCTTGATATCAATACCAAATTGATAATACAAGCCATTCACATTTAAATTTTATATTGCTATGAAGAAGCAGGCCTATTTAGCAATACGTTACAACGGGTGGGCAATCTTATCCGGAAAGGGCCAGTGTGCATGCAGGTTTTTTGGGATAACCTTTAGGTCAGCTTCAGCCAACCAGTCCTCTAATTAGTAATCTAATTAGGGAGTTGCAGCAAAAATCTGTACACACAACACAATCATTCTGGATATGATTGCCAACCCCTGGGCTATAATATAGTTTTAGCGTAATCTGTGAAATATGTATAGATTAATTCAATGCATAGATTCTAAAATTTATTTGGCTTCAAGTGTTACAAAACCTCATCAATATTATACTAGCGTTAGGTTTGCGTTTGTGTTTGTTCTGTCCCTCATTTAGCCTAGCCTAGTTTTTATCACTGGGCAAAGAGATATGAACACGGCTTTGAACGGAAACACGAAATAAAATAACCACTAAATTACATCATTATCATGGGTATTATGTCTGTTTTTGTGCACACCTGACGACCTTTAAAGTCCTAGAATAAATCAGGGTGAGTGAGGGACCGACAGTTCACCAGGACCATTTTTCACACCATTTTTGGTCAGTTTAAAAACAAAATAAATTTTATTTTGGTACCGCAACATGATACTGATATGATATATCAAATAACATCTTCGCAGGCAGTGTGAGAACGAAGGAAAGGAGGCAAGACAGTTCAAGATTTAAGCCAATCCAGGAGCCAGCTGGGGGCTGGCTTGCACATGTGTCCAAAAATGCTGCTTTTTAAAACCATATTTCTTAGGTTCATAAATTTTTTCTGAAAAACTGACAGTTCTCACGTTTGAAGTGGGATTTTCTTTTCCTGAAACTTTTAAGTGCCAGCCTGACACTCTAAGTTGCTTTAAAATAAAGAAAAATGTAACAGTGCAGGGAGTTTATTAAACCTTAAGGAGCCAGATAGCATGAGATCAAATATTTAAATGGATCTGGCTTCTTTTCTTGATGTAGTAGAAAATGTCATCGTACACTCTATACAGACTTTGTGGAGTGTAACCTGGATGTAGTTAAGCAGATTATTTTGAGACTTTGAGTGCTCCTTGTGTATACACTGGTATCCACTTGGTACTCCAGTTTCCTCCCACAGTCCAAAGATGTATTTAGATGCACCAATGTCTCTAAATTGCCCTTGTGTGTCTGCCCTGTGAAACACTGGAATCCTGTGCACATTGTCATGCACTGTGCATCCTGGGATAGGGCCCAGGACCACTGCCAGCCTCATTCAGGTGTGTGCTTGTGGAAGATGGATATTAAGACTTATAAAACATATTTCAAAGCACCAAAAATTGACAGTCCTGCTATACAAAGAAGATGGTGCAGAGAATCCCTAATATGTTCATGTATGTGCCAAAGTATGTACAGCTGAAACAAATAAATCAGTGAATCCCTCAGAGGGTGTGAGGGCTAATTCTGGGGAATGTGGGGCTACTACTTTCGGGCTGTCCGAGAAGCTGAAATGCTGAGTAGGGTTCCTGGAACTGCCGGAACTGCAGGCCATTTGAATGCCTCAGACTGGTAGCTTGATGCCACAGAGAAGCACAAAAGCTGTATGTGACATTCACTTGCGTTTATGCTATACCATGGTCCAAAAATCTTTACAATAAAAGAAGTGGCCTTAAGGGTTAGAAAACAGAACAATGTGCTTTAAAGAAGCCGGGAGCTCAAGAAAACGTTTCAGGGTGCAATCGTTATGGCAGTAAATACCTCAGGGTGTCATCTTTAAAACAGAAGCCATGTGCTTTTGCCCCAGCAAAAAAAAAAAAAAAAAAAATCCAGGATCTGGAAATGCGCTTATTTTAAAGTGCGGCAGACGCTTGCAGCAGGCTGTTTGCAGCCAGGCTGCTGGAACACTTAGGGCTCCCAGATGTCCTCAGGAGCGGGTAGCCTCCATCTGACAGCTGGCATTGTGGGTAACGCAGCTTCAAAGTGCTGCCTGTCTTATGCATGGTGAACGAAGGCATAATAAATCCGGTGGGATTTGAAAGGCATCTCTGACAGATTCTCCAGACGTCTCCTAAGGCACATCAGAGTGAAATTACCTTTGTTTTTCCACCTTTTTCGTGTAACTAAATATCTAAAATTGACTCCTATTATCATGACTCTCCATCCTTAAGGCTGTGGTACAAATTCATGAAGTATAGATGCTGGGGGGTGAACTGAAGGGCGCGAGGGTAACGGGAATGGGCAGCTGGTGGCAGCACGGTGCCACCCCCCTCCAGCAGCACAGCGGCAGCCACTCACCCTGCACTTGCAGCCCAGCTGGTATCGGTGGTTGATGCCCTTCTTCTGCGATAGCGTGAGCCGCTCCCACCTCTCGTTGAAGTTACAGAGGCCGGTGTAGAGCCTGCCCTCGTACACACGGCCTGGGCACGGAGAAAGCACAGGGAGACCCGGTCAGCAAGCAGCAGCCACGTCACCCACGTGGCGAAAGGGTTCAGCACTACTAGTGAAAGGAAACCCATCTAATGTGCACTATATACTGTATAAAGTGACCCGTATGCCTAATGATTATAGGCATTGGAGAGACTAAATGCAAAGATATGTTTATTGGGTGGGGGGGGTTCTTACACCTGTTCTTACACGCCTGAACAAAAAAGGGCGTCAAGATTTAGTCAGTTATGTCAGTCGCTTTGTTTTTTGTATAATACTCCAGTTTTACAATGGTATATTTTTGAAGTAGCTCAGACATATTCTACTGGAATGATCATAGTTTTTCTGTGTTTTATACTGAAAGGCTATTTTATTTACTGCGCCACGGATAGGAATGTACTGGTCACAGCTTAGTAATGTTATAAATCTGAAACAGTTGCTGCATTGAACACAAAGTATTATCTGAGTATAGAAATGGTACATCGGAAACCTTCCTTTATACAGGTACACTCAGACACACACCACTGGCAAAGCAAAATATTTTCACCCTACAAGCACAGAACATTGACGTTCATAAATAAATGAGCATGCAGTTCATACAGAAAACCTTTGAGATTTAGGACAATACTAAAAAGGAAGCCGTTAACCCAAATTATTGAATTCACTGGTGTAGTGGTGACTTGATGGGGGGGTAATATATTATACTGTATAATGCATATATGCTTTTCTCCTCTGACATACACATTTCCAACATTTTTTAGGTAGGATACATTAAATCCATTTTTTTAGATGTGGCTATATACTGTGAATGTAGTAATAACAAGACACCTCGTACAACAATCAAGTAAACATTTGGGTTTTAGCATTTTACGGAACAGCCACTGAATGGTTCATGTAGAAATTATAATAACTTGACAGCAGTTAGACATCTACCTTTCATCTATGGAATATTGCCTGTACAATTGTGATCTTCACCAAAAGTCCTTACCTGTGATCAGGTACTGGTATTTGTGTATGTCGAACTTGACGCCGCATAAACTTTCGGAAGCGTCAGTGTAGACATGCTGAACGTGCTGTATCTTATCGAACCCTTTGTACATCTGCAGAATGACAGCGTAATGAATTAGCATGGGCTCATTGGCAGTAGGAGAAAACAGATGCAGCAGTACGCGATGCAAGCAGTGATGAAGCATCGATGTGACAAGCGGATATGGTTGTAAATGGTCTTTCTGTAACTCATGTCAAACCATTGCGTTAAATGACAGGAAAAGACTTAAAATGCTCTGAGAGGATCTTTTGATTTGATGTTGGAGATCCTTTGAACTTTATAGAGTCTACACAGCAGCAGAACACAAAACTGTCTTGCACATTTTGTGCCTTGTTGATTTGGGAGCCCTCATTTACGCCCGCCCTCTTGGCTGAGGAATTCACATGCAGTCAGGAAACAGGGTGACCTGGGATCGTGCTTCAGGCCAGCTTCTACAATTCTTGCAAAGACAAACACGCTCCCTGATTAAAAACAGCTTCCCTGGCGGGCTGAATCCTTTTTATTTGTCCCCGGGCCTGTTCCCTGGCCATTTGTTCCCAGGAAGCAGTCATGCAGCACGCAGAACATTCCTCATTTTGGAGTGAGACAACCACCTACCTTCATCTGCTTCACTGTGTAGCGCATGGTCCCGAAAGGTCCATCCTTTAGGAGCTTCTTCCCCACCACCTTGGCCCGGATCACTGCGGGTAACCAACAGGCGTCAATGTGGTAAACGAAGCATTTGTGCCCTGGTGGCTCCACGTGAGTGACCGAGCGAACAGGTGGCCCCCCGACCCAAGATCGCAAGGGCTTACTCAACCCCGGTCGTCAAGGGCAGGATCACCTTAACCAATTATGTCTGAGCTAATCGTTACCAGCATTTCCCTGAAACATCTTTTTTCTCCTGGCAGTAGCAGACTTCGTCTCCTTAATACATGACAGAAACTCATCGACGGGGGAAGAATACACACCGCCTGTTAAATAAATTTTGAGTTTTGGGGGACTGCCAGGTCTATAAAGTACCATGGCAAACATAAAACCTTGGAAAATAACATTTGGGAGGGTTTAAACAAAGTTAGGAAATTGCCTGTAGACCGTCACTGGAAAAAACCAGCACAAAAGCCCTGTTAAGTCCGATTCCGTCGCATCGCTTGATGTGTGGCAGCCAGCCAGCAGGCAATTCATGCTGGCAACTGTCAAGGAGCCCGTCAGTGGTGGGAGCCAGGATTTTACCTATTCTGAGTGAAAACATACTATAACAGTCAGTCATTGACGTGAGGGTTGGGTCTTATATGATGTTTATTTATAAACTGAAGCCAAATATGCTCTGTGTGAGCACTGGCAAGGATCTAGAAGCAAACAAACAACGAAGGGAAAGCAAAGCAGGAACCTGAGAGCGGCCCAGTGAACAAAAAAACAGCAAAGGGAAAGCCAATCAGGAACCTGAGAGCGGCCCAGTGAACAAACAAACAACGAAGGGAAAGCCAATCAGGAACCTGAGAGCGGCCCAGTGAACAAACAAACAGCAAAGGGAAAGCCAATCAGGAACCTGAGAGCGGCCCAGTGAACAAACAAACAGCGAAGGGAAAGCCAATCGAGAACCTGAGAGCGGCCCAGTGAACAAACAAACAGCGAAGGGAAAGCAAAGCAGGAACGTGAGAGCGGCCCAGTGAACAAACAAACAGCGAAGGGAAAGCCAATCAGGAACCTGAGAACGGCCCAGTGAACAAACAAACAGCGAAGGGAAAGCAAAGCAGGAACGTGAGAGCGGCCCAGTGAACAAACAAACAGC
>JAODKM010000058.1:27133015-27143054 GCA_026780845.1 Petrocephalus sullivani
GGGGGGGGGGGGCAGAGGGAAGGGGATAACCACAGTCTGAATAAGCAAATAAAGACATAGAATGTTAAGATATCAGCCATCTGCACACACAGAGGCCATGTCAAATGACTCAGATTTATACATGAATGCACTATTGCCCAACTCATCACAGTTACTGTATGTACAGGGTACGTAGTGAGATGAAATTTCATACCTTCTGGTCCAAGGTGTAACGTTCAAAAATCAGACAGGACATGTGTAACAGCCAGCATAACTTAAGGGCAACATCTTTTGCGACATATATATGCATATATTGTATATGCATATATGCGAAAATTTTCATAAGTGGAATACAGTGGTAATGAACTCTGTATATACTCTGTACAGACTCTGGCACAATGTTCTGTGGGTTTTCATCCAGCTTTACTGAATCACACTTTGGTTATTATTAGCACTGTAGCCTCACAGGTTTGGGGTTCATATCCCACTGGAATCCCACCCCTGCGTCTATGGGTTTTGCATGTTATGCCCCTGTGGCTGTCTTCTGGCACTCAGTGGTCCAAAGAACAAGAGTTTTTTATAGATTTTTTTAATGCAGTTGTCTGTGTCTGTCCTGCGAGGTACTAGCATCACATCCAAGGTGTCCCCCGCCTTGTCCCCTGTGGCCATGTACACTGGGGCAAAGACTTGGAGAGCAGACATAGTAGCAAACAAAAGTTGGTTTATTTACAAAAGAGGAGCTGGCAAACAAACAGGATCACAGGGGAGTGAAAAAGGGAGGCTAGCATACAGACAACATCCAAGCACAACGTTAATGATAGAAGGGGGAGACAGGACTGGGAAGCACTTAAATACGGGACTAAAGAGCGAGCAAACAGGAGGCAGCTGGGAGTGGTTAATATGAGCGCAAGAGCAAGAGGCAGGACAAGTGAGCACCGGGCATGGCTTGTTAGAGGAGGGTCAGATAGACATGGGGGGGCACCTGTGCTTCCTGGGCTCTAGGCTGTCTTTGACCTTTCTAGTGAATCAGTGGTCATAGAAGTTGGATAGACAGATATTCTATCGTATTCTAGATTAGGAAATACCTTAACAGGTCACCACCTGGTCATAAGGTAACAATCAAGTTCCAGACCTGTATGACTTCCCAGTTAGCGAATAATGATTGTGCCTTAAGGTACAAAGTAATACTTTCAGCTGTTTCTTGCAGTGCTTGAGAATTTTACAGCCAAGGCACCTCCTTCTGTATGATTTCTGTGCTCTAATTGTGTTTTTATTTTGAGAGTTTATGGACACAGATATAAATACAGGCCAAAAGAACACCATTGCAGTAAAGACCATTCTGTGTGTATAATTTTGGTTTAATGTGTTTGATGCGTGATGCCTTTGTGTAACTCATTATGTTCCTTCAAGGCTTGAGAAATACATCTTTATAATTGCGTGTGAGGCCAGGCATTAATTTGCCTGCTTCTAATCCAGTTCAGAACAATACTTCAAAGATTATTTGTGCTGGTCCCATTTCCCGTTTGTGCCACCGTGGAAGCAAATGCAAAGGGCGTTTTAAGGGCGTTCCCAAGCTAATAGTGCGTTAAAATTTCTCCAATCTCTTTCTCAAATCTCCTCGCCAGATCAAAGTCGAGAACCGCGAGGACTTCCAGGACATAACCAGTGTGGTGGCACTGGCGAGAACGTACGCCACCACCGAGTCCTACGTCGACTCCAAGTATGACATCAGGATCCAGAAGATCGGCAGCAACTACAAGGCCTACATGTGAGGATCAGACGGCTGCTGTTTCAGCGTCGTTCCTTTAAACCCGACACAGCTGTCTGAAAGTATAAGTTTGCAGAGTGGAATAATATGGTGCAACACACATCAGTTTCTCATCTGGGTTGTGCCCCCACTCAGGTCTTTAATGATGTTTAAATTTAGCCAAAAAACTGTTTGACTCATCAGATCCACTTTTGCCTTATCGCACTTCTCTGGAAATGAATAAAGCCCCCATTTCCCCCGAAATATAAAAGGAAAGCAAGTGCCGAAATCATGGTCTGGATCTTTACTTTCTGGACCTGAAATTTACACCTCTGCTCAGTGGTCACTTTATTAGCTTACCAGTACCTGATGGGACCCAATTTTCCTCCAGAACCTCTATTAGGATTTACAAGCTGTGCTGTTTCTGAGATCCTGGCTCTAATAATCACACCATAACCCAGATCCTTCAGGCTATGTAGCTTAGCTGTTCGGATGCTTACGAAATCAGTACGTGCACATCGACAGGTTGACTTCACTGCACCATAATGACGTTTTGAGGGTACAATAGGACTATGTGTGTATTTTGAGATACTTTATTCATCCCCGTTGGGAAATTGTCGTCTTCTCTCCTCACTCTCTGTGAGAGCAAGCTTGGCCGTGAAGGGCAGCTACCCCGAGGTGCGCCCAGGGAGCTGGGGGTTAAGGGCCTTGCTCAAGGGCCTACAGATGTGCCGAGGCTGGGCTTGAACCGACGACCTTCCGATTACAGGCACAGGCCCCCAATTTTTCTTACGTGTAGTGTAACTTTTTTTTGACCGTGTTCAAAGAATCTCATCCAATTTGATGAAGTGTGACGTTTCTCATCAGTGTAATAAACTCTGTACAAGAGCCCTGTCTGAACAGTTGGTTTTCATCAGGAGATAAAGTTGCTTTGGCTTGCTTTCTTTGGGTGACCTCCTAAAATGTGTATCTCTCCGAGCAGATTAAGCTGTAGTTAGGGCCTTGGCTCACCACCGCTTGCACTTGAGAGAGATTGCATATCAGTTTTGATTAGACTGGGCACAGGGCTGAAGAACCAGCGTAACATTACTCACTTTTCCTGGCCTCCTTCCTTCATTATCAGTTCTAGTGGAAATAAAAGCAGAGAGTAATAGTCTGTTTCCCATCACTGTGATGAGATATATGAGATGTATATATGGATTTAAGTCAGTGGAGTAATAGACTGTCAGAGATTCAGAAATGTGTACATTTAACACTGTGACCTTCAACAGGATGAGCAGAAAAGATGATGTGGGGAATATTCTGTGGTTATTTTATTTAGCATACCCTTTTCCCTGCATTTTTCAGGAGAACGTCCATCTCAGGCAACTGGAAAGCCAACACTGGGTCCGCCATGCTGGAACAGATAGCGATGACAGACAGGTCGGCGATGCCATCATCTGCCAATGGGATTTATCAGCCATTACGAAGACCAAGCTCTAGTCTCAGACTTCCCGCTGTCAGGGATTATCACAAAATGAATCTTACTTCCACATATTTTGCATTCTTCATTAAGGATTGTAGAGTTTTTTACTTTGACTTGGATTTGCAATGTATATTTTCAACATTCCTACAATATGTTTTAAATATATATTTTTTAATTTTTTTTTTGCGTTCCATATAAAATGGACATTGCTAGTACTGCAGCAAATATTCAAGATATTTGAAAAAGATTTGAGAAGACACCCATTTTAATGACTGTTTAGTAACCAAATTCCACGCGCAGTTCATTACCTGACCATAATGTGGTGCCAGTGCAACTCTTCTCGCAAGTAACACACATAACACAGGAGTAGCTAAACAGAAAAAATGGCGAGAACGACTCGCCACAGTCCTCCCGGCACGAGGGTGCTCGAGGGTGCTGAGAGATTGGGAGAAGTATGGGCGAGTTCTCAAAGCCACAGAAGAGGCAATGCTGTGCAAAAATCCAAATAATCTGGGAAGAAATTTAACCGAATATTCAAAACTGAAAAGCTGATAGTTGCATCCCTACACATTACTAAGACAGGTGACTGATGTTGCTTGGATGCAGGTACCGCCTGTGGGTGGACTCCTGCGCTGAGATGTTCGGAGGTCTGGACATCTGCGCGGTGAAAGCCGTCCACGGGAAAGACGGCAAGGACTACATCATCGAGGTCTGTTTGTCTTTCACCTCAAAGTCTATATCTAGTCTGATGTAGACATGTGGTTTGACCTGGCTGATTCCTGTGCTCTCCTACATTTACCTGCATGTTGTTCCTTTCCAACATCGGCGGGCAGCATTACCTTCTGATCCACTGTGCCCCCTACCTGTAGCCTTATGAACTACATGTCATGGTTTCACTGTATATTTCATTCTAGGAAGGCTTCAGTGGACAGAACCACATAATGGATGGTCATAGGAGCCATCAATAGATACTTATCAATACAGAGCTATCGACATATATCTACAACACCCCCCCTCCCCAAACACACACACCCAAAGGGATACGCCCCAATAAGATACACAGATGTGTGTCATTGGCTCGTTCACCACAAAAGCTGCTAAGTTTTTGGTTAGTGTTTTTGGAACTAACAGAAAACATATGAAATATATAAACAAAATACTGCAGACGATGGACAACTGCAACAATCATTACATATAATAGTAGTGCCCCAGCCCCCAGGTAACCTTCATCCTACTAACGATGTTCTGTGTTTGTGAAATCTTCTGTACAGTTAACAAATAAATGCTTTATTCGGTCCTGCACTCAAATTTTTCTCAGTCACAACAATACTGACTGAATGTAGCCGTAAAGGCCAGCTGTATGCCTGGTATCGTAACCGTAAAGGCCAGCTGTATGCCTGGTATCGTAGCCGTAAAGGCCAGCTGTATGCCTGGTATCGTAGCCGTAAAGGCCAGCTGTATGCCTGGTATCGTAACCGTAAAGGCCAGCTGTATGCCTGGTATTGTAGCCGTAAAGGCCAGCTGTATGCCTGGTATCGTAGCCGTAAAGGCCAGCTGTATGCCTGGTATTGTAACTATAAAGGCCAGCTGTATGTCTGGTATTGTAACCGTAAAGGCCAGCTGTATGCCTGGTATCGTAGCCGTAAAGGCCAGCTGTATGCCTGGTATCGTAGCCGTAAAGGCCAGCTGTATGCCTGGTATCGTAACCGTAAAGGCCAGCTGTATGCCTGGTATTGTAGCCGTAAAGGCCAGCTGTATGCCTGGTATCGTAGCCGTAAAGGCCAGCTGTATGCCTGGTATTGGATTAAATTCATAAGAGGATGAGGAAGCCATACAATATAATTCCTGCTGTAGTACGTTTCCGTGCTTTGCCTTAATTGCTGCAGTTGTTACAATTGGGTAAAACTGGGTGTTACTATGGGAAAGGGCTGTCAATAAATACATGCCCAATATCTCCCTCTAGTGGCCATACTGCAGCAATGCAATAACAAAAAAAGATGGCAGAAAACACACAGAAAGAAAGTTTGTTGAATTACTGTACTGTTGATTCATTAAATGCAACATTTTTACTTAATTTTAGGATGCATCGATTGTTACATTATTATTTCAATGAATGCATTTTCATTTCTTGTGCTACTTACAAATTACTACCAATCTGTTTATTAATAGACAGACTGTACTTTTATAGCTAATTAGCTTTGCACTTTAGCAGATGCCTTTATTCAAAGCAGTATACGCTTGGGAAAGCAGGGTCAGCTGATCCCGGGAGCAGTTGGGGCTTTGGGCCTTGCTCGGAGGCCCAATGGTGACATCACAGTTCCAACCCTGGGATATGAACCAACAACATTCCGATCACAATCAGAGTGTCTTGTCTCACTGAGCCACACGCCCCCTCATAGACCGCTAAAGCATGCTATGGATTACCTGATTGTCTGTAAATAATAGATAATTAATGGAATTTGGATGAGAAACAGTCAGATTTCAGGTTAATAGATAGCGTATTGCTAAAGTTTGGGATAAGTAGCAAAAATGTTTCTAGTTTGATGGAGCCAGTTGCTGTAGCCATGAGCTCAACCCATTACTAAATACGCAGCTGCAGTAAGTGCCCCCATAATGGTAAAAATGCCCTTGTGTCTAGGTGATGGACAGCTCCATGCCGTTGGTAGGAGAGCACGTGGAGGAGGACAGACAGCTCATCGCTGATTTGGTGGTGAACAAAATGGCCGCCCTGCTTACTGACTCCTCCTCATCACCACTGGCCGCAGCCAAGGTCTCTGCCTTCACCCCCTTGTTCTCATGAGTCCTGTTGCCTTATCGGGGAGACAACTTTGCCAAAACCTACTGAGATAAGATTCAGTTATCTGTGGCATATTTACCCATGGGCATAAAAACATCAGGCATATTATTTAATTTGGAGAGAACTAGCAAGGACTGCTTTGAGCAGGACTCGGCTTTTGTGGAAATTGGCTGGTAGGAAGACGGGGATTGATGTCATTCTGAAGTGCAATGGTCACGTTTTCTCCAGGGCCCGGCAGCACAGACGACACAGCCCAGAAGAGCCCAAGGTAAGCAGCCAGTGGTCCACCTCCAGCTGAACGTGCTGACACAGATCCCCTGGAGAGGAAGTGCCCACAAATACAACCTCCCATATGTTTTGGTCAGAAGAATACATGGAGTGAGCCGTCTTGTAAAGGAATTGTTGAGTGTTACCAAAACCTTGGAGACCCCTAAACTGGAAGTTTTACTGCCATAACAGATAAAACATCTGGCGATCTGATGGTGGATATCCCTTAAAGCATCTTAGACACTGTAGAAAGGGGTAAATGCTTTGTGTTTTACTGAAGATGTGAACATCTGTGATCACCTGAGGTGTAGATGTGAAAATAAGATGGTTGAGTTCTGCTCAGATCCTAAATGCCTACATAAATGTTGGTGCTCTAGAGTTCTTTTAAGAAGCTTGTGAGGTCACGGTTGTTGCCCGTACAAGCCATGTCGTATCTTTGCAGGTGGTCTCTGGTCGGGCTCCAGTTCCCCCTCCCAGTCATCGCAGGGCTCCCCAAAACGCGCGCGCTCCGCTACCACCTCGCCCAGTCAGGCCTTCCAGCCCGGCCTTCTCCCTCCTGGGTCCACCGGTCAGAAGCATTTGCCTCAGCTCAAGTATGTGTCACCAGTTCCTCATGGTTACCGTAGGATCATTTGTTTTCATAAATGAAATCTCCTTATTTAAATGATTTTGCAGCATGGCTGACTGCCTTTGGGCAAAACACTTGAAATACTTGCTGAATTCGGTTCTGCAAGATTAAATGAAAGCATTTGCACACCTGAAAATCAATCTCATGCAGCAGGGCTTTTGACAGCTTTTGGAAAGTAGCCAGATCTTGTCTGGCAAAGGACAGAATTATTGTATTCATCGATTACATTGTTTTTTTTTTTTGCAACAATGGGAGACCATGTTGACATGGTATTGATTGTTACACTTATCATCTGCTCCTTCAGCCATTTCTCCTCTGACTATTTATGCAAACATCATAAATGTATTAGGTTAATCTATTGGTGGTTTGAAAAAAATGAC
This sequence comes from Petrocephalus sullivani, assembly GCA_026780845.1. Classification (NCBI taxonomy): domain Eukaryota; kingdom Metazoa; phylum Chordata; class Actinopteri; order Osteoglossiformes; family Mormyridae; genus Petrocephalus; species Petrocephalus sullivani. The sequence continues at coordinate 27,140,279 of JAODKM010000058.1, forward strand.
CTCCTACACTGCCTGTCGTTCCCCCAGTAAGTCACGGTCCCTCACCAACACCCTGAACACCAGGGACCTGCTGCACGACAGCACCACCGAGGACGAGGCCAAAGCCGAGACCATCCGCAGCCTCAGGCAGTCCTTCGCCAGCCTCTTCTCCGACTAGCTCCGCTGTCTCCATGGTTACCCGCCTTGTCGCCCCGCCCCGCCTGGGCATGGCCGCCCATCCTTGACGACACTGAATATCGAGCGGAGACATACCTCTATGCTTGCTGTTCAGCTCTTCTCCACACAATATTGACTCTTATTGACAATTTTATTGGCAATATTGACATTTTTCCAACATTTTCATCATATGACAGTTTCATACATTAATGTAAATAAAGTCTTTGCATCCAAACTCTGTAGTAAATATAAATGCAATACATGGGTGGGGGTTTTTACAACTGTGCTAATGAACTGAATAATATTTCAGCAAATAATAAATGATGTTGTGCGGATTTTTTTTAATGAGGCCAAATCAAGGTTTGAACGCGTTTCACGAAATGGACAAGTATTCACTGCTCCGTTAGGGTTCAAATGCTGGTATTTAACCTCTAACCCCTTCCAGATCTACAGTCTCTGTACTGCTAATCAGTTTAATCAACTTCTAATTCTTCCATACACGTTTTTCATTGCAGTTAAATATTGAATTTTTGAAACAGGTTATTTGTAATAGATGCTCGGGTTTTATCATGAATAAATCTGCAGGTTTTTTTACATTTTAGTGTGACAAAATGATAATCAGTAGCTGAGCACTAAAACTGAAAAAGTCACGCGACGTTTTATGCAACGTTAATGTCAACTGGAACCAGCCTCTATGACAGCCTTTATACTCAAACCTTTTTTATCATCACTTAATGAAAGGTGGGCGTGCTTAACTCTAATAATCTTTCGACTGGCATGCTGTTCACTTCGCTGTAACTGCACTGTACTGACTGCACTGTACACATCAAAAGCCATAAGGTCATTAGCTGTCTAGGGCCTGATCAGACACATACTCATAGCTATACGTATCACGTACTTCCTCTCTGATGATGGGTCACGATGAACTCTGTTTAACACAGGGAATAGGAGATATATCCCGGTTTTGAGATGTATCAGGCTAATTCCGAAAATGACATTTTGCGTTAATGGGGTGCTCAGTAAGCGAGATATTTCCCAGTGTTTGTTTCTTAGTATTTTGTATATTTGTATAAATGGAATTCTGAATGCATTTAAGTATACTTCTGTAGTGTTTGTGGCTTTGACATTTAATATTGACAATTATGATATTTGTCATTGTATCTAGCTCTGGAAAAAATATGGTAGTCCAGACTTCACATCAACCTACCACCCTGCCCAAGATGAATGGATGGATGATTCATTTGGAGATTTTAGCCAAGGCTTCACCAAAGTAATATTTCTCAAAGTGTTTCTGAGTCATACTATGTAACACAATGTTAAAAATATATCAGAATGACGATGGTGAAAGAATTTCCAGAAAATCCATTGCATTCCGCAGTGTTACCCAAAATCACGCAGTATAAACATAAAATCCTGCCAACTAAAGCTTTTCTGTATTCAGCTTTGTATTCTGAAATTATAAAGAATTACTGCGTTTTCAGTGAGAAAATGACTCTTCCTCTCCATTTTATTAGCTTGTAATTTGTTTAATTCAGTTAACCAAGGCTGGCAGGGACTTCTTGAATTGATTAGACTTCCCTGTATCAACTCATCCTGTGCGATTGTATCTGTCTAAGCTACTGTGAGCTGGCGTATATTTCGGAGTACATTTTCACCTAAGTGTGGCATGACTGCTACTTCTGCTGTCTGTAACACCATCATTCATTTTGCGAGTAAACGTTTGGTGTGTGCCTTGCTCCGTGTATATAAGTGTAACCATAGCGATTTGATTAAAATGTGTCATTTCTAAAATGACTGTTGTTGAATACACCTGTGGGCATCATTCTTACACAACAGCCTAGTAATAGGCTCACAGGCAGTGTTCCTTTACACCAATAACCAGGTGATGAGTGTGGTGAGCCTGAGCCTATATGCGCAAAAGTCCAGGGCCAGTTTGTAATTGACCAGTGCAGCACTGGCAAATACTAATACACTTTGTACACTTCGTAATATCACACGCAAATAGACTTTTGACTAATATGCCAGCTGGGATAAATAAACACACCCACACAGAAATGTCATTATTTCAAAGTCCCTTTGCTAATCATTGGTTTAAACCAAAATGTATAATTTACTCTTTTAGACTGAATTCAAATATATTGATTATGGTCCGAGAGCACAGTTTAACACAGCTTTGATTCGTCTGGTGAGACAGGTCCTCTGTATTCTCCATTTAAGGTCATTGTTGTGAGGTCTTTGGCCTGGGGTCTAGGGGTGTTTGTTTGTAATCCTGAATTCCTTTAGTTTTGGAAGAGCAGCTTATTTGAACTGGCTCTGGGCTGACATCTGGGAGAATGGAAATTGTAATACGCTGGATCTAGTCCACGCCCGACTGTTTCTCCCCCTGGTGGGCTGCGCATACTTGATATGGGGGGGGGGGGGCAACTTTGCGCTTTGGCATGAGCGATGCCCGTTGCCCAAGGCCACCCGGGGGGGGCCCGGGGGAAGCGAGGGGGCGACCCGCCCGGGGGGGCGGGCACGCCGGCCAGGCGGGAGGGAAGCCATGGGAGCAGGGGCGCGCGAGGCGGGGGGGGGGGTGGGAGATGGGGGGGTCGGCCCAGGAAGTTAGAGAGTATTTTAC
>JAODKM010000058.1:27161572-27186717 GCA_026780845.1 Petrocephalus sullivani
TGAGTCTCGCGCTTTGAGTGGCGGGGTGGCGCGGGGGGGGTTGGAGCTGGTGTCTCACGGGTCTCACTCCCACCATCGATATGCCCACTGGGATGGGGACTACAATAGGGCCCCTCATGCTATGTGCCAGTGTGTCTTACCGAGGGTGGGGTCATATTCCCAGATGAAACGCTTGGTCAGGAATCTCACTACCAGAGCTGGAGGGGAGAGAGGGAGATAAATCAGTCAGCCAAAGACATTGAGGGCACATCACAGTATCCTTCTCACCAAGGTCCCCATACTCACAGTGATAAACCCACTGTAAGGAAAGGATACCTTTCTCTACCCCTCTAGTGGAATCTGAATTCAAACCTATACAATTATAAGATTGTTGTCTTTTAGTAGCTCCCGTCCTATAATTATTTCAGACTGACGCTGTAAGCTTAGCATCTTGTAGGTTTTGAAACTGTAATTGTAACAGAAACCTTTCACATCAGGGCATTATCAGATGAGGGTGGCAATAGTACCTCAGACCTCCAGGGTTGTCCCCAAAGTGAGGTAAAACCTAAAACTTCCTAACTTTTGGGGGCATGTCTTCAGGTCCAGTTAAAAGATGGATGTTATTTTCCATGAACATTTCCATATAGTACCATATTTAGCATAATCAAAAAATGCAGATGAATTAACCATGTGATCAAAATATAGCAACTAAAAGCCCGGGCAGATTGCTTCTCACTGAATCAGAGAATCGTGACGCTGTGAGTGTACAGGAATATCTCACATCCTTTGTTCAAAAGTCGTTTACCTCCTGGTCATTAAACACGCAACAAAATGCCACTTGATTATAAACCAGGCTATTTAAAGCCTGTCCACTAGCAACATTACAGACGTTTCTAGAAGCACAGAGTCACAGAAACACTGCATATTCCTGCAGCCACTCGATATACCTCCTCTACTGTAAATCAAAGCCACATTGTCCATTTTGTAATAAAATCAGCGACAGCTGGAATCATATCCTCACGCAAAAAACGAGGCATTAAAATTTTTATTAGCCTCTTGATCTAAAATGGCCACAGAACTAAAGCATTTGTGAAAAATATGTTTTTTTTGTGATGGCAAACAGATCACCAGGACTGGAGTGATTTTATCTGCACCCTCAACATGAGTCAGACAGCTGTAACCTACAGCTGCTTTGCTCTGTAACTTAAACCAGCTAAGCTGTACAGCTATAACTGTTCTCTCTGCATCTGAAACATAACAAACTTGCTCTCAGTACAATAGGTCATAGTTGGGTAATTCCGGTCCAGAGAGTAAAAGTCCGGACCAAGTATTTGTTTCATCCATTTGCATATAAACAGTCACAGTCACAGAGTACTCAACTGGTTGGTTGAAACTAAATCTTGGTCTGGACTTTTACTCTCTGGACCTGAACTACCTACCTCTGGTCTTATGGGTGTCCTTGCTCCCTGACCTCACCCCAATGCCCAATTTATCCACATCATCCCCAGGTTTCACAGTGTTAGTCTCGCCATTGAAAATCTACCATGTCCTACAGCACGGACCCATTGCGTTTTCAAAAGTCTGAAAATCTCTTGCAGGCCTCTGGGTTTTTTCCACATCTTCCCAAGGAAATGCAAGTTTGTTCAGAGCTAAGTCATTTATCAGCCCACAGAGGGACAGCATAGCTTCTTTAGTCCATTCCATTAGCTTGCAGGTTATGACACATGGACAGCCGCATTCCTGGCAGGAGAGCTGTGTTAGCACGCACTACTGTTCTTATAGTGACATGGTCACGGTTTGCTGCAGTGTGCATTGCTGATAGGCCATGACTATTTTAATAGCTGCCTGTCAGGTGTCTGAATGACTCCTAACAGCCCCGAACAACCTGCTCCATACTCAGAAGCTAATGCTACCGGAGTCTAGCAAAGGCACTTTGCAACTGAAAGGGACAGTGTGGTTAGGAAATGCATTCCTTTTGAAATAGAAACGCCATTCATCTCCACTGTTTTTCTTTCTAATGATTGGCCTCACTGACAGGGGTACCGTAAAGGGAGGGAGGGTGATTCCAAGGGCCCCTGAGTGACAGGGGCCCTTGAAAATGTGGAATATAATTGGATTTGTCTGGGTTTGGGGCCCGAAATGATATGCTTTCTTGGGACCCAAAATCTCTAGCTGCTTCCCATCTCCGTGGAGGTTATTCTGGACATTATTCTGGACATTTGCCTCGAACAGATTTCATTTAACCCATTCATCAGACTTCAGGGTTATTATTATGAGGCAAACAACCACATTAAATCTGATGACTGCAGCTGGCAAATGGGCTCATTTGGTCTTCAGGTAAACTGCACGTGAACGACTTGAGGTTTAAGGGTTTGCTCGAGGAACAGCATCATGTCGCCCGAAGGCCCCTTCGCTCCCTGGAAGGCGCCGGATGACTTGCTTGCTAAAAACTTCTTTAACCTACTGCATACTTTTGCATGTTTATTGAAGTTGTCCGTGGGCAAACAGAAGGGAAAAAAAGAGAATATTCACACCAATTTGCTTAGCATGCACATAAACAAAGCCAAGTCACGCAACTGTAAACTGAGTCCGAAATTACTCTCTTCTTGTTAAACTAATAACGGGCGACAAGTTTTCCTGGACACAGCTGAGGTGACGGCTCATTGGAAAAGCAGTTTGTTTTTCTTAAATCTCCAGATGAAACTGTTTACTGTAAGCAGTTCTACACGTTAGCGGGAATGTTTTAATGTGGAGCATTGTCCGGCCTTACACACACACACACACACACACACACAGTCCCACTCTCAGGTGATTGCTGGAAGATGCCGCGAGTTCCCGGCACGCTTTCCCCTCGCACGCTCCGGCACAGGGCGCCTGGCCACACGCACCACCGCTGCCCGACTCGGCAGCCCGTGTGCATCAGCCTCTGCAACCGGGAGCCAATTAGCTCCTGGCAAAGCCAGGAAACAAAACGATCAGTTAATGGGAAACCTGCTCTCCTGGCCCGTCTCGTCCCATTGTGCCTGCTGGGCAAACACGAAAAATAGCCGTTACCGACTGATTCAAAAAGACATTCTTTACGGTAATGAAGGCATGCCTTCGGTTTATGCCACACAAAAATATGTTAGGAGAAAAAAAATACATTGTACATTATAGCAGTACTGATATACTAACCAGGGGCTGTTTATCACCTCCAATGTATCACTGCGCAGGAATGTTGCCCTGAAGAAACATAGGTTTCAGATGTTCTAACATCTGACCACTGGGTTAATGTGCTGCCTGTGCTCAGTATTATTAAAAGTTTTGCAAAATCTGCAGGGAACCTCTGGGTTTCCTTTCATAAAGTCTACGTTTCCATGTCGACCCGCTCACTCTGATTCCCGAAACAGAGCCATGAAAACTGCGACATGAATTCCGCTTTGGAGTCTGTTCTCCCACAATACAACCAAGGGCGCAGACCGAGTCAGTGTAAACATATGAGTCACTCACTTCCTCCGAGCTCGGGGTCAGATTTTCATGTCAGAATATCTGCTACTGCTGGAAAGCTTCCAAGACCCCGTCCATCAGTGGCCGGTCTATTCCGCTGCGGTCAAATTACCGTTCCCTCGGCAACAAGTATCCCGGTTAACTAACAGCAAAACCAATTTCAGGAATATAAGCAGTGCAGCGAATGAATGGAAATGCAATTATGACCAAACCGCAAATCCAGGAGACGGTCTTATCGCAAGCAGTCAGCTCACATTAGCAGAGACCTGCCAATGGTTAGTATTTACTAACCATTACTAATAACAGAAAGTGCATGTAACCAGAGAGCCTAACCAGTACCTATGAGTCAGCAGGATGCTGGCAGCATGCACTACTCCTAAACAGGAGTCTTATCCTTCGCATCTTGGTAATTAAGTAAATAAACGTACCAGACAGGTCAATTTCCTTCCCTGCTCGAAAACCTCCAAAATACGCGGCCGTTAGTCTGCCACAAAGCCTCGTCCATGTCATAATATTTATAGAAGAGCTCGGGAAACAGACGGCCGTGGTAAACAGGCCAGGAGACTCGGAAGCCGGCGCTGCTTCTCTACAGTGCTGCCGTACAGCTTTGGAAAATGTATCTCACTCGTATGAAAGGACAAAGATCACAGATAGCTTTCCCCGTAATGTTATTAACTGCTCAAGCTCATAGTGTCTCTGATGTAGATACCAGTGCCTAGGTGCAGCGTACTTCCAGCTATCGTGAGCGAAACAGATGCTCAAATATCTCTTCCGAGAGACGGGTAGCGCGAGCCGCCCCAATCAACTTGGGAGATTGGCCTTTTGTCTGATTGGACACTATTTTTAACGATCTTCGAGTGGGAACCTCGGCCATTATGCAACTTCACCTTCCTGTGATTGCGAAGTAATTAACATATCAGTCCACTGCAGAGATAATATAATAGCTGCGACTTGAGCACTGTGCTGAGTGCAGGCAGCTTCACTGTACGGTGCACAGAGCACCATTCCGCAAGCAGAACCCCCCCTACTTTACATCTGGGGTATCACAGGGGACTTTACAACCCCGCAGAGGCTTTTAAAAACTGTCGGTACAGTATGATATGGGATTGCAGCACCTGCCATGTGATCCCTGCCAGCTCCATGCTGTGGATCCTGGATGCAGGTTTGAGCGATCCTGTAAAATTTGCTTTAGGTTGGACAAAGAACAGAGCAACAGGACACAGGGATTGGAGGACGGAGCAGTGGAAAGCACCAGGAAAGAAAGACGGAGGATTTGCCATCAGCAGGGGCAAACATACATAGAAAGAAAACCTCCATACAGTTTCCCTCCCTTTTAGGAGGGAAACTAGACTGAAAGAAAATAATGCAATGCTCTGTGGTCACCTGACTCACCCCCCACCCCCCCTCCACCGCCACCCCCCAGCCTCACAATAACAGCAAAAACTTTTTGGCAGGCCTCAGTGGAGGAAAGTGTGCACCCAACTACAAACGCTCAGGCTTTACAGTATTTTTCCTTTCTGTTCTTTATTAAAGCCACCATCAGAAATTCTGACATGTAGAGCAGTAATACAGCCTTGATGTATTATGTACATTGCGTGATGGGAAATAGCGAAATCAGACAAGCCGCTTAACCGCTCGGATTTTTTTGTCTTTTTTTTCCGTGCATTGACATGACATCTGTTTTCTATATGTCTTCGTACCTCGCAAGAGCCCACAGATAAAGATCGTTTTCCATGGAAAGGACAAATAGAGGAGCTGCTCAGATGTGCGTCTTCGAGTCTCCCCTAAGGAAAGACCAGGACCGTCCAGTTTCTTTAGACGGCCACCTTGTATCAATGGGACACAATGGCATGAGGACAGTTTCAATCCACCAAGCCCCTCTAGGTGTTTTAGATCTAGGGTATCGATTCGGGTGTTATTTCACACCTTTCTAAAGGACGACGCCTCCTTGATCTGGCTTCAGGGTGGCCTTGGGTTTCTGATATGACACCGAGTGCTGTGATGCGATAAACTCTGTGTAATTAATCCCAGTAATTAATCCCAGCATGAGTTTTACCTCTTTGTTGCATAAGAATGCTATTTATGTCATATATTACTTGTGTTTCTGCAGTGACTGAATCATAGAGCCTCCCTCTAAATCTTCCCATGAAAGTTGTCACCCCTGTAACGTACTGTAAGTCACTCTGGATAAGATAAATGCCATAAATAAGACCATTGTGGAATACATTGACTTTGTAGCCTCTCAAGTAGGTAATGACATGGTTTGGGTACATGAGAACAATTAAGTACATCCTTATAAGTATATAAAATGCATGAATCAGATGCTTAAACACAGGAACTGTTCCCTGCATAAAAATCAGCTGTTATATTTAATTCCTTATATGAAAATATGACAATGCTTTGAAGCTGGAGAAAAAAACAACACAATGCATTTATCCAAGAATTCCATTAATACAGAAAAGTACATGACATCCAAGCAACTACTGGGATTACTGAACCTGAGTTTTGTTTTGTGGGTATTAGACGGATAGTCAGTGTACAAGACCATTATTCACAAAACCAAATTGAAAGATTCTGGGAAGTTCCCACCGAAGAGACGTCAAGCGGAGCATTTACTACCAACCACTGAAAAACAAACAAAAGCATATTATAAAAATGCATACTGGACTGTCATTAAATACTGGGAGACTGGCAGTTCTCTCAAAGGCAAAGAAAGGATATTAAAAGACAAATGAGAAGTATGACTCATCTTGGGAGGACTGACCTGAATCGGCCAAGGGAGGAGGAGGAGGAGGTCTATGGCGGAGCACAAAGGCCTCCCTGCCTCACTGGGCACGTGAAAGCTCATTACGGAAACATACTAAAAGGAGAGGCAAACAAAAGCAGCCGGCCTTCTATGTTCTCCTATAGCGAGGATAACAGCTGGACCACCCCTCGCTATTCTTCATTTATCCCTGTAATTGGGGCAATTCTGTCATTTTTTATGGTGGGGGGGGGGGGCATATGAGAGACCATAATTCAGGACCAATTAAATATATGTTCCGAATTTGTGAATGACAGGAGAGAGAGCACACCAATGACCAATCAGCATTCAGCTTGGGCCAGTGTCCCTGTGGCCCCGCCCCTATATACACCCCTGCCGTGTCAGATAGGTTGTCTGTAGTGGCTCACTTTGTAACCCCTATCAGCTGGTCTAATGCCCCTCCCTTCAAATGGCAGATTTCGCTTCCCCACTGACCTTTTCCAGTACAGCCCCCCCCCCCCCCCCGGAAAACAGTTGCCAAATTTTTATTGCAAGATTGTCTCTCTCAGCTTAACAATTATGCATTTTCGGTAATGACAGACTGACCACCTCAGAAACAGCTAAACCAGTAGAGGGGGACGTGGACCTGGAGCCAGTCCAAGCGAGCATATGGCAGCAGGCAGGGGCACCACCCTGGACAGGATGCCAGCTCACCGCAGGGCACACATTCACACACAATATTTTAGAGATGCCAAGCCACTGACTTGCATGCCTTTGGACGAGAGGAGGAGGGCAGGCTGATCAGAGGCGACACGGGGAAACTCCACAGACAGGGCAGGAACTGAACCCCCAACATCGGAGCCCTCCACATAAATGTCATTAAATAGAGCAGCATCATTCTTAGAAAGCATTCACAGGGATTATATTTGGTCTGATAAAAAGCAAAGCCTTCTGGTCAATTCAACTGAGCTGTTGCACCTTTTTATTTGATCACCATCTACATGTTTGTAAACGGTTAAGCAGAGCAGTATGTCCAAGGATCACGAGGGCCCGTTTTTGCATGAAATTCTGTTCATGCAGTGACTATGACAATAGAATAGAATAGAATGGAATGGAATAGAATAGAATAGAATAGAATGGAATGGAATGGTATAGAATGGAATAGAATAGAACAGAATAGAATGGAATGGAATAGAATAGAATGTGTTTATTGTCACGTAACCTGGTTGGAAATTGCATTTGCTACAATTCTGCTACATTCACATAACGGCATGCTTTGAGAAGGCCATGTAATAGTGTACTGTATGTGTCATGTTATATGTTGTATGGAAGGGGATATGAACGTACACGCTCAGTAAAGGCAAACATGTGAGTAGCAGAGCTATCTTGCCGGTATGATTAGATGATGGCTGAGAAGATCCGGCAGCCAGCACTGGCTCCCAGGGCCACGCTGCCCAGCAAACACTGCAGTGCCCTTACATTCTGTCCCACTGAGATGCCTCAAACTCAGGTTCCAATGTAAAGTAAAAAAAAAAAAATCTGAAATACTGTTGATCCTCTGAAGGGCACGCAAAGATCTTATCTGGGAATTTTGGGAACAACCACCAAACAAACACCTCGAGTGGCCGATAACGCTGTTGATGACTCAAAGCCCACATGCGGATGATTCAGTGCAGACGCGAGGGGGGGCATGTCTCAGTTTATACCAGAGCATCTGTCCCCAGTTTGACTGGATTAGCAGCACAGGGTTTATAAACGACTTTGGGACTGTAAATAATGCCAAGTAGTGAACATAACTGCGGATTTGTTCCAAGCCATACAATGCTGTTCTCATTTCTGCTGCATGGTGATGCAGTCTTTGATGTCCGCTGTCCTCATTCCAGCATGTTTCACGACCTCTCCAGGACGAGCACAGCGTGGTCCGTCAGCAGCATTCGGCAAAATCAACTTTGCTGCAAAAGCAGTAATTGGCATGCTTTACGACCACAATCAGACTATAAACATTTGCCAGGCCTCTCAATTTCTCATTCCCATGTGCAGGAATCTCTCCTGCCATCTACCCGAATCCCTAATTCCAGCCAACCTACCAGAAAAGCGGCCAAAGCTTTTAAGGTTAAGAAAATGGACAGGGCAGCAAATCAGTGAGGAAGCTCATAGACAGGACAAGAAAACAGAAGGAGAATGTAATTCTCAGAAAACAGGGTCCCCGAAGCAGCTCGTCCTGTCCTCAGGCAATATCCTGGCAGCTGTGTGGTCTGTTTAACAATTTTGACAGTCACTAATAAATGGTCATTGTCTTAACAGGCATGTTATGGGAGACCGTTGGTATAGTGTCTCACTTCTGACCTAACTAGTTTGCATTTAGTTTACGTTTCTCTAATGCCGGGAATTTCACTGATTGACGAAAATGACACGCAAAAAATAAACAGCCGCAATCACGTTTTTTTTTTATTCTAATGCGTCTGCGTGAGAGCAGACGGCCGGTTACTTGAGTGCTGTGAAGAACCCTGTTTACAGCAACATCTGGACACAATGAATTTGATTTGTTAAAGAGAGCAGTTCCTAACAGAATGTGGAGTGGTGCGTCTTTCAGCACAGGCTGCGTGAGACTCATACTGGGAATGTTTATTGGTCTTAATTATTTTTAATAAAAGCTAGCTGGATATGTCTGCCTGACGAGACACAGTGATAAGACATCAAAGGCTTAAATATCTGAACTTTTCTGGTTAAACACATTTCCACAATGGCTGTACAGGTGGCACTATTGCTTACTTATTAACCTGAACGCGAAATATCAAGTTACATAAAAAGCTATAACCCATTTTATTCAGAAATCTCGCTACTCTCGAGAAGGTCAAAATACACACAATAAATCAATGCATTTTACTGCCTATTTAATCTGAGATCTCCATTAGAATTTCTAATGGTATGTTTCTAGTTTGCAAATTTGCAAAAAAAAAAAAACAGATACCCTAGATAAAAATAAGGATAAATAAATAAAAAATACCTGGCTGCTAATTTTTCACTAGGTGAAGGACATTCAGTTCATTCTATGTCAACTTAACCTACCTGAGGGAAAAAAACATCACCCTTTGCAAACAGGCACACAGACAATAGCTACAATTCCGAATTCAGACACATGCTTAACCCCCAGAGCTGGCCTGTGATTAAAAAAGAAGCCACACAGGCCCAACACACATACATACCAATCAATACATTTTTCTAAGTGGGTGGGTGTTGTTTGCCCTGCCCAGTGCCCCACGCAGCATACTGGATAAGGCATATTACTTTACATAATCACTTGTGACTGAATACCTTGTAATAAACAATAAAATTATTCCTGGTTATTATTACTATCGCTTTTGTTATTTCAGTCGTGTTCATTTTTGCTGTATCGCAGACAGCGCTCTTGAAGTACCATTTCAATAAACCTGTTCATTCATTTTCATCCGCAACGTTTGCATAATTAGGTGAAATCAGGGACATTTAGTACTTTAACAGCCTTAAAAGTACTTGGAGACTGAGGTTGTTTTTCCAATGAAGTACGTTTACCGGAATCGAGGTTTTAATTAAACTCTTGCCAAATTAAACATGGTAAGCTGAAAAGGTTGCAGGCTGCTCTCCGGTTTTATGAGTGTTTCCAACAACATGAGCCAGGATGTCTGTCTTCTTACAAGTAGAATGGAATAAAGAGAAAGTCCGATCACTATTCTTTATTTGTCTATCGTGAAAATATAAATTGTCACATATGACACACTTCATTAACTGGGAAGCAATTAAATAGCTAGTTATCCAGTTCCTCCTCCCAGCAGGTTCAGTCAGGTTTTAATTCAGTGTTTTTTTTTGGTGTACCTAACACTATGCAAACTTCAAACTTTCTACACTGCCAGGTTTTCAGTTGCCAAACACTGGGGTTTACGCACCAAGCGGAGAATTTCTCCCAAATTTGACCATATGTTACTGCGATTTATATAGAGTTCGAAAATGAAATGCACTTATAAATAACATATTGTAAGGCTCACAGACAGGGGGCTGGGAGAAGCATGGATACCCTGGCAGTTTCTGGGGGCCTAGCACTTGCTTGGGGTCTTTGAATGGTTAAAATTCTACTTAAAATTGGGGGGGGGCAAGGTTACGTTGTACTTCACATTCATTTTAGCTACCAGGAAATACACCAAACACCGACCTTGAATAGGCCAATAATTTTATTTTAATATACGGTGTAAATTGTGAATGAAATATAAGCGGCAGTGTCTGAGTTACAGTGAGCACACTGGGATGGAGAGTACCTGATTTTCCCACGCCAGCCTTGCCGAACACCGCCAGCTTCACCTCTGCGCTCTTCGCCATGTCCGCCACACGCCGCACTCGCCTTCGGTGGATCACGGCGCCCACGGGTCCCGGGAGCAGCGCGCCTCGCCTCACCGTCTCATCACCTGGGCTCCACGGCAGCAAGCCTGGAGGGACGTTAGCAGGAATAGCATTTACACGTGACATGCGACTGGCGCTGGTGAGTTATGGCGGGTTACTAGTAAAACTTTGCAGAAGCAGGAAAACCGTAGCTGTTAGCAGCCATGTAGTCAACAGGACTGCACACGCTACATGGAATTCTGCACATAAACAAACACATATGCCAGCTCTGTTTCACATCTACAGAGTTCTGGGATAAGAATTTAAATCCCTAGTCAATAAAATTCTAAACATATTAACATATTAAAAACACGTAACTCCTCAAGGACCCCTCAAATTGCCCCCTGGGGCACGATACAGAGTGATAGACCTGCCATTTTACCAAGCACGCAGTAGACAAAGTTAGTATGCCAATTTTATTTTAATGGGCATGTCTGTTCCTGTTTCTCTATGTAATTTGTGTATGAAGCCCACATTTATTTTGTTTTTGACTGGATATGCAGTTGGATGGATGGATGGATGGATGGATGGATGGATGGATGGATGGATAGATGGATGGATGGATGGATGGATGGATGGGTATATGGTGGCAGTAAGTCACTGCAGAACATTAACCTCATAATCATGCACGCTCAGGCTGGGTTACTTCTTATAGATGCATTAATGGCATATGAAATGGCCTACGAATGCTACGATGACCCGGGGTTTACATGTGTGCATTTGCCAGTCGGAGAGATCTATACAGAGCTTGGCTTGGACCTGTAATAAGGAGGAGCACTTCCATGGCAACTGCTCTATCGTTACCACATGTGGTAATGCTACCCGAGAAGTGGCACAAACCCAGCACGCCTGTACTGCAGCATCAGACTCCAGTTCTGAGCTGCGTGTTTATATGCCTGCAGGTGGCACAGCTCTGTAATCGTTAGGTCAGGGAGCAACGCCCTCCACTCCTCTCTGATCTCAGCTACTGCTCTGCCCAGGTCTGATGTCGAGGGTTTATAAGGCAAAAATGACTGCACTACGTTCCCATGACATCAGTCACATGGCAGAAAGAAGGCGTGGCCAGATTAGTGCAGCGCCGGGGTACTGGCACCCAGTCCGACACCCCCCAGCAACAGCCTTCTGAAATACACTCACATAGTACACTATCTATATTCACTGCTCCCATTGGCACGGGAAGATGTTTTGAACTCAGGATGCAGAAAGTCGGAATGCCTAATAGACCTTACCTACATTTTTTTCTATCACTGGTAGCTATCAACGGTGGTCTTATTGAAGAAATAACCGTAATGTCGCCTATGAGCTATTGCTATAGTGCTATATATAATGCTGTATATTTCTTTGATACAAACTGTAGGCTATCCTACAGTCTTCTGGCACTGCATTACCACCAGTAACCAGAAGGGGTGCTGGAGCACCCTCAGCACCCCTATTTAAAGCGTTAATGGATGTGCCTGTTGCTAAGGCGATTTACGGGCTAAATGAGGCTTCGGATAGACACAACAGACTCTCCACATCTGGAGAACCAGCACAGATCTTGGCCTCCAGGTCTCTTATGCAGCCTGCAGACTGTAAGACCCGGGGATGCTGTGTCCTGTAACGTTATTGTCAGCCGTGTGCCGAAGAGTCCCTATAATCCAACTGTCTCTTAGAGAAGGACCAGACAAACAAACTGCTTCTATATATACAGAGATTTATCAGCTGAAGTGGGCATAAGTGCCCGAGGGAGTCTCGGCTATGATGACGTCACAAGCAATCTTTTGCGGTAACCTGTCTGTCAGGGTTTCCGCCAGTGGTAATTTACCCCTTCCGAAAGATATGGCCTTTAAACCTCAGGCAGCAGTTTTCCGATTTATGCATTATAAGGAATTAGACCTGCTATAGTCCCGCGCAATTAAAGACAGCTGACTCTCATACGTGTTGTTTGTTGCCATTCTTATCATTTTTGGACTCCTAAGCTGGTGCATTTGGCACGGCACCACCGCATACCGGTTACACATCTCTGCTGTCTGTAATGCTTAGCAGCAGGTGAGACGCTGCTCTGCTTCACTGCCGCTTGTCTACTCGGTATTGCTCAAGGTCCATGTGCACGGCGCCCTAGGCAGGCTTCACCGCCAGCGCCTCCTGCCCGAAATGCGCTTGCTATGTCTGCGCCCCTCCAGAAGATGGCGCCCTAGGCAGATGCCTCTGTCGCTTCATGCGTTGTCTTGCATTGTGTACACTTGATGGAACATGACTAAAGGAAATTAAACAAGCGGACTAGGGAAGATGCAAGCGCTTTGAGTGCTGTCAGACAGCCATGCAAACACTGTGCTGCAATACAAGAGACAGCATAGCTTATGTTTTAAAAAACAAGTATATGGACGCGTGTTTAACTAGAAGGTACAGTAATTATAGGTGACCTGGCTCCGCTAAAGCTGTCGGGGATATTTTTTTTGCTTCATATTCTCAAGAACCGTTAAGCGATACATGTATTAGTAGCGGCAATGAGAGAAAATGACCGATATTCGTTTGATGATTTTCCAACCCGAAACCTTAAGCGATAAACTTCTAAAAAAGAGCCTATCTACAGTGAACGCTTAAATGCACTGGAAGTCACCGACTATTCAGCGCAGGGTGCAAAATCAACGCCTTAAACAAAACCATGCTTTTACACACACTGAGCATTTTTTACATTTTTCTTTACTCTTTTGGTCAGACTTGTTTCGAGCAGTCTCATACAATGCACATGCAGTGCACAACATTATAGGCGTACAGATATAGGCTCCTTAGCAATTTCAGGATTTTGGAAGTAAGGCAGCTGCCCCGAAGTAAGCACAAAGTCGCAATTTCATTAGAAATGGAATTCATAATACATTCTCAACGCAGATAAACAGCTATTGGAAATATGTTGTGATATTTACTTTTGTAAATGTTATTCAGATGACAGCTTCTATGTTTATAATCCCGTAACAGGTAAATATCTTATTTAAATCTTAATTATAAATTGACACGTAAGTCGCATACAACCACACATATATAAACCTAAATGTAAACATTCATAAATATTTATCCTGCAAACAAGCATTCCGATTAATTTAAATTCGGAGTCATTCAAGGAAAGTTGTTCAAATAATTAGAAAGCAGCCTATAATACCAAAACACAACATCATGGCTATCGATTGCCGACTAGTGCCACAGTGACAGATCAGTGCGATGCAATGAGAGAAAAACATAGACAGCAGTGCGATTCTTATGGAATTGAAAATGTGTTCTCACCCAAGTATTAAGCGATGTTTTTTAAGAGAAAGCAAATCCAGGTTACTGGGCGGAATTCATTGACAGAGGCGGCAGCGCTGCCAGACGCGGAGTGCCGGCTCCGTGCGAGGATCCCCGCTACTTATCGTGCGACCTGCGGCACGCCGTACGCCGGCAGGAGGCTCGCGGTCAGCGCTAAGACGCGGACTGGAGCACACGCCAGCATCCGGGCTCTCCCGTGCGAACCACAGCAGTCGCCTTTGCCTTCTCATCTCTGCCTCGCCATCAAACATGTTGTTGCAATAAAGTCGAATGCAACCGACAGATTTTCCAAAATCAAGACTGAATCTGATATCCACTATAGGCTATTGCAAAGCCAAAGTCCATTTCCAGCCAATTTTGTGGTTCGGTGTTCCGATCCAGAATGTCACAGTTTGATATAGAGGGGAATGTTCTTGTGGGCAGTTCATCAAAATATTCAATATGAAAGTATTGATCATTTGATTGCAAATGTGAAGAAAAGTCGACTGGCGCTCGCTTAATAAATGGTTGTCAAAAGATTAATCCTATATGCACGGGTTTTTTACTGCTGACTGGAATATTGGCAGCCATTTGTTTACTGTATTTTAGCAGTTCTTACTTTCTCACACGTGGCGATAAAGGTGGATTGTCTCTTTTAACATCCTGCATTAATTTCACCGCGAAAACTAAAGCTTTGGCTGTTTCAACGCCGTTTAAAGACGAATGCCAGCATTAGACTAGCCAGACTGGTACGAAAATAGGCCGCGAAAGCTCCTTTATTGATGAATCTTCTCCCGCAAATTGAAACAGATCTAATCAAGTGAGCAGCCAATGCCGTTAACGGAAAGGTGTCTGTCTATGTACATTTATTGTAGTAACTTAGATTTGCCCCCGAAAACGCTGAAGACCAAGGACAAGTCAAGCAACCTACAAAACGCGCGCTCCGTAATTATAGATAATACGTTCATATTGTCACGTCATGATTCTCTGGATACATTTACCTAAAGGGCACATGCATAGCTTGATTTCATATTTCGTTTCATATATCGTTTGAATATTTGTTTGGCATGTGTATCTATAGTAACTATATGCAAAACGGCATTTAAGAAACACTTTAATATCTATAAGTATAACCGTACACTTAACAAACTCCACCTAAAATAGCGGGATATAAGTACGACAGACAGTCTCAGCGCCTGAGGGAATGGAAATGACGGATCGCTTAAAGGTCACAAATTGTAAAGCAGCGCGCATGAAATGCCGCCTTCCAAATGACAAACAGCTCGGCATTTGTATTGAGTTAAAAAGAGCAGGGAAAAATTAACGGAAAACAAGGCCTGTGATGATATATGAATATGACTTTTTGGGGTGGCACCAGGGCCGAACCGGTCACCTGCTATACGGAGCATTTTCCCGGTGGCCCAATCAATAAGTGGTTTGGGACCATGAGGGACCGCAAAGTCCAAGGCTGATTCTGGATCCCAGCCTTGCCGGTGACCCGGTGTTTCCGTGGTTCACACTGTTGCCTTAAACGTGCACATTTGGGGATCTGAATCCCACACCCCGTGCCCCTGATGTGGAGTTTGCATCATGTGTTCCCTGCGGGCTTCCTCCGGGGACTCTAGTTTCCTCCTAGAGTCCCTCCTACTTCTCTAAATTGCCCATATTCTGTGTCCCAGCCTTGTGCTCTAAGCTCCAGATGCAGATATAACACAGTTTCCCCCCAGTTAAAACAATCTCTAAGAGCTTTAGGAAACAAATTCTCAATCTCTGGTCCATCTTGCAGTTCTCCAGGCAGGCACACGGCCAGCCAACATGATGGTAGGTAAGGTGTAGGCCTTTAGCAGGAGCCCTCAGCTAGTATATTTTGGCATTTCCCAAAGTCCAAAGGCGTCTGTTTTAGTTGGAGACTTAAGTGTATTCAATTTTCAGTTTTACTATGTGTAAAGTAATGGAAATACTGACACTGGTGTTAGATTATATAATATTTGCTTATGTTTAAAAAAAAGAAAACAATTACTAGTTTATCAAAGCCAGGTTTCTTTCCCCTTCATCAATATCACTGTAACCGCTTTGCATCACATTTGGAGAGACTCATTTCTGTAACAGCAACATCTACCCTGCTTCATGTAAAGGAGTGAAGCTGGTTCTGATCACTGATGTTTTGGGTTAAATGGGTAAAGGTCCATTTTGGGGGAGGGTTCCCTTCAGGCAGTAAAAACCAAACAGTTCACAAAGTACAGCAACAAATTTGGGGCAGCATGCATTATGCAATCTAGGTAAACATGGATTGCATAAATTTGTATTGGAGAAAAGTATCTGGACCAGAGAGGAGACTCCGCGGCCGCAAAGCTGTCACTTAACATCAGAACGTCTGTACCTGCTGCCAACTTTGAGCGGATGTCAAACGAGATGTCGACAGTACAAAGGAGAACGGGCCGGTGCTGAAGATGCGGAACAGTATAGTGAATTCCTCGAGCTCCGCTGTCTGTGAAAGTTCAGCTGTGCCGCTCTAACGTGGACAGAAGTGTCCTTGTTGTGAGAACAATGCACAAAGACGCATTTCTGGACGGACAAGATAAGAAACCACAAATCACCCTGGAATACAATCCCAGCAAATTATGTTAAATTGCCAGATATTAAATGGAGTATTTGAAATATGTATTATCTTGTTTTGTCCTCTGCTAATGGCAAGGTTGGCCAAAATTAATTAAGCGCGTATTTTTAGATTATTTGACTATTTCCCAAAATGCTACGAAATTTTAATGTTTGTAATACATTCGTCTTGCGTAATGCAAATTTCATACATGTTCGTGATCAGAGCCGGCCCACGGAATAAGCAAACTAAGAGGCCGTTTGGGACCCCCACGCCACCAGGGGGCCCCCAAGAGCGCTTGAAATGTCAAGATTTCTTGATTTAGGTGGGGGGGGGCAAATCAAATTCTGCTTAGGGCCCCATAAAGGCTCGGGCCGGCCCTGTCCGCGATGGTAAAGCAAGCAAGAGGAAGGATTTAGTCAGGAAGGTCTATTTTAAGACTTTGATTTTAATGCTTACCACTAGAGGGCCCGATTTATTTATTCAGCTTCGTTTTTTCACTGAGACATCTTCAGTTAAAGCACTCTCATGGATAAAAAATAAAACCTATTCATCAAAAAAAGTTTGAATGGTAGGCCAGAATATGCAGAGAAACAAACCTAACGCAAATAGGCACAGTACAAAAGAAATTCTTTACAAGTCTACGTTCCCATTCATCCACTAGGGGGCAGCAAGCACTTAAACACGATCTCGACCTCCAACCAGCTTCCATAACCGGTTACCTATTACAGCGAGCTTGGAGCCGATGCCAGGAAGCGCAAAGCACAGAGGAGGGGGCACCCAGCACAAACGAGGATCCTACACTGCAATATACACTACGGCTACATTTCCCCCAAATCCTCCGATACACGCTAATATCAGCAGGAAAAAAGAGACATTTAACATACAATTTCTCATGGTTTCGTAAAAGCTTTACCTATCCGTAGATAAAGTATGAACTATACCTTTTGATACTTGTTTTATAATTTATTATGAGTTCCCCCGGATAACAGTACTAGGCTTAAAGGACAGAGTTGCAGTAACACATTTTAAACTGCCAAGGGCCGGCCTGAAATGCATCCAGCTACAGTGGGGCCAAAAATCACAGTGGGGAGGAAAAGCGGAAACCTACAGGAAGCTGGTTTAATTTAACATGATGGCTGATTAACCGTTAATAGACCTCTGGTTTATGTGGCCGCATTTCGCCCGCTCACCTACTTTTCGTGAAGTGAGGTGAGGTTAATTTGTGACTAAATCTGTGATACTTCTAACTTATTACTGAGGGCGTTTAACAACGTTTATTATCGTTCTAGTTAATTTCTAAATCCGATAGTTTGATCCAATATTATCATAAAAAACAAACAACCTATAGACTATATATATGTGTATATGTATATATATATATACATATATATATATATGTGTGTGTGTGTGTGTGTGTGATAGTATTTTCATATTTTCAGTTTTCTTTATTATTTGGATTTGGAACATGGGAAAAGCTTTTCATTTTAATTATTAATTTTTAATTCATAATATTAGTGGCAACGTATACAATCATGCAAATCTTAAGCGACCATAACAATAACAAAATAATAATAATAATAATAATAGTAACAATACTATTACTACTACTAATAATAATAGTAATATTGATGATGATGATGTTATGGCTGCCAGTGTATATTTATATTTTGTGTCCCAAGTCGAGCACAAATCGTAGGCAACAATAACTGTTATGGCCACAATAACGTAGCCTATGCAATTGAGCTTTTGTGTGGGGCGTCTGTTTGAATAATCGATTTTGTTAATAACGTTCGGTGAAACGATTCAAAAGTCAGTTCAAAATAACTTTCTGACCATATTTAAAGCGACATTTGTCATACGCCAGTCTTGCAAACGCCGGGCGAGAGACCCTGTGCTGCAGGGCAGTAACTCACAATGCAGGACAATTTCATGGGGGGTGGGGAGTGATGCCATATTATACATGTGCATATGGGCACTTTAGGAAATGTTTTATTTAAACAAAGGATCGGGCACAAAAGCAAGTGGGGATCTTTGCCGACAGTGAGAGGAAGCGAATGCACAGCGACGGCCCCCCCAGCACCCTGCCCCCACTAGCATGTGCCCGTGCGCTCATGGCTGGTGCTTTTTGTTGGAGCCACCATGGGGGATTAGGGCGGGGCGTTGGAGGAGGAGGAGGAGGAGAGCCGGGGAGCGCTGCCTTTCTCTCTGTCAGTCTTCTCCCAAAAGTGATGGGGGGGTGTCATCTCCGCGTCCATCACGCCGACGCTTCTCGGACGCTTGGGCCGTGCGGGGGATCGGATCGGACTGACGCCGGACGCGGCCCCACTGCGGCGCATCGCTAGGTCGGGGGAAGAAGGCACCATTGTGCGCCCCGGGTCGGCGGAGAGGGTGCGCTGCCGGCGGCTTGATGCTGCAGAAAATTCGCCATTGTTTTGATGAATAGGACGACCCAGCAAGACTGGGATCAGAAATCGCACCCCCTTTTTCCCCCAACACATCGGCCAGGCGATAAGCAGTTCAATGTTTTCTCACACGCTATTTCTGCTTTGTATCCAGGTAAGATGCGGCCGTATTTTCGGCTCCGTGCAGCACACGTTCTGCTTTGCATGCTAGTTTTATACCTGCCTTTCGCCTCCGAGCTCCACGAGTTCATTAAGAAATCGGCGAAGCGCTGAAACCCGCTTTAAAGCGCTATTCCCGTATAATATAACACATCTGCAGTATTTCTTCAGCCAAAATAGGTCATCCGGCGTGGTCCCCTTAATGTCTCCGTGATGATACTATGAGGTCTGCTTTCACCAGTTTGTCGAATATATCCAATTATTATTATTGCAGACAGTGTTGTAAATTGTAAAAGTGCAGCAATGCACAGAGCATTGTTATTTGCGCGTCTCTGGCAAACACTGCTCGCGTTACTTTGTCCGCGATCGAGTATCTTCAGCAGGAGACTTGGTACCTGGAAGTCCTTGCGAGCCGTCGATGGAGACCCTTTTCCGGAAAGGAAACAATAAACCCTTTAAACGCCATGCATAACACTCTGTTAATTGGTTTCCGTTTGTGGAGTTGGGTGCTGCATAGATCTTCGGAGGAGAAGGAACTACAACTATTTTAAAAGCTTTGATTTAATCATCCTCACAGTTATAAGCTGGGTTACCAACTATTAGAAAAATGAATGCAAAAAAAATGTAT
Source organism: Petrocephalus sullivani (assembly GCA_026780845.1). Lineage (NCBI taxonomy): Eukaryota > Metazoa > Chordata > Actinopteri > Osteoglossiformes > Mormyridae > Petrocephalus > Petrocephalus sullivani. The sequence goes on from JAODKM010000058.1 coordinate 27,181,237, forward strand.
AATGTATAATTATGGTGTATGTAATTCCGTCTATATATTATCGTAATAACAGGAAATCCTAAAAATCAGTTTCTTCTGTTCACCATCTAAAGGTTTCATTGAAACTTGAAGAAGCCCATCACTCAGATATCCATGATGCAGGTCACCAAAGCCATTTTTAATTGAATGTTCATCATTAAAATGTGCCATACTTGATGATAACATGGTGATTTAATGCGATAAAAACGATATTTACCCATTGATTTGGCCAGGAAAAATCATGCCGAAGGACTGAAGGTAGCATCTGATTGCCGGGTCTGTGAAATAACAGTGGAACCATAGAGGTGCATTAACACGCCGCTGCGGGAGGTGTTACCGAAGAGATTGGTAGCCCTACCCCATTACGGCGCTTTAGACCTTGGTGCTATGGTGAAATGCTGCGTTTAACCTTAGCCTCCAGGGTTCAAAGGAAATATGTATTAAAAAATGAACTTTCAGCATGCATTCAGGGTTCAAAGACATCAGAGATATACTGTGTGGTTCTCTGTGCTTATCCACTCTCCTTATTTTAATGACAAAGCAAATCTGTGCCTGTAAGTTTATAAGCGCTAATTATCAGTTCTATAGCTTGTATCAGTTTTGCGACTTGTAAGGTCACACGATGTGTGTAGATCAGGTCTCCTGGAGTCCTTTGAGATTAATGACGTTTAGTTCTGCAAACCCTTTGAATCTGAATCATTAATGTAGCAAGTGGATAGTGAGCTGTGACAGTGTATTAAGGGGACATATTGATGCTTGGTTCAGCAGTGCCAGCATATTTTTGAATTAATATCTGTATATTTGAATGGATGAAGAATTTTGTTTGCCTTTGAACATGGCATCCCAGTGCAATTAAGGATTTGGAAGTATGCATGCACATTTATGGACCTGAAAAGTCAAAGTTACCCCTCTTATCTCTAACAAAATTTATTATGCACTTTACCTCTGCTGAATGTAATTCGCCAGACATTGACAAGCTGCATACATTTTGTGGGCACGTCGATATAGACTTAAGTCTGATGCCAACGGTCATTGCTTCATCTCAGGAAATCTGGGTACTAATGGCCAATATCACTGGGTCGATATCGTGGGAATCGCTAACAGTCTGCTGAGCCTGACTAGACAGACATTTAATACCCTAAAATATTCATTTTAAAATGGCATAAAATGGAGATAAATTTCTGTTTTAATCACCGTTTTCTTATCTGTAACTTGTGCCTATTTTTGCTTGATTGAATCTCCATTCACGCCATCCGGTAGCACATTTTGTGTGTGTGTGTGTATTTGCACCACGTGATGGTATCCCATCCAGGACCCTCCTTGTCTCCTGCCCCCCACTTCCTGGCTGTGACCTTGTACTGGTTCTTTGACACCAGTTATGAAAGGCGGATGGATGGATGTCCAATCTGTCCCTCTTCCTGCCTCTCTGGTTGCGGCCGGTACTTCCATGCGAGATGGTTTTGAAAGCGCACCGTCCAGGGGATGAAACATCTGCTAGCAAAGCTTGCCGCCTGGCTCTGTGTACGCGCTAGAGCTTTGTAAGACCCATTTTGGGTGCCTCTGGATTTATGATGCTTGTCCAGCACAGGGAACTCCATTATTCTGCTGGTGAGGCTTTGGGCTCTTTGTCATCGCAGTGCTCTGCACCCCCCATTGTGCTCGACTCCAAGGTGATGTTCGATTTTTGGTTTTGTTTTTTTTGCAGATTTTTTTTTTCTCTAGGCAATTTTTAGACACGTGTGATGCCCATTCCTGGTGAGGCACCTTGAGATGATCGATCTGCTTTGCGGGTTTAAATAAATTTGCCCATTCCTCTGAGAAACGAGCTGCAGATGGTATTTTGCCACCTTCTGAAGTTGGCCCCACGCTGAAGTTTTGGGCAGTTGATCATTCAGCAGTGTGGCTAATGGTATTTTTTTAGCATCTTTCAGCATCACTCCGCCTTGACCTCTGTTACTTTGGAATTTCTAAGCTTAAACGTAACTGATTGGCATCCCATGTGACCAGTTTTCGAATCGGATGTATGCTGGCAGTAAGATCAGTATAAAGTATGGGCCGATGATTCTGCAGAGTCCTTGAATCAGGGGTATTTTGTGAGGGGCCTTGGTTTATTTTGCCGGGGGGGTCTACCTCTTTATTTTACAGACCGGGGGAGGTCTCCCTCGGTAGATTTGGGGGCCATCCCCCTTTGTCGATTTTGCTGACCGGGTGACTAGTTAATTTGCAAGGGGGGGTTCAGAATCATATTTTTAATGCCTGCCCATGTTCCTGATTGGTAGTAAAAAAAAGCAAACTCAGGGGAGGCAGGTTCAGACTCGTAACTCACTACGTGGCAGCATGCCTGGTTTGGATTGTAATTAGGCACGTCCTGCCTCTCACAAATCAGAATGCGCTGTAATTTGAACACGGTCTTCCCTCTGTGTCCTTGTGAGCTCCTGTTCCAGGGACTGATCCTGTTCCTGATATGATCTTCCGGATCTGTCATTCCAGTTATGGAAGCTGCCTCAGTAGGCTGGTCACTTACGCGCCTCGGAATATGGCAGCCATGCTCCGTCTGCCTTGTCAGGGACCATTATTTGTCCCAGTGCCTGACAGTCCTTGGCGAGGCTGGGAGCCATTGGGACGCAGTGGGGAAAGGCAGGCGGAGGGAGAGCTGCCAGGCCTCACCACTGTGCTTTATTTTTCTTTTTTAACACTGTGTTGTACGAGCTCTTCCTTAATGCCAATTTGGCGGGACAGCGAAACGGGGGTTCAATAGACGGACGAATGTGGGTCACCGCGAAGGTCAGCTTGGTTGGCCAGAGCATTCTCCCAGAAGCCTTTGCACTGACGAGCAAAGGACACACGGAGGGGGTAATGAGGATGCTGCAGGGACACGGTGCGGGCTAACGTTCAAATGAACAGAATCAAGGCTCATTTTTGTAACCATGACGATAGTACCTCGCTTAGCGTTCCTTCGTAAACTTTGATAGCTAAAAGTTGTGTGTAGATTTTTTTCCCCCCCCAGGTTTGATCTTCAGTATGGGATATGTGGAGGCTTGGCCACAAAATATTATGGGGAAGAATCTGCTGAATGTTGTGGACCAAAGAGGAAGCAGCATTTTGCGGAGCTAAAGGGGCTTGTGGCCGAAAACAGCGTTTCTGTCAAATGTAGTGACCTGAGACTGGGATAGAGCAGGTTAGATCTGATAGCTAAGGAACACAGAATAGGGAGCATCGTATGTTTTTATACGGCATGCTGTCAGAGGGTCGCTGACAGTACTGCTTAAATGTATCATTTATTTTTAACATTTATGCATGCGCCCCCCCCCGCACATCAATTCTTAAACAGCATCATACAACATGCTAATTTGAGAAAAAAAAGACAAATTCCCCACTTCCTCCTAAAACAAAGGTCACATGCAGGGACTTCGGAATGTTCTCAATGATGGGGACACATCTCTGGGACGTCAGTGCTCCTTACCGCCGCCTACAAGCCTGCATCATTTTTGCTAGCCTCTGCCTCGGTCGCCTAGGCGATGCCCTGCAAACACCCTGCTCGCCCCCCCCGGAGCATCCCGACGAGCGCCCGGTTGCTAACTAACTTGAATGATGCCGCAAAATTGCACTTTTGGATGGTCTGCAATCGGTCTTTATTCCTTCCTGCAAGAGCCGCGTTTTAAGAAGTAAATCGTTACAGTTCGCACACCAACACTCACACACACAAGGGGGGGGGAGCTTTTTCATCCAGCAGTTGAATAAGGACTTTTATTACTCGGGGTTTTGCTTTTGTCTGTTTACCCTGAAAGGGGCTGGGGGCTGGTGGCTGGGGGCTGGCTGGATGCAGAAATCGGCTCAGTGTTGGCACATTGGTGTGAGACGCTGGCCGGGTGTGGGACTTCATTCTAGCTTTTGGAAAGCATGCTCAGAATAGAGTACTTGAATAGTATAGTATAGAATAGTATACATGGTATAGAATAGTATACATGGTATAGAATAGTATACATGGTATACTTTACATAGAGCAGTTTAAAATTGAGTTTAATAGCACGCTACCCCTTCAGTGTTTATTTGGGTTAAAATTAAACCGCGTTAGTTGCTCAGTATACAGTATTCTAGCCATGCTGGTTGATCATATTGTAACATCACCGGGTCACAAATTCATGGATAACCATAATAATATTTGTGTATGATGTACCTGCATATTCCTTTAGGAAAAGCAGCCTGAAAGTGTCATTGGTGTGATAAATGGGTTTGACCCAGAGAAGCTGCCAGAGCAGGTTTTTGGGCTAATTTAGTCATTATCAATTCTGCTTGAGAGCCACTTGACTGCAATATCCTCTCCAAGCAGCCTGGTGCTTGGTGTTTACTCCTCCCGAACACTGCTTTCCATATCAGCTGCCGTCTGTTTGGTACACAGGTCCCAAAATAACATGCAATGGTACCATAAATTTTGTAAAGACTGCTGATTGGGTGAGTGACACAATTTTTTCTTTCTGGGCGATGGTGATGCGCAGATGTTTGGGGAAACATGTCAGGGTTCCGGGACGGATCAGTGTCTGTGCCTAGCGACATACTTTGCAGGGTGTCACGCTGCCAGCCCGCCTTTGTGTTTTTGTGGGATCAGGTGTCCAGGGTTGCTTTGTGTTTGAATAGGTGGAGGTCTTCTGTTCATGTCGTTTTCTGATGGGACAGTTTGTGGGAAAATATCTGCACAAAAGCGCCTTGCTCCTGTAAATGGGTGTCGGCTTTTATCATCATGGGTATGAATGATTTATTGCATTAAAATGGGAATGGAAGATTGGTCAAAGTTCCCAAAGAGAGAGGGGGAACATCTACATCAGGTATACTTGAAAGCTGACTGATGCCATCACTAGAGTGTATTTTTATTCTTTTATCTTGAATGCTCTTTTGCATGACATCGTGGCAATCTACTCAGTGTGTGCATGTGTGTGTACTACACTATCGGGACTAAAAAATGTGCTAAGAACCTGTTATTTTACCCTTGAGGGGACATTTTTCAGTCATCAGAAGGGGAAACTCAATTTTATAAAAGTCTGTGAATGCAATCAAAACAATAGTGGCCAAACGTCTTGTATTTTGTTTGGTTACTTATGGTTAAGATTACGGCTGGGTGTGTGCGTGTGTCCTGCGATGGACTGCCTCGTACCATGTGTTCCCTGGAATTGGCTTCAGAGCTCCCTGATGGATGGATTATATAGTAACGACTCGTATTGCAGTTTTCCGGTTTGGATTGTAATTGGGCAGAAATTTGGATAGTAATAAGAAACTAGTCTGGTTGATTGTGCTTAAAGAGTTTCTTAGGGAAAATATCAGTAAGATTCCTCCTAGGTAGGGTCATGTTCCAGGATATAAAATCTCTAATAAGTAATATATTTCATGCCAGTTCTATTTTAATTTTCTGGGTAGTTGTTGGGACTCCATGATGAAATCTCTGTTTCACAGTTCAGTGTATGGGGGGCG
>JAODKM010000058.1:27223542-27238505 GCA_026780845.1 Petrocephalus sullivani
CCCGCGCCTATTACTGTACGCCGTTTTCCCTAACTCGAAAACTCCCTAAGTCGAATTTTTTTTTTGGTCCCATTGAGCGAGGTCCGACTGTACTTATTTTCAGGAAGAAAACAGAGTAGTGGAAACCCACACCAACACAGGGTGGACATATATACTCCCCACACACAGATCCAGGGGTTGGAATCAAGGCCTTGACCCTGGAGGTTTGAAGGTACAGTGCTGAGTCACTGTGGATCACACCCCCTTAATGATGGGTCTATCACATCCGGACAGCCTTGCCTGTCCCCCCTCACATGCTCACGTGACACCGTCTGACTCACACAGAGCTGAAGCCCTTGACCTGCAGCCAGGCTTTAACTTCACCAGGGGACGAGTCGTAAGTGAGGTCCACGGTGGGAAGGCTGTTGCTGCGCTGGGGGACCGAGATTCTCTTCTGAGTGCCTCGTCCCACGGTCAGCCTGTGCAGCAGCTCGTCCTGAACCTCCTCCATGTAGGACTTCCTGCCTGGAGCCAGCAAAAAAAATAAAAATGGCATGTTTTTTATGAACGGAGAGTATAGACTTATAGACTGTAATCTTTGCTTTATTATAGTGCACAGACTAACCCAAATATCAGCTCGCTGACGGTAATAATACAGTTTTATAACCAATATCCATCCATCCATCCCTCCCTCTTCTAGACTTGTTTGTCCGATGCAGGGTAACAGGGAGCCTATGCTGGAAGCTATGGGCCAGGGAATAACCCAGGACACAACCCCCCCACACACACACACACACACACACACATACACACACACAGAGGGGCAATCTGGTAATTCCAGGACCAACTTAGTCCTAGCGACTCAAACCCTGGTCCATCACCTTATAAATCCTTTTTTGGCATGAGTAGTCGTCAAACCATCATACTGTCCTCTGTTTATACAGCTGCACTTCTAAGCACAAATATAGCTGGTAACTTAAGGGCGGGTCTAGAAAATGATCATCGAGATCTGACCAATCATACGTCTCTACCACACTTGGAAGGCATGGCTGAGGCGGGGCTCACGCTCAGAGGGTGGCAGCCGCTCCCTCCTCTGCTCTTGGAGGATGACGCTGCCACTGTCACTGGAGCTGCTGCTGACAGACGAGTCCCTCTGCTCCAACAAGGGGGGGGCTGCCGGGGGAGGCAGCGGCGGTGTGGGGATCCGGCTGGGAAGGAAGCCGGTATCGGGAGCGGGGGCGGGGCCTGGAGGCGGAGCCGGAACTGTGGCAGGTGCCGTGGATGACATCATTGGGGCAGGAGGGATGGGGTTTATTGTGGCCCGATGGACAGTGTCTGTCCTCTGCATCTGTCAGCGGATCAGAAGTGACTGCGATTAAGATTACAGATTCTCAAAGAGGCCTGCATAAAGTTAAAAGCATGGAACAGACTCAGTTAATCCAAAAATGTCATTTTTAATTTAATCAAGTTATTTTTTAAGCTTAAATGCAATACACATGGCATCATTTCTATCAGAACAACTACTTTGGGAACTTAACTCTCCAGCAAAGCATAGAAGAAGAATATCTAGGCAAGGATAGTAACCTACAGGATCACACACTGCACACGACAGTAATCACATGCTCCATGCTTCCGCACATTGCCCTGATGTAATATGCATTACCCTACACAGCAGTTACTCAATTACCTCATTGAACTCCCCAAGTAATTGCTTGCAGGTGGGAAAAAAAAGAAAAAAAACTGCTACAATATAGCCAAGACTATTACAGACTGGTGGAGTGGACCTCTAGCTACCAGGACCAAGGATTCACCAAGACCACCTCTGGCTATCATTACTATAGATAAGACTGTCGCAAGCAAAAAGAACTAGATTTGCTAAGAAGGGCTCTAGAAGTATTGCAGCCTCACCAAGAGGGTCACTAGCTAACAGTATTACAGATTTACAGAAAGAGCTTCTAGCTGACAACAACACAGACATACCAAAAGAACTTCTAGCCAACAATAAAACAGATATACCGAAAGAGCTTCTAGCTAACAGTAATAAAGACTCACGAACAGGGTCTCTAGCCAACACACAATAAGAGGGTCTCTAGCTAATGAGACCAGATTCACCAGGAAGGCAGAGTAAATATTGCGACAAATGCTACAGCACATTTAAGAAAAACTGCTTAGTAGTTCAGTCTCAAGCAAAGCTTCACTGCATTTAAGCATCCATTTTTATAGGGCTGCAACAACTACCCAATAATACTGATAATAAAATCGGTAATAAAAATAGTTTTAGACTGATTGATTGCACCTAGTAACACTGGTGGGTATGATGTTCCCCCTGACCAGCAGAGGGCAGATCTTGAACACAAACACAGATTAATTGATTATCAAAACCAAAGTTTTTGCACCCCTAATTTTATCCATTCCATATAACACACATTCAGGAGAAAAAAAAAATCAGAAAACAGATAAGGGGTGGTTGAAGTGCTATAGAGCATGATCCAGAATAATCAGGCCTCCCTACCTTGAACAACTCAAACTCCTTTTTTGGCATCAAAAGCTTTCAGGTAAAGAGAAGGTAATAAATAATGAAGAGCAGGTTCACAGCCGGAGACATGCAGGAACAGCTGGGAATTCCGAGCACGCTCACCTGGATGCTGTGGCCGCCGATGCTTGGGCTCCGCCCACCACTAACCTCCATCACCCTGGTAACCTCCAGAATGTTGTTTGGTACATAGCCACACATCCCGGCACTGTTCCGTACCTTCCACCACTGCTTCCGGTCGTCTACCACCTGGGTGTGGACACCTTCAGTGTAAGCACCCCCAGCAGGCAAATCTAGCGCAATCCCCAATCAACATCACACATTCTTTGATGTAATAAATGCAGTGGTGGCCTAATGGTTAGTGAAGAGCACTTGTGATTGAAAGGTTGCTGGTTCAAATCCCTAAACAGCAAGGTACCACCCCCCAAGCACTGCTCCCTGGGCACGAAATTAGCTGATCACGGCTATGTCACATAAGGGTTAATTCCACAGGACATTTCGTTATTGTGCGCTGCGGAGTGTGACCAATGACAACTAATCACCTTCACTTTGCATTGTGCTGAACCTAATAATCACAATTTCTTTTTAAAATGATTTACAATAGTTAAAATAGGATACTTATGGAGTATAAACAAAGAATCCGTCACCACGGAGATGTCTTTACAGATAACGACTACATCTCAGTCCAATTTGGCCCCAATTCTACTTACCTCCACGATTTCGTCCTTCACCACCGACAGCTCAGTGTTGTTTCTGGCCACGAAGTCATACATGGACTTGGCGTAATTCCTCAGCTGGGTCCTAACCTGACTTTCGTAGTTTCTGCAAATCCCGGATGCCAGGGTAAGCACATATTAAACACAGCACTCAGACTATGGCTTTAAAGCAAAAGCCAATACAGGGACCTCTGGTAAACTTGCCTAGAACTTAACTGAATTACATTAGATTGAAAAGGACTTTACTTAAAGCAGTTATTATACTGCATTACACATTGCATTATAATTAATTATGAAGGTTTCATAAAGTATTATAAACCCAACTATTTATAAAAAGGCATAACACATTATAGTCGTGTTATGCAATATGAATTTTCTCATCTATAATGCACCATAAACAACTTCATAATGCAGCACAAAGCATCCATAATCCTTATACTGACATTATGAAGTGCATGTAGTGCATTATGGATGAGACCTTCATAGAGCATTCATAATGCATGAGAAACATGGCTATAATGTGTTATGCCCTTTTCATAAATATTTATACTTTCTAAATGTTACAATGAATTATAAAAACAGTTATTGGCCTTTATGGATATGGGCTTTATATATGTATGTATATGTTTATATGTATATATTTTAGTGTTACTTAACCATGTCTGTGAAATTTTGATTAAGTAATAAGGGCGGTAAAAATAACTGAACAATTTAGCTACCAATACAAGTTACCCAGTCAGTGCACCAACTAAGTGTTCAATTTGAACTGGTGAAGCCTTTATAGTTCCTACTGGTACTTAGGGTTGAACAATACAAAGCACATCAGAAGCTTTCAGACTGAAACTGCCATGGAGAAGTGTGGCAACAGCTTATGGGCAGAAGAAAAAGGAAGGTGCAAAGAAGCCATCACCTGTCCATCCATCCATCCATCCATTCATCCAGCCACCCACCCAGTGTCACAGTTAGGAAACATAAGGCAATGGACACCCTGGACGAGATGCGCAGCCCCTGTAGGACACATGCATGTGCACACATACACACATACACACACACACATTTATGCACAAGGGCCAATTTAGTGAAACAGATTCATATTTTAGTCTTTAATATTTAGTTGTCGTGGATTTTGGCAGCTACTCCCAAAGCACCCGCAGAAGAGAGAGAAGCCCGCGTCTCCTCATGCATCCCAAGCCAGCGACCACAGACTCGCCACAGTTCTCCACGGCTCGCCGTTCAGCTGGCCGGTGCAGCGTTACCCATCTACATAGCGGCCGACGGCCTGCTTAAAGGCAGCCATGGTCATTGCCTGGTCCAGGGGGTGCGTGTGTCTGCGAGCCGTGTTATCGAGAGCGTACCCGTCAGCATGGGGAAAATGCTGGCTGCCAGGATGCTGGGAGAAAGAAAGACAAAAGCACAGATGCTACTTATTATTAGTTGGTGTTTAAGATTGGTTCAGTCGACTGTTACGTATCTCACAAAACAAGTGTATAAGTGAAGTGACCTTCTTAAATGTACATTTCCAGAACAATGTGACCCTTGGATTACTGGCTCCACCCCTACAATGACCACACCCACAAACTGGCCCCGCCCCACACACCTCCAGGGCCAGCCTCTGCTCTGCCTCCACTAGGTGCTGAATCTCTAAGTCAGGCAGGGCCTCCATCATCTCCTGTTCCTGGGCCCGGCCCAGAATCACCATGGGCAGTGATGGTGGTTCCCAGCCATCACGAAATCGGGGCACATAAGGTGGGATGTAATGGTCCTTGGGCCACTCCAGCCTAAGGGGGTGGGGCAGGTGGGGTCAGAGGGAAGAGCAGAACTATGTTCTTCAGCAGGAACCTATAGTACAGAGATTATAAAGGAACCGATATGGGTTGTGACACACAACATAGGTGATTAGTTGCATTTACAAAAAAAAATACATAGTTTTCAGGATAGTTTTTGGGCATTTCATATATACACAAATGTCATATACATATCATATTATCTATAAATATGTGTGTGTGTGTGTCTGTATGAGTGAAAGAGAGAGTGTGTGTATGTGTGCAATTCGACAAAAGAAGAATCCTCAGACCTAAAGCCAGAAAAACCTGCCAAACACTTTTTTGGAGTAACACACTGGAGAAACATAACCTCATAGGTGCATATACTACTTTACCAGCAGGAGCACTTTAGAGGGAAACCTGCTGATCCTGATCACAATCACAAACCCACCCATCAGGAAGGCTTCCGACTAGTGAGCACAGGCCTCAATAAACACTGCAGCCTAGAACCAGGGCGGGCTAAATATACATCCGCCGACAGAATGGAAATGCAGTACATCATATTATAGGGGTTCGCCAAGTTACATGAAGTTTCTTCTGTTTAACGGCCACACCTTTTACCACTTTGTAGAGGAGCACAGCTAAGCACCATCCAAGGGCTAAGTAACTCCACACTCACCTGCTTTTGGTCCAGCCTTCTCCGAGAGACACCCACAGACGCCTCTCTGGGGCTGTACCAGACGAGTGCAGGAAGTCTATAGCCTCCATGGTGAGGAGAGGACTGAGGACACTCTTTGCCAACTCCACACCCCCTGTGGCCTGAACCACCTGCAGGGGGCAGCAGAGAGCAATGACTCACATTAGGATATGCACAGGGGTTGAACTTTTTGCTAATAGCCAACTGGGCTAGTTCAGTGTAAAAAAGAAAAAACTATGTAGTCTGACATGCAATTTCTTTTTACTAACCAGTAGGCTATGATCAGTTTTTCGTACTCGCCCTACGTCTAAATTACTTGCCTCAGGGGTGGGCGAGCTTAATGACCAGCTCTGGATATGTCGTTAGTTAAACTTACAACATATAAAATTATTACCATGTCTATGGGAACCGTTTCTCCTTCAGGTCAGATTTAAAAGGTTATAAAATTAACTGAATTAATTCAAAATAATTGATGGTTGTTGCTATAAATTCTGACCGATTTCTTTCTATTAAACGGAATAAGCATATCCAGTACAATGCAACATTAACTGCAATTATTTTATGCTGAACCATGCCTGCATTTCAAGCTAAAATAACCACGATCCAACAAACTCTAGTTTTGCACAGTGGAGTTCTATGACAGCATGACATGCACCTACCATATTTAGCGGCGTGAACAGGAAATGCACTAGATCCAGTGCACTGGGATTGTTGATGTATAACTTTAATTTCGCCTGCAAAACAAACACATAACCAGTTTTATGCTTGTCAAGTTTCCATTGGTATAAAATTGAAGAATGAATGAATGACCAAAACAATTCAGTCTGGTACAGAAACGGTTCATACCAACAAGTTGAACGCATATTTGAATTTTTGGAAGCAGTCAATAAACTCCTCTTGAGATGGTGGCTTGGCACGTAGTGTCAAAACTCCCTCTAGTGGATAAAATGGCACAGTAGCCATGCTATTACTATATGCACCATGAAAGACTTGGAGAATCAGTAACAGCTTGCAAGACGGAGAAAGATTTCTATATCTCTTTACATCACTCTATATCTGAGCAGCAACAAGCACACGCTGCAGGGCCTTCAGAGCAGTCTCAGGGGGCGACTGGGTACTCTGGGCAAATCCAGGCTCACCTCCTGGTCCCCTCTTTTTACCCTTCTTCACTTTCTTCCTTTTCGAGAGCTCGTCAAACGCCTCTGCTGATCGCTGGAGCTTGGTGACGAAATACTCGATGTCGTCCAAGAGGTGGTTCAGAATTTGCTGCGAAGAGACAGGAGAATATCTTAGCCTGCCATTTCAGAAACAACGCAGACTGGTCCAACGGAGTAAACTGCGTATCTGGGACAAGGTTTTACTGGGCTGGTTGATATGTTCTGCCTGACCCGACTAGCCAAGATTAGGAGGGAGACACCCACCACGTCACGGTCGATTCTGGCTGCCATCGCTTCTGGCGACTCATCGGGCTCCATGAAATGTCGGTGTCTCTCATCTGCCATGGGGGACACAGCTCTGAAGGGTCAGCTCAAAGCAGGGCCATAGCCCGTTCAGCATCTAATTAAGTTTATATTTCATTTCTGAACATCAGAGTTAATTTGATTTCCAAACAACTGACCCTAATGACAGTTCTTACTCCAAGGGGGAGAAACCCGCTACTCCAGCTCTGGACTTCTCACATCCATTGGAAAAACCTGACCAGCTTAGCAACAAACTGCACTGGCAGATCTCATTCTACAGATTCAATAAGACCTGAGGTAGCTTTCAACTCATGATCGTTGGTTTGTAATGGTCATCAACACCATTGATGCCGCTGACCAAAAAAGGCACGCTAGCTAGACATTATGAGGTAATTTAAATGCTAATGAGTTCAGTGGCTGGGCCTAGGCTCATCAGGGAGGGACAAACCCCAGCCTGCCTTGCTCTGCTCCGCCCTCTCACTCACAATCTGTCAGCTCATTGGCTGTTGGGGGGAACCACGCTGCCACTCTGCTCATGATGTCCACGGCGGGCGGAGCTGCAGGGGCGGGCTCTGACGGAGGTGGAGGTATGATGCCGTCACTGTTCAGGATCATCCTGGGGGAGAACAGCGGTGAGAAGCAGGGCATGCAGAGAGCAGTGCCTGAGCCAGCACTGAACGACAGAAACTAAACCGATAATTACAAGATGAGGGAAGGGATACTGCTCATATGACCTTTAACTTCTAAAGGGCTACATATGGCAGTATAAAATAGGAGAGGAATACATAGCGACATAATGAAGGACAGAATATCTCTGAATCGCATTCAGGAATGCATATTTCAAATTTAGAGTAATGGTAATAATAAAATTTGTCACCTGAGGGTTTCTGGCCTTTTCTTGGTCTTTCCTTTGAGGTCACTAATGGCACTATCAATGTCTGCATAGATGAGATTTGCCTACAGGAAAACAGTGCATCCTAAGTGCAGAGAACTTCATCCATCTATCCTACAACCACTTATCAGGAACCAGGTCTGCAGAGACCCTGTAGCCTATCCCAGGCAGCAGGAGGCACAGGATGCCAGTCCAATGCAGGGTACATGCACACACCACCATCTACAATGAGCAATTCACTGCATGTCTTTGTATAATGGAAGGAAACCACAGTTCCCAGGGGAGAACCGATCAAAATGGGCACAAATGGAGATCTCCATCAACACAGAGCATGCCTGGGATTCAAACTCCCAATAACAGAGATGTGAGGCAACAGTGCCCCACGCTGAGCCCCATGCCAGCTGGTAATCAGAATTACAGTATGCAATCTTACTTTGCTTTAACTGCAATAAAAATATTTGTTTTAAAATACCATGCCATCTGCCATCTAATGAAGACTGCGTTTGCTGACACCGGTCACGTTTGCGTTTATTACATTTATTTTTACATTTATTTATTTACTTATTTGATGGTTTAACCTAACTGAGGACACAGGGTGAGACGATCGGGGTTAAGGGCCTTGCTCATGAACCAAACACGGAAATCATTCTGCTGACCCTGGGAGTTGAACCAGTTACTTACCCATCAAGGACAGTGTCATAACCCACTGTAACAGTAAGATTAATAAGTAGTCTCACCCTTATGAGACCAGAAAATGTCATACCATTAAAGCTTATTACTGTCTGAACTAAGCAGTTATGAAAGACAGAGGCATCCATTTCCCGCAGCTGGTATAGGACGTCGCTGTGGTATTCCAGCAATGCAATGCTCTGGCCCGAGGGGAACCCCACCTTGATGTCATTGCACTGGAAGAGGTACAGATCCGGTTTGGCCTGGCCCGGCTCCTTGCATATCAGGGCCAAGATGGAGTCATAGTTGCAGGTGTCCATCACCGCCTGGCACCGCATGACACAGCTGAGGGGGAAGTTCTCCACCTCGTTCTGAAAACACGAATCACGAGTCAGCAACAAAGAAGCTTAAGGCCTCTGGTATCTGTATCTGAACAGGACAGTTCCCCACACGGAATTCTCACCATGACCATCTCGAGCACACCTGAAGGACAAGTACCAGGTTTACCAACACGCAGAGTAATACGGTAAAACGGAGATTACGAAACACAGGGGACTGTTACCAGCAGAGGATTCCTAAACACTGGGAATAAATGCCACGTGCTGATCAGAGCCGCTGATGTTGATTATTTAATGCAAACAGTCAGCTAAGAGCCTAGAACACAAAATGTTATGTTGATATTACCCAGATATATTAAGTTACAATTTAAGTCATAATTCAAGCAGCAACATGTCAGATGCTTTCAGAATGTTAAAGAATGAAACTAAGGTAGTTGACATGACACCAAGTTAAGGTCGGAGAAAGTACAGATTTAATTAAGAGGAAGGGAAACAGTTTTAAAATTATATCCAACTACTTTTAAAAAGGCTTAAAGAAAGTTCTTGAGGGAAATCCTCTTGGAGAGATCCCTGCACATAAACAGGATATTATTCAGTCTGTGATGGTGGTGGTGCTTTTGAGGTCCACCTGAGGGTGGTTCCTTGGAAGAGGGCCCACCTTGGTGTCAGTGTCGATGAGGCAGACCGCCCTGTCATCCACCTGCAGCAGCAAGTCCTGGGTCCACACCTTCCCCTTGGCGTTCAGCAGCTTCAGCTTCCGCAAGCCATCGTCGACTGTGAACATGGCCTCCTTCAGGTCCATCGAGAAGGTGGACAAGTGCTGGAATTGAGCAGACAACAGCTAGCTGCATGGTTTCAACACACCCCGTTCTAAATGTAGGCTAAACAAAGCAAGTGAATTGAGATTATCACAGATTCTCATACGAGATGAAGGGACAGGAACCATATTTGTAGGAATATCTTACTTCCACACGATACTGAGATGTTTCCATAAGGCTGTTAATACTGTTTTTCGTGTATTTCTTCCTTTGCTCTGAAAGACATACACATACAAAGCATATACACAAAAACACATATATACATAATAAACATACACACACACACACAAAAATGTCAGCAAACTACAGTACATTACCCAGCATCTCCTCACCTAACCACCATACTTTCGAGCTTATCTTCTGCACCATTTCATAAGCTTTACAGGAGCCTCACACATGCACACTAAAGTCTAATGGCACCAGGGGAGTCTGAGTTCACCGGAAAGCGGAGCAGTTTTCCAAAACCAAAGAGACGCAAACCAATCCTCTAACCACAAAGGGTGAGACAGAGTCATTCTCCCAGCTTACATTTTCCTCCTTTGAGGATGCAGTGTGGCACCACATGACCAAAGCGTGACCTCAGAGGCTCACCAAGTATAGGTCTCTAAGGGTCTCATTGGTTTTGCAGAGCATGAGGGGGGGATTAGCTAGCTGCTACCTCTCTTGGTTTCTTTAGCTGATGTTTGCTGGCCGTTGGAACCTGAGCGCAGCAAAGGGGGGGGTAGGAGAGATAATGGTGATGACAGTAAGGGAGGGGGGCAGCCCGGCCAAATGTACACGTACGCAATACGACTTTGAATATTCATGTAAGCTTCCATATGCTTCAGTCATAGACTACCCTTTGGACACTGTGCTCCTAGTCTGTTCACAAGAAGGCCAGATAGGTCCTGCAATGTCATGGGCAGGTTTCATATTCATTGCACAATAAAGTGCGAGAGGGGATCCAAAGAAAACAAATGCCTAGGGATGGAGGCCACCTGCTCCTCAACCCGATCCAGGCCTGTAGACGCAGACTGCTGGGTTTCTGCACGTGCTCACTGAGTGCACAAGCATTAAGCACACGTCTGAAAATGCCAGCAAATCAGGTGTGGCTCCAGGAGATGATGTGCACCATCAGGATGGGACCCACAACTGAAGGACCGCTGCTAAAAAGCCAGGCCAGCACCGACAGGGTCTGCTCAACGGTGCAGCTCTGGACCAGCAGGTGCTTAAAGAGGACCTCACAGTTGTGACATGTGAAGGTCAACCCCATGGATAAAAACAGATCCCTGGGGATCGGAAATTCACAGCTCAATTACTGCCACCTGCAATTTCTCAGTATCCTCCTATGGAAACTCAATCTAACTTCTTAAACACAATCCCGCCAGGTTAAATTTTCATTACAGCCTATAATGTGTATAAAGAATAAAAAAAAAAAAAGCTGGAGAATAGGTGCTGTGCTCCGTACCTCTGTGATCTCCACTGATACAGGGACACGAAACCAAACATACTTACCGTATAAAGCTTTAGCACTGTACACTGGTGAGGGGTCTGGCAGCTCAGAAACCCAGGAAGTGTGACCACTATACAAGAAGACAAGTCCAAAGACCTTTTTACAGGCACATGTAGAGGAAAACCGTTATCCATGATGGCGAACCTCTCGATTCTCAATTCTCCCAGCTGATTACCCTAATTTTATTCTTGAATATAATGTATTATATAGCTAATGCATTGTGGTACTTTCCCTAGTTCCCTACTGTAGCCTTCATAAAGGACTGAAACGACTGAATTGCCCGGGAGTGAACTCTTCCTGGGGGATGAGCGTTTTTGCAAATTTTTACTGCTTGAAGATATCATATGATCTATTTGTGTTGGGAATAACACTTGAAATAGTGCATTCATTCTTCTAAACATGCCGGCCCACAATGCTGTATGTTACACCAAAACATGACAAATTCATAGGCAAAATGGACACGAAAACATACATATTTATTAAACCTGCACAACACACGTGATACAAATGCATACAGATATTTTGGACACAAATTTTGCCTTTTCCAAGGCTAAATCATAAAACCTAGCTTACACCCATCACCAAACACACCATGTACAAGACGGGACTCGTATATGCTCACATTGTGTGCCTAAACTCCCTGGACTACTATCTAGACATGATTTAATCCAGTTAGTGAGAAGCCTATGGCTCTTATCATCATGCTATCACAGTACATGTGATTAGCGCCTTCAAATTCAGCTGCTACCGAGTCACAAATACAGCCAATCAGCGACAGACTTACTTCAGCTGGGAGGCATCACCTCCAGACCCTGTGCTGGGGGCGTGTCCATTCATTTTGTACCTCAGAAGACAGAATTGGCCTTGCACTGGAAAAACAAAGAACCAAACAAGGGTATACAGTTAGGCGAACATCCATGGAAAACGATTAGGCCAAGTCATTTCAACAAACCGAAGACCGTAAAATGTTCAGTTCGAAGTTGGTTACCTGCCTAAGGAGCTCTGCCAACTGAAATGCCTCTAGTACCGGTACTAGTAACTCAGAACTTCTGATACATGTTTTCCCAATTAGAATTATTGAAGTATTACTGCCATGTAGTGCAGAGAACCGTATTACTGGCTGGTAAAAAAAGGGTGATTAGCTAAAGCTTCCTTCTTCTGGACTCTGTAAAGCTTACACTGTATAAATCAGCAGGCACCCAGCCTTCGGCAAACCAAGCTACATGACGCAAGCGTATACCCAGCGTTACTGGTTCATTTTGACGCAGCTGCTGGCTGATTAAGGGTGACCCACATCTCCGCGGGCTGGAGGCCGGGCCTAAATTATCCCCCAAGCTGCCCGCGTGGGCTGAGCCAGGCGTGTTGGCAGATGTAGCATTAGCATCATCATAAATGTAGGCAGGCATTGCCAAGGACATTGATCCGCGCCCCACAAAATAGGACAGAGGTCGCAGTAGTGTCAACGGCGGGGCACGTATAAGTGCTGACAGCAGCAGGCATGTGGAACATGAGAGGAATGGCGAGTTTTTCCACTTGACAGGATGAGTCAAACTTGTGCGAGTCATCGAAACAGAACATCGAAAAAAACCACCCGAGCAGCCATGTGTACAGAGATCTTGATGGAATTAAGAGCATAATCAACAAAAGAATCCCACAAAGTGGGCTTAGCAGATGCAGAGCTGGACAGGCAAAGAGAGAAGCTCCCAGCAGACCAGAACCAGCAGGTTACCTTCCCCAGAGTGCATTATCAGGCCTTAATCAGAAGAACAAATTCACCCGTAGTGCTTTGTTGAATTTATTGATGATTCATGACAGAAGAGCATGAAGAGTCTTGTGATCATCTACAAAACCAAGCAGCAGCTATACACGGATTCGGATGCATTAGACAGAGTTCAGAATTGGATACCAAGCAAGTTCAAAATGCATCACACCAGACATAGTGCAGCATCATAATTATTCCAGATAAATCGAAGAGTAAAGAAAATAATATTTGACTGGCTAAAAGCCGTGATGATCAATGGATGGTGACGACGAAGACGACATAGCAGCATGTAACGCACCTGACTGCCACTAGTGCAAAGCCCGGTCACACATCCTTCCTGATTCCATACGATTAAAAAATGTTCTTGCCTCTGGTCGCCCCCATAACTTCTGAGGTTAAACAGTCTGCCTACAGACCTGATGACTCGTGACCAGGGCAACAAACGCCAGGTATTTTGCATAAAGAAGCCAGCTTTTAAAAGGCACCGCTGACTTTTTATACTGAATACCATGGAAATATTTGGAGAAAAGGTCAACAGTAGAACTATGGACACAGGAAGTGACAGTCAACACGTGTGGAGCGTGAGCCTCATTAACCAGAAGCCAGAGATCGAGCAGAATCTTGGTCCTGTATAACGGCACATTACCCAGTCTTTGAAGGCAGCTCTGAGCCCAGATTCTCCTCGATCTCTGGCATCTGTTTTTTTTTTTCTTTTTCTTCTTCTTCTTCTTTACTGAGAAACTAACAATTTAACAAATCATTTCAATAAACTGTCCTTGTTCATGTCTCTAGGGATCAGTACCTCACAATCCTGACATGCAGATACAAGATCCCACATGCAGGCCACGTCAGTCAGCCGACAGCAAGTTCCTCATGGAAACGATCTCAAAACAGAGATTGATTTAAATCTTCAGGGGCCACGACACTGAAATGCATCATTTTTAAAATTGGCCCTGTATTTCTAATAGGCAGTGAACAGTTACTGCACAAGACGGAGGGGTAATGATGCCATTGCACTGGTCTACAGCTGGAGTACACCCAGGCACCATGACTTCCCAAGCCTCCTTAATCCCAGTGTTATCACGGTCATAACAGTCAAATCTTCTAGACCATTTCACTGGTCTGTGAAATTTTTATACGACATAAACCATGGAAATCAATAGGTTGGGAACCCCTACTGCGGGGAACAAGATACCCACCGTTTAAAATCCAGTGTTTATTTGGCATTGCTGAAGTTCTTCCTCAGAGATTTAACATGAATTTGTATACTGAATGAGCCATTGTATACTGAAAAGTGTTTATCATATTTTTCCCTCGGCATGACAAATGACTGTTAAAGGACTTTTTAAAATCATACCAGGAATTCCATTCTTAAGATATAAGCACATTCAACCCATAATTTTAAATTTTTTTTTTTTTATAAAATCAACCGTGTCCACAATTTCTGCTTTTGTGGTGTAATGAAACACTTCATACATATGACTGACAACAATTGAAAAAGACAATGAAAGAACTCATCCATTGCTAAATTACATATGCGCTTTGCTATGGGAGTGACATTACTCGAGTAGCACATGGAGAATACGGTGCCGGGGGATGAATGCACTCTGGAGGAAGTCAGCGCAGTCTGACGGGCGGCTGCTAATGCGCGGCGGATGATGGTGGCTGGAATAGTGCTTGGAGGGAGGGGGCCTGAGGGTCTGTTTTGGGGGGGCGGGCTCTGGGGGTAGTGGGGGGGGGGGGCCGGCGGGGCGGTGGGGTGCGGGGGGGGGGGCCGGGAGGGGCGGGGGCCCCCAGTATGTCCCTGTATGACGCTGGGGGGCAGAGTATGACTGGGGGCACAG
>JAODKM010000058.1:27240449-27289389 GCA_026780845.1 Petrocephalus sullivani
TCTCAACAGCGTATAATGTGGTTTGCCCCTTGTTTAAAACTCCAAGCACAAATAAGCATATCCACAATCAATCAATTCAAGAGATCCATTCAACAGAAAGTGTTGTAATATTAGGTTGCATCCTTGCTTTGCTTTAGTTTTGTCTTTGATTATATAATCTTCCAGAAAGCAATAATAGCACCATTATTCACCCTTGTGCCATTCTTGGAATGGTCACTGGAGATACAGGATCCACCCCTGAATTCCCAGCATGTTACACCATTCACAGGTATGTTTAAAAAAATCTCTCTAAAATATTAAAATAAGGTTTTATTCAGGCCTCACCCAATGTTACATGTGTAACTGCGACAACAATCAAAATGTATTTTTAAATCCTGTATGAATGCAGCTCCCAGTTCCCTTAAAAATGTATCGGGCCATACCAATGCTTACAGATAAGATACCAGAGATGCCACATAATCAAGTATTAAAATAAACTGTACAGTGCACAGTAATGCACCTCCCCAGTCAGCCACCCAGATTGGGTTTTTTTTTGCATTAAACCCTGTTGCATAACCCCTAGACTATCCTAGGCAACCATCTTCAATAACTTAATAAACCTAGCAGATAAAAATGAAAAATGGATTATTAAAAAAAAACCATCCCTAAATTGCAACGCAGCTTGACAACCACCTGTTCTGATGTTCAATCAGAAAAACTTGCTACAGAATTAATCACCGATCCACGCATTAATGTATGATTCTGAAAGTGAGCTACTCCACCCCACCCCATCAACTCCATCCAAGCTAAATTTATGAGAAAATAAATAAATAAAAAATAAAACAAAGATCAGAGCAGACAAAACCAAACCAACGCCCCACACAATCAGTCCACTCGGCCATTCGTAACAAGAACCAACCAGCAACATGTCGACACAAACCCGAAAATTCCTGCATCTGACATCGTACCTCCTCTGCATCATACCTTTGCTCACCAGGAATGTTCAGGAATGTCTTTTGCCAGTTCACACCAATTTTTCCCTTCGCGGCACTGAGCGGTAGATTAAGAGCAGAGTAAGACTGAGGTCATTCTTTCGCCACCCCCACCCCACCCCCCCCATCCTCATGGGATGGTAAAGAGGATTAGCTAAGGCGGGTTACGACCACACGGCTGCAGCAGCCAGTCATAAGCGGCTTCTCCTGCTTGGAAAGGGCGAGGATAGCACATGTCTCACAAGGCCTTGGCTTGGTTCACCACCTCGCCAACATTTTATTAGCCCCTTCAAAGGACTGTAGCTAAAATTACCGGATGTGACAGATCTTTCCACTGGCGTCCCATCTCGGGAGCACCCTTGTCAGGACCTAGAGCTCAAGTCATCTCAGGACTGAGGTCAACATCAGCCTCAGAATGACCACTTTCTCAAAAATCACTTCCGGAGCACTATAAATCATTCTCATAATTAGCAAGTAGATTTCCAATTTTCTTTAAAACTAACAAACTTCCTGTGGATAGAGCCACCATTTATTAGCCTGAGCAGAGAGCAGCAGACCAGCTGGGCTACTCCTAATCAGCTCAGGAGTCCTGCTCACAGACCATAGGCTTAAAAACAAGGGCTTCAGGAAATGGATACAAACAAATCGCCCCCATACGAAGGCAAAGCGAATACTAATGCCTGATCGAACCACTCCAAAGTAAGATTTTAGGTTCCAAAAAACACTAAAATCAGTCAAAACGTCATAGAATGTCCCCTTAGTACTTTGGAATATGTACAGTGGCACAGAGAGTTCTCAGGCACCTGTGCTATGGAAAATAGACCCAATGAATTAGTCAATGCATATCAGAGATGAAAACTGTATGAACATCTTATATCAAAATTATAGTGACCGAAATCATCACTGCTATCAGTATTATCGCAGTATTGTAAAAAATGTGCTGAAAATGTTCAAAAAGGACTAATACACAAACTAAAATCATTTTACCGATTTCATTGAAAACAAAAATAAGATTAGCAGTACTATGCACTTTGTTCCTATAAACATGAAAATATTGACATAGCTAATACCTTATTCAAACATGAAAAGCATTCAAATTAAAGGTCTCCGGAGCGCTGTCACCACATCGTCACAGAGACAAATCAAACGCACACTGCATGACGCACCTGCGCACCTGCATCTGGGAGACTGCCTCTAACTTCGCTCGATGCTGGACCGTATTTAACACGAGTTTTTCAGCGTGGGGTAATCAACCACAGCTTTAACGAAACGGTAATACTGTCAGGAATTTTGCCATGGCTTACCATGAAACCGGTAACAGTTTCATCCCTTCTGTACTTTCAAAGGCGTGGGCTGTCTGACAATCCGAAGAAGGTTATTCATATATGGAACCCATTTTAGAAACATGCAAGAAATCCTGTAACGCGATACATTTTCTCTCACTCAGCTCTCCTCTGTGCCAAGCCACAGTTTTCTGTAATTGATGATAATACACGTACAAGGAAGCAAGCCAGCTAAATGGTATCACTGTTATATTATTTATCCTGTTAATAGAGCAGCGACCAAGATGATCGAGGCCATGCTGATCCGGAACAAAAGTCCTAACAGTAAAGTTATTACCCGATTACATTTTCAGGGCAGCCATTCATTCTGTTTTTTTAATAAGAAAAAGTATATTAAACATTGTTTTTTCCATGTCAATTCTTTATTTCTTTAAGCATACTGAGCACATTTAGAAAAAAAACCAGATTCAATTAGTCATATCTACATACTGACTACCCACAGATGGGCTTGCGTGTCCTGAAACTGGGGCAGTCTAATCAGCCTTCACCATTTCCTACTTGTAGCTGCTAAACCACTTCTTCTTGGTTGCAGAGACCAAATATTTGGCAACCCAAGTGCACAAAAACCAGTATCTAATCAAGCGCTTCTAAGCAGCCCATTAATCTGTTCAGCGACCAAAAATCTCCCAGAAAACCAGAACAGCCTGTCTTTTTTTTTTGCAGAATTCCAGAACGACATACCTATGCTTCGTTCAAAAGGTTAAGATCCTCCTGCGGCTCCCTTATTTTCCCCTTATTTTCCCGTGAAACTTTTAGACAGACACAGCCAGATGGAGACAGACAAACAATAGACATTTATTTAGGTCAAGCTGTTGTCTCCAAGGGCTGGTTGAGTTAATAAGGTCAAAGGGTTTATATGCTGGGCTAAACTGTCCCATGCAGAGTGCCTTCTGCAGCAAACGAACTGTAGACAGGCACAAAGGGAGCAGATATTGCACAGCACAGGTACTTCTTAAATGGAACTGGCTTACATCTCCAGGCATTCGTCTCCAAGGACAAACAGAGAAGCTACTTGACGTTCTTGCCACAGAGAGAACAGCTTCAAAAGAAGTCAATATTGGAAAGGACAAGTTTAAACAGACACGACAGGACCCCCTTTAAACGAAAGGCCTTAGAGAATCGCTGTGGACAAAAGCACATGCAAAGCAAAGCCCCATTCGACTGAGGACGACTTCTGCCAACATCACTAAGGTCCCTCAGAATTTCCACTGGCATTTCTGATGTAGTTACAGCACTGCTAACAAAGGACTCACTTACATCCAAGAAACACCTTCTAAAATCCCAGACCCCTCACCACAGCCAAAGTAAGGCAGTGAGTAAGTCTGAACCCATGCTAAAAAGTGTGAACATGCAAGCTTTGATCCCTGATCCCAGGAACCAGGGCCACCGCGATGATTCTTGGTAGCTACACATCCAATATCCAGCTTTGTCCAACCTGTCCAAAAGGCCACAGCAGCTATGTCTGGGCTGGGGTCAGCCAGGACGGTCCGATCTTTTTTGGACCGCAGCCGCGATTGGGCTGAATTGGTGTTGACCGAGAAAGTGGAACTTACCGTTTGAAGGGACCCCTGTCCAACCACAATAACTACTGCACTAAGAGCTTCAGTCCTGGGTCCATCCACCACACGACACAAAAGGAACACCAAATGCCGTGAAGTTCACGCCAGTCCTGGTTTTACTGGTTCAAAATACACAGAGAGAGATGGAAACTACCGGATGTTTCACAGTCATAAAAACAAGGACACACCTGCGAAACAACCACTATTTAAGATGCCCTCCAGCTCATGTGCAGAGATGTTTGATGCCTGATAAATGTGAGGTCAGCCTCAGTGACACGTGGTGACTATGCAGAAAGTGCAGCCTCTAACCGAACCGGAGAAGGAAGACTACGTGGCGTCCTGAGAACACGAACAGCTCTGTTTTAGGGCTTATCACAATATACCCCAGCTAGCAGACAAGCCAAGAGTGTCAGCCTAGTGCAGGCCAACTGCATGCAACAATGCCTGACAGGAAGTGATTAGCCTGGGCTTTCTGAAGTGTGAAAAATCGCCTTGTGGCAGGGAGGAAGTGCTTCACAATTTAAATCAGGATCACTGCCCAATGCGGCACAAAATTTTAGGAAATGCAACATAATTCAGGTTGCAGTTCTTGTTGAGGTTGTCTGATGACAGTGGCCTTACAACCAATGAGTCAAACATTATTTACTATTTAGTAAGGTCAGTGAAGAACCAAGAACCCTCTCTACTCATCCTACTTGAAACTGACCTTGGGTTTAAACTGCAGAAGGCTACAATCATCAGATGCTACATTTGTCTGTATATGCAAGCTCAGTTTAGCCATGCTCATCAAAGTAAAATAAAAGCTAATAAATAAATCTTAAAAAAAATATTATAAAAATACATGGCGAGCTGTGTTGTACGCCGTGACAGGACTGAGGTGCAGTTGAGGAGCTGGGGACATGCAGACAGGTAGGATAGTGTTGAAATAGTCGTGGGAGAAGGTGGAACTTAAAGCATTTCAGGGGAGCTGGAAAAAAGCTGTAGCTTCAGAACAGCACCTGGCCATGTCCAGGACACAATGTACCACGGATTACCTCTCAGGTCTTATTGTTCCATAATGGGTAGGCAACAGGATACGGAAACAAAAATTATGACAAAATACGGGTTTACTTTAGTAACCAGCCAACCAACAACATACTAAGCTTTCAATATACTTGTATATTTGTATAACGGCATTTGGAAGCTGTTATCCAATAAAGGAAACAAACTGCTCGTTCCACAAAGACATCATACTCAAGCAGGTCAGCCTGATCACAGAAACATGTACGAGCAGGTCAGCTTGTCAGAAGGTGTGCATTTAAGGCTACCTTCCTTTTCATAGGCTCTTCAAACATCCAATCACAGTGCAGGCAAGGCTACCCTTCCTTCCATTCGAGTCACTGCTTGCCTAAAAACAAAAGTCTAACCCAAATGGTAGGACAGGGGCAACAATCAAATAAATGAATAAAAATGACTTTCACGTTTTAAAAAGGTTGCCTGAAACGTTGCCCTTTTATTTTGGTTTGAAAAACCTGCCACCAACACTTTTGAACATCAACGTTCATCCCACATAGGACTTATTTTCATGTATCTTAGTCTCCCAAGCCAAGGCTTACTTCCTTACCTGGGAACAAGCATCACATGAGCATCACCTCTGCTCATCCCATCGCCCACACACACACACTCACCAGAATCGATGTCAGTACATCATCCCCCTGTCAACGCCAAAAACAAAGACGGGGCCCTGAAGAGAAGACAGAATCTTACAAGCATCTCATGAATCTTCTTTCAGGATCTCCCAGAGACGAGCGAGCCTTTCACACCTGGCAAGCACCCATGGGGGACGCTACCGCTCCTCCGTAGAATATTCTTCATGAGGAAGTGCGTCTTATCGCGGGAGCTCCAATCGCACATGCCTGCAATCAGCTCCGGCTCATCCCCACCCTGAAGCTTAGTTTACTGTAATAACAAAGGGCCTGGTTTCTCCTTTGCACCTTGTTCCCAGCAATCATTTACTTTATGCTCTAAACCCCCGGAAGCAGGTTTTCACCTGAAGGCACAGCGGTCGTGAACCATTACTTAGGCAGCCTCTTGGAGCTGAAAAGTTCTGGGCCCTTTGAGCACACTAGAATCTAAATGATGGCAAAGGCACTGCAGGGGTCCAAAGAAGCCAAGGAAGGCAAACGGCAAGAACACCAAGAGCAGGATCAAGGGTAATCACCAAAAGGGAGGCTTCAGGAGGACCCACAAGGAACTCGGCATCTCCCGTTCTGTTCAGATCAAAATATAAAGCTTAACTATCTACCACAATCCCCAAGTTAAGCCATTCCATTAATAGTAAATTACAATAGTGGGTCTGTCGCAATAAACAATAAATCAATTAATTGCATGATGATTACAATGAGGTCAATAATTGTTCCGGCAGCGATAATATTCATTTGCATGCTTGTTTGTTTTCTTCGTGGCTCTCTCGAACGTCGAAAAATGCCTCACCATTCCATCCCAAATTTCTTACTGATATTAAACAAGCAGCCTGCCCAAAAATCTTGTCTAATTTGCTGTGCTCTGTTACGAAAGGCTGGTCGGCTTTAGTAATAATGACTAAGAGAATTAACTGGCAAACCGTGATTAACTTATTGCCTAATATATGTGACCGTCAATCACTGGTAAACATTTTGTGGGTTGTTTATGAGCAGTTAGCCCTTAATGGGCACATAGGCTACTCAGCCTTTCAGGCGAAACGAAACCGCATTCTGGACTGTTTGCAGTGGTTCTGCTTCTTAAAGGAACAGGACCTCAATAAGATGGACTTTATTATTTTTCAAATAACTTATTTAGTATCAGCCAGGTTGAACCAAAAATAAGAATCAGCCTACATTTCAATTCAGATTAATATATAGACTCAATATAGATTAATAATTAATGCCCGATTCCACAAACCGACAAGTACACAGATCTGTGTTTTTAAAGTAAATACCTTCTGACCATATTTATGCTACCGCTTTCCCATGATTTAAGCAATTTTGTGCTGAAATGCATATGCAGGTACTGTCAGGCAGTGATACTGACTAGCAAAAATGCTGACGGGGTTTTTTTAAAAATGTGTAAGCAGAGCGAAACAAACACAAACAAACAAAATAAATATAGAATGGTGTCTGTAGAAAATTCTCAACTGTTATAGAATAAAATATAACTCAGTTTTAGAATCCATCTGTCTGGGGGCAGTGACGGACCTGGAATTCATAACATTATTAATGCATTCATTCATTAGATTGGAGGTTTCTACTCAACTCCACTGTGCTTTTGTTTGTGCTACTGAGTTTTTATGTTTACCTGCCGGTGCCAACCTAGCGGCCTACCTTATGCAATCCCATGCTTTCTGGACCTGCACGATCCACCCCTGGTAAAAATGCCAAGGAACTGAAAATTAAAACTAAATATTTGTATTGTAACATGAAATGTAATTTTCTCATTAAAATTAATTAAAAAAATACCATGACTTTGATATCGGTTCCTGAATGTTATCAGTACCAGTATCAGAATTTTTTGAACGATACCCAGCCATATTCAGGTCTATTCACTAAATTTAATCCATCCATCTTGCAACTGCTTATCCTGAACAAAGGAGCTCAGAACGTGTCCCACGCAGCACAGGGCACAGAGCTGAGACACACTGCCCATACATATGTACATACGCCCACACTCTATGGCAATTTGGCATAATTTTGGCTCGAAATAGTCTAACTGCATGTCTTTGGTCTGTGGGAGACAACTGGAGTACCCAGAGAAAACCCCCACAAACAAGTGCCAGGATTCAAGCCCCCCCCCCAACTGTGGAGGTGGGAAGCTGTAGTGCTGCCTCACCAAGCCACCATGCTGCCCCTGAAATGTAACCCAGCACAAAGGAAAAAAAATGTTTCCATGATTAACATTCCCATCTCACTAATGGTGCTTTGTACCCAGTCCAGCAGGAGAGCTCAGACTGAATGGTCCCAATTCGACTGCAACAACATGAACCACAAGCCTGCGGACTGACTGGGCTGCAAACGACAGCAAGGCGGCAGCCTGCTCTACCCTACTTCACGGCTAATCCTCAACCTGCTAACAACATCACAAGAAGAACAACAGGGTTACCGTGAGGCCGAAGGCAAACACCAGGCACACAACGCTCTTAAAGACTGAGCTGGGCTACATAATTCAGAAGGTTATGAAGAAACAAAAATACATACGCTAATTACCATAGCAATTGGTACCACATGAAGGATTAAGGTTTCCTGGTTATTATTGGACTTGAATGGGTTTGTGAATGAGCATAATGGAACTTGGGTTTACAGAAACTAGGATGCCTGAAGAAGAATCTGCACTGAAACAATACACAAATAAACAGTCGACGACACACCAGTAAACAAGAACAGTTCAAAGAAAACAATGCAGACGTGTAACTATGATTGCAGACGGGTATTAAATAAATTATGAGGCAGATGAGGTGGGTGTTGGGCCAAGGTACCATGAGAGCAAAGATTCTACGGAAAAGAGGACGTATTCTCTATTAGCATAGCAAACCCAAGGCTGCAGAACGTCCAGGTCAGTCAAGGGCCAGCTGAAAGTAGGCAACAAGGAAAATATCTGTCCATCCTGTACATTTATTCACATTTACAGTATGAAAGCAGCCTAGTTTCCCTCACTCACATAAACAGGAAATGTACACAGCCGTAGTTGGGGAATTACAGACAGCGAAAACGGCCTCATGCACAGTCACACTGTGGCAGATCTAAACCCACTGAGCCAAATTTATCTTTCACAGGTTTAACGCTTCGATGTCCTTTCAAGGAAAGGCATTAGGGGTCCATGGATGGATGGAGGTCAGTCAAGTATGGGTGACATTTGCTAATGACCTTTATACAAAAAAAAAAAAAAAGAAACCGGTCCATTTCATTAACAAATCTAAAACAAATTTGCTGGTAGAGGGGTGAATGAATACAATCATTTTTCGCACTGCCCTCAGAACATTTTTGTGAAAGTAAAACTCAGACAAGACCCCATTAATAAGGACATTTTAATAAATAATTTAAATTAATCATAATTAATAAACCTGCACAAAGACATCGGCAAAGAAATGACACATCCCAAGTTTATCCCAAATTGAATGCTGCACACAATTCTTTTAATTTTTTATTTGCTTCAAATCTGGGCGATCGCATTGTGGACTTTTATGTACTGATGCAAAACAATGCATCTTACCATCCGTAATACGCATTCAAGATATCAGTAATTCCAGTTACATGCAGCCTCTGCATGGCACTTCATCAGAAGCCTTTTCTATACATTTGTTTTTCCAAGGAACAGGCTTTAAATACAGCCTGAACTCCATATGCAACCTCTAATAATTAAATCAATTATATTGCATAAACTTGTTAAAAGCTCACATTCATTTCCTGCTCTTAGTGGTGAAGAAACCACCCCCACCCCCTCCCCACCTCCCCACCTCCCCATGCACACACACACACACGATTCACATCTCCACATTTCTGACCAAGCTACAGTGACTCACTGGAGATAATGACCATTGAGGCCACAAGTTCAGCGGTTCAGTGAATAGGCAAAGCTCAGATTAACTGAGAAGAGGTGAACAGAACTCTCAGTTAATGCAAATTCACAACATGCAATAGTGGGCAAAGGTTTGAGCCAGACAAATGAAAAGTCTAGGCTGTTTCGTAGTAAGTGTATATTGGCTCAGAAAAAAAATGTAATTTTACACTAGAACACACATAAATTCATAGTAACAACAAAAAATAAGAGTTTCTTCTGTTCTCCAAGAATTTGCAGATGTCTTGCTGGCTGGTTAGACAGACAGCTTCAGTCCCCGATATTCTGCTCAGGGGCACCCAGCCATTCTATGCATTTGTTAATTACTTGAGCAAAACAGTGGATGATTGAAAACAAACACTGCTGTATTGGACAGGTGCAACAAATTTTGGGGTGATTTTAGGGGAGGTTTTGAAATGTAAAAGCTGACACACTTTGGCAGACATAATATCAGTCTCACACCAACATGAAAAGCACTTAAACATCATCTTCTTTGACTGCCTAAGGCCTTTCGCCATACTTTATATGGAACAGCTGTCTGAACAATTATCTCCAAATCTTGGAAGAGTAAAAAAAAAATTCACAAATAAAACTAGGATTTTTAAAGTTACCTCCCAGAATGGTCACTTCCTGTACTGACTTACCCATCGTGTACTCCAGCCTTCCAGAGGTTAGAGGAACCTCCTGTTTAATCCCAAAATTTTCCCTTCAAAATAAGTGCATGCATTTCACTTCTTAGACCTCCCTAACATATAATATCTATGAATTCCTTTTTTAGCATTTCATGTTGGCTATGTTAGCAACAATTGTTGCCAGTGGGATTAAACAGGTTAAGACAGCAATCCACCTCTCTTGCTGCTCACAAATGCAAGTGTGTGCGTCTCTGTACCTCTCTCTCAGACGCACACATACATCCCCCAGGGTCAATAGAGCAA
Source organism: Petrocephalus sullivani (assembly GCA_026780845.1). Classification (NCBI taxonomy): domain Eukaryota; kingdom Metazoa; phylum Chordata; class Actinopteri; order Osteoglossiformes; family Mormyridae; genus Petrocephalus; species Petrocephalus sullivani. The sequence continues at coordinate 27,250,823 of JAODKM010000058.1, forward strand.
CTTATCTTCCAACCATATACACAATCATAAACTGCAGGCAATTTATAAACTTAAGTTAAGTTTGCCTAAATACATGTCTTTTGGCTACAGGAGTAAACCAGAACACCCAGAGTAAGCCCTCGCAACACAGGTAGAATGCTCAAATTCCATAGTCACTGAGCAGAATAGTGCCTTGTGCTAATTTAGTCTCACATTTAACTATAGCAAATACTATTGTATTGCAGTTACCAACTATACATGCACAAAAAATGAACACCAGCAAGGGGCGAAGTTCAGGCCAGATTTACATGCACGCCATTGGGGGGGGATGACGTTGATGGTGCTATAGGCCTACAGGCCGAGCTATTAAGCTGCCCACAGCCGTAGATGTGGGCCGCGGTAAAGCAGCAAATACCTTGGAGGGGTTTCAGCGCACTTGCGCCTCCTTCCCATCGTTTCCTGAGCCCGCATGGAGTTAGCGAGACACAGAAATACAGAGTGACGTTCTCTGAGCGGGGGGGTGCTGTGTGAGGGAAACAGGGGATCTGACAGATATGGCATACTGCTGTGTTTACATAAAAACAACCCTCTTAAATACTTACGGTAACATGTATGTTGCGTATCAAACCGAAGAACTACGTCAGTCTGTACAGGAGACATTAAACGTCTGAGAGTGCGCAGTAGGCAAAGGAAGCGGAGGGAAACCTTGCCGAGTAGACTGTCAGCTTCTAATAAGGCCACTTATTATTATTCCTGTCAAAGTAAATATAAACTTCCGATGTTACTATAATATTATGATTTTACCATGACATTTGGAGCATGTTCAGTGCAATTTGGAAATTTATTTACGGCCCTCCATAAGCAAAAGTGCCAATTTCCGGGAACACAGAAATACTACTTCGTAAATGCCAAAAAAAAACAGGAAACTTGTGAATATCAGCAAATTAATATCGCCCATGACTAGTAACGGTAGGTCACTGGGCTGGAACGTGACGCAGGCGATACGTTCAGGTCGTTTGACACTTTGTAAGCTTATACAAAATACCGCAAATAACAATAACGAAAAACGATGGTTGACAAAGGTAAGGATTAAAGGGATAATATGTACACCATGGCCGCATGGAAGCGCAATGAATTCACCCATTACATTTTGTAGCCTGTAAGATCATCGTTGCGTAAACTTGGGAAATGTGTATTGCTGCTTTGTTAATCTATTAGGCCCTGGTTATTTGGACGCATTAACAGGTCTGTAATCAGATTAACCTATATTACATTTACATTTTTAACTCTAGTTTTAAAAGTAAGATACTGTGGTCTTGGCGGTCTGGATGAAACAAGATGAGAAATGCTGAAATTGCTCCTGGCAGCCATACCCTGACAGGCAAGTTGGAGCACAAACGAGGCGTTTTCGCCATTAAATCACGCATCAGAAACCCCCGGGGTCATGCAAGTCCTGCCAATAAACAATGTTATAGTTGTCCGTGTGCTGCGTGTTGTCATTACAAACATAAATACGCACTTCATTTCTGTCTTTTCGGGGGGTGTCTTAACTACGGAGTCTCTCAAAAACAAAGAAGTATTTCCTCGTATTCTGTACACAGACAAATGCAAACGGCCGGCAAATCCTCCAGTCGCAAAAGTCAGTCTAAACGTATCCACCTATACGTGTTTACTTTCGCCAGAGTATATAAAGACACTCCCTCCCCAATTAGTTAGTAAAAAAAAAAAACAGCAAACGGATAAAATATTCAGCAAGATTACAAATGAAAAGGTGAGATGGGAAAACGTACCTGCGTGGATCAAACCGATGAGTTTCGCCTATTTCCCGGTAAATGTTACCGCATGGTTCCTGGTCGCAGGACGCATCTGGCACGAACAGGGTGTTAAAGGCAAAAGTAACAGGGATCTAAAATAAGGGACGGAGCAAAACAAAAACTCCGACAGTACTAAGAAAAAGGGGGGTATAAGGGCTGGAAGCGTAAATAAAGAGCGCGGCCAGATCGGTTTCCCGGTGCGCGTCCCTGGCCCCTTAAGCTGCCCCGCTCCGAAGGCTTCCAGCCCGGAGAGCCGCCGAATGACGCCCTCTGGCTCTCCAGCAATCCGCACCTACGTTACGCGGATCTCATTCCCCAAGTTCCGGTACCATTATACCTTTTGTCATAATGGAAACTAACGTAATAACAGTGACACTGAACATAAAACGAAACACTATATATATATGTTTTTTTACATGAGTCGTTTGATAGAGATTTAATTAATTCAGACCTCTGTCCATTACATTTTAAGTTGTCAGCCTGTGTCCTATCGATCTACAGATAGCATGACATATCCCTGCGTAATACTTTCATACATACGGTATATACTTATACTATACCAATTTCGTGTCGCCCAATTAATAAAGAGTATTAATTGATATTCATATTTCAATGTAAATATATGAAGCAGTTCATCCATCCGTCCTGAGATTTTAATTGGTAACCTTTGTGTTAAAAGTCCAGCCTATTAAGCCCAATTCTTCCTGCTGCCAAGAATTGTGATCGTTGGTGGAAATTAATTATTAATTATATAATTATGAGGTTCCATTATGAATCACGATAATGGCCTTTTAATATTTCAGAGAAAAAAAATAACACTAGATGGCAGCACAGCGTGTGAATAGATTAAAGAAATACTTCAATTCTGAATTCTTATTTCTCTATTCCACAGCATAATTTCCAAAAAAAAAACAATTCATTCAAATCATTATATGCTATCATTATACACTATCCTTATATGTGCTAGCGACCAGTAACACGAAGTAGGTGGATGCTCTATGAATGTTCTGTTCCCGGCATCTGCTCTGTATCCCTGCACTGGACTGCAAAACTGCACGGAAATCACAGCCGAGTCCTGCCACCATAGTATGGGAATAGAGCCATGCACAGGCTATACAAATACATGGGAGGGTGTTCCAGGCTGCAGCATACCTACAGCTAGGGGACAATAGTTCACTGGGCATGCTGAATGGGGGTGTGGAGCAGGCTGTGTAAGGCGGTCCCAGAAATGCCCTTTCAGAAGTACCATTATGTAAGTGGTTAACCTGGTTTTCGCCAGTAAGAATCCGGAGCCGTGTGAACATCCAAGAACTGAAAGCGGCTCGAAAATGCTGCCTTGTCATTATTAGTCCATTATTAGTCCATGTGTGGAGTGCGGCAGCGAAACATACAGTATATGCCCTGCGAATCTGTCTAAGCATTAGTTCGGTCAGGCTTGTCCAGCACTAATTAGTCACTGTGGGTGTGAGCGTATGAGTGCACACATATTAGTCTCAGTGGGTGAGTTTCACAAAGTATCTGTTCACACAGTGGAATGTTAATATGACATTACTAGTATAAGTAGATTTTTTAACCATCACCATGCAGAGCTCATATGTATCTTTTTTCAAAACAGCTCAAATTTTAAGCAGTCATGCACAATGTACAATTCTGGGTGAGTGCTTCCTACACAATTCCTGGTGAGTTTTAGTAAACTAAATATTTCAAATTCCAAATATGGAACAGCCTGCATATTATATTACGTTTCGGCATTGTCACTAATTGTCTGTGGCACTGTGCTGCTGCACCTGTGCAAAACATGTGTGAACACCATTAACATATGAGCCGTGTCCATTGATGAAGGCAATAAGCGACCCGCTGTTTGCCAGAGTTATCCGGTTCATTCCAGCACGTTGTGGACCCCGTGAGGCAACAAGTGTCCTCAACCCCCTCCCCTGTGCTCCCCCCTTCTCCCCGCTCTAAGCTGTATGTCTCCCGTGGTAACCGGTGGTCTTCCTCGTCACAGTTAGTTACTACGACAGCCACATATCAGCACAAAATGAAAGGTGAAAATTCATCTTCGAAGCCATGACGCTAATGTGTGGTCATATGCACGGCAGCCTCCCGTATGACATTATTATGGATGGTTTTTATAAACGCATGTATGCATGTGTACGTTTTAAGGCACGCAATAAATTTTTAAATCACAAATTACATCCACAATAAATATTCTGCTTATCACTCGAAATTGGCATAATGTATGGACGTAATGACATAATAAACTCCAGCATGGCGTGCTATGCCATGTTTACCGCATTAACTGCGAATTTGACGATGTGTTATAGCCCTATTGTAAGAAACGATTAACTAGAAATGCCAATTTCGCCACTAGAGGGCAGAAAAATACGTCTGCTTGCCATCACAATCACACAATACAGCACTGAAAAATGTTTAATAAAATATTATATTGCGCGGCAACACAACTTAACAATTCATAAAACACTTGTTCATAATAATCTGAATAAAAATAATAATAATCATTGATATTCACAAGAATTGACTCTTTCAAGACGCCATTGACCGAGCTGATTTCATTCAGCTGAACGGCAATATGAAACGTTCAAAGCTGCTGAAATTAATACGACCACAAGAGGTTACGAAGAATAATAAGAGACTATCGGATTCCAGGAGCACGACGTTATTCACATAAATTGCTTCCTGTTGGCACCTCGGTCTCAGTGTACATGTTGTCTTGTAGCAGCTGGTAAGAAATATGATCATATGCCGATGAGGTATTCAGTTAACATTACAAATGAAACCAGCATGCCACTTGTACTAAACGTCATGTATTAATTTGGTTATATAGGCACTGTTTCATTTCATTTATTTCATTTATCAAATACAAAAATACAATTTTGTAAGAGTACCTAGATATAAGTGTCTTTTTGGTGAAATAATAATCAACAACATATGTATTGCACTTACTCTAACTATTTAGGTTATTTAAAAGAGAAATAAACGTTTAGAAATGGCGTTTTCTTTGGTGAGAAATTTAACATGCTCCGGAGATACATTCAGAAAATGATGGAGCGATCAACTTATGACAGGTGGCTGTCAATGGGAGCACGTGATCACGGATCACGTGACACACGCCGCTCCGGGGATAAAAAAAAGAAAAGAATTGGGAGATAACCCAGCGCATCATCCAGCCTGTAGAAGCACTTTGGGGGTTCAGTTAAATCAAGGTATTTATAAAGGACACAGCGGACGAGGGGGGCGAAAAAGCCTGGCTGGGTTTAAGCGGCTGAGTCTAATGAAGACGCGTCTTGCTCCAAAACGGCGAGCAACAGCATCCAAATGGTGTCACGTTTTGCTGGAAGAGGTACGAACGCGCGTTTAAATGTATGTCTCGAAATGTAGAAAATAAAATTTTCTACATTTGTGATAAACTATATATGTTTGTTAGTTTGGAAAATATACACGTGGGTCTTGTATTCTCCATCAATGGCGTTAGTTGTCTGATATTGCAATAATAACATACTCCGCCCCGCGGGCACAGTTATAAACAACCCACTTAATAATATTTTGATCATGATCGTGATTTGCATTGGGGCTGTGTTTGTATTAGGCCAAACCCAACATACGCAGTTGTTAATTATTTACAAATATTAAGCAATACTTTTATATCTTCTGGCAAATCGTTCATGCAATTATAGTCCTAGAAACATTCCGTCTTTCAGTTTTCAGAACGCTCTCTAAAATGCATTTGCTTTAAACGGTAAAACATAATGGCCCATCTCGCCGAGTAACCGTTTAGACGTTTAACTGCAAAACATTTTGGTCCTGATGTCCCATAGGCTATATTTAGATTTGTACACATTAACTGAAACTGGTGTATATTATTATCAATTGAGGACAGCTTGATGGTAATGTAATGGTTTTTAGTGCACTGTCCACACTGGGTATTGTGCACTTTAAGCTTAAGCTTTCAAAAACATGATCATTGTGTTTCACACCTCAGGACTGTTTTGTCTGTCATTGCCCTGAAGTTATCCTGTATTACATTGTTTGTCCTATTGCCCCCATCCCATGCACCTTTCTGATACCCTGTAACTGGCAAAATAATTTTAGGGTGTTCTAAGGATCACACGTCACAATAAGAACTTGAAGTAGAGCAGAAAGGTGATCTGCCTGAGTCTCCATGTGTTCTGTAGAGCTCAGGGAACTTCAGATGTCACAGCAAGTTCTCGCAGCTCATTTAAGGGATGTTGGCCCACCAGCCGAGGTTGTCTAGAGAATACCAAAAGTAAACTGCTGCATGTAAATTCGTCATTGTGTACGTTCCGTTTTGCAGATCTTCACAGGAGTAACACTGCTCTGCGGATACCCTATTCATGTCACCAGGAACATAGCTACTGAGTCAAAAAAAACCAAAAGTTTGCTCCAGACCAGGCATTCAGCAAGAGAGTTGTTTGAACCCCCAACCCTGTTTGGCAAAATCTACCAAGAAGGACCCTCCCAGTGCATTAGCCATACACTGTGGCCGTGGTTCAGCTTTTTCTTCAGAGTACTTTTAATATACCTACAACTCCCCCATAATTACGACCATCCATACTGCACGGCTCTGTTCACTACACAGCAGGGATGTTGTCAAACATCTCCTTTAATGGGTACTCTTTGCACAAAGGGACATTGTGTGTGTGAACAAGAGCCTTGTGCCAGGTACAAACAGCCCTGACAGCTCTGTGGGTGGAAAGGGTTCATCTGCCCATGAAAGCAAATGATGAGATGTATCGTTTTCTATATCCTTTGTAGAATACAACACCTTGTAAGACGGAGGGCAAACAGCCTGCTCTCTGCTTTGTAATGTGTTGGTGTTTGATATAACCTGTATCTAATTAATAGCAACACTTTGATAGTGTTTTTACAACAAGGTCCAGAGGCATTTCAAGCCACAAAATGTTAACTCTATTTAAAAAATCAAGTGGGGTAAAAAAGCTCAAGTTTGTCATTCATAAGACTGTAAGGATGTCAACTTGATAACAATTTTTTTTAATAAATTAGAATTGATGGGCATATACAGAATCTTCTGTGTTCTCTCTCATAAACAATGTAGACATTTGTGTTTCTCTGTCTATCTATGTGGCTTTTCCTGTGTATTTCTGCACACACCGGTCTAAATAGATGACTAACTGTTGCGTTTTTCCTCCATAGATTTCCTTTGAAACGATGTAAATGATGCTGCATGCTCAATCAACCGGCACCATCAAACCACCCCTCCACTCCACTATCCTTTCTTTTCTAATGTTCTCCAACTCCAGCCCTTCAGAGCGTGCTCTCCTCCTGCCTGGCTCGCCAGCACCAGCTAACTGCACCCAAGCCAGCTTCTTGTCTATCCCCCAGCAGAACAGTTCCCTAGCCTCATACGTCTTGACATCAGCGGAGGTGGCCGCCCTCAGCCTGGTCTTTGGAGCGCTATGGCTGGTCTCCGTCTTGGGCAATGCCCTGGTCTGCCTCGTCATCAACCGCAGCCGGAGGACTCAGTCCACCACCAACTACTTTGTGGTGTCCATGGCATGTGCCGACCTGCTCCTCAGCTTCGCCTGTGCTCCCTTCATCCTGCTGCAGGTGAATTCCAGCCAGTGGATACCCAATAACATGATGTGCAAAGTCGTCCGCTACCTCCAGTACCTATGCCCTGGTGTACAAGTATATGTTCTCCTTTCCATCTGCATGGACAGATTCTACACTATTGTCTACCCACTAAGCTTCAAAGTGTCCCGGGAAAAGGCTAAGAAGATGATCCTGGCTTCCTGGATGTTTGATGCAGCCTTCGTATCTCCATGTTTCTTTTTCTATGGCTCCACACAGGATGGTCACTGTAACTTCTTCCTCCCGGATACGTGGGATGGCATTTCTTATGGTGTCACGCATCTCCTTGTTGGATTGGTGGTTCCTATGGTGCTCATACTTCTGTTCTACCACAAGGTTGTCAAGTACATTTGGAGGATCAGCACCGATGGGTGCACTGTGAGACGGACAATGAACATCGTGCCCAGGACTAAAGTCAAAACTATCAAGATGTTCCTTATGCTCAACTTTGTGTTCCTCCTGACATGGATACCTTTCTATGTGGCCCAACTGTGGCACCCAAAAGAGAGCTTCTCCCGACAGGGAGTGCTATTCTTTGTGGCCATTACCTGGATCTCTTTTAGCTCCGCAGCATCCAAGCCCACCCTGTACTCCATCTACAATGCCAGCTTCCGGCGCGGCATGAAAGAGACCTTCTGCATGTCGTCTATGAAGTGCTACCGCAGCAATGCCTACACCATCACTGCAAGCTCCCGAATGGCTAAAAAGAACTATGTGGGAATACTGGAGGTCCCCGCACCACCAAAGTCTGTCACCAAAGACTCAATATACGAGACCTTTAACCGTGAGGCAAAGGAGAAGAAGTTGGCTTGGCCCATAAACACCAATCCTCCCAATACATTTGTGTGACAAATGGCTTCAAATTAAAAACAATATGAAAAACTGATGAAAATATCAAGAACTTAAGCTGCCTTTGCTATGACAAAATTTTGTACAATTTTGTTTTAGTTATGTTTGTTTATTTCTTGAAACTTGTGTATATATACTGCCAGTCTGACGGGAATCAATAAGTGCTGTTCAGAAATTCACAATAACGTATTTGGAGCAGAGTGTGGCTCAGCGGGTTAAGCCTTAGTGCCTGTGATTAGAGGGTTGCTGGTTCAAGCCCAGCATGTCTGTGGACTGCTTAAGGTAACTGCCCTTCACAGCCCAGCTTGCTCTCATGGAAAGCAAGGGTGAGGTAGGGGAGAAGAGAATTTCCCCAAGGGGATCAATAAAGTATTATTATTATTATTATTATTATTATTATTATTATTAGCAGAACAAATATATAATGATAGCTTTTGTCTTAAGTTTCAGCCTTTTGAACTGGTGTTGGTTAAGTCCAGCTTTTCTGGGACCTAAGGACTAATATCTCAACAAGGTGTCAGGTGAGACTGTAGCTGACCTTTGGCCTCTGTGATGCTTCACCTGTCTGCCTCACAAAGCAACACAAAGATGCAGTAGCCCAACTTGTGCCAAACCAATCAAAATAACCCTCGATGGGGCTATGAGTCTACATTGAATTTGAGGACTGCCTATGCCTTGTGTATATTCACTGTGCTGCCGGTACTGAGCTGTGATTGGTCAACCGTCATGTGATATAGAGAGTGTATTTCTCATAATGTGCCATGCTATGCCATCTGTGAAGGATTCCATTCCATTACTGTGGTCATTCTCGCTGTTTTGTACTGTAATAAATAAAAGACATTGTGTATCTATACTAATGCTACAGACTAATTTATAGGTCACTTAAAGTTCTGTAGGCAAAACTGGGTCCTACCCAATATGAGCTACGTGTATTTAACAAAGTGGGTTCTCCCTGGTACTAAGTGCCCCTAATAAAGTGGCTGCACCCCTGTACTAGCTATAAGTACCTAATAAAGTGAGTTCTCCATGGTACTAGCTAGGTGTCCCTAATAAAGAAGGTACTCCCTGGTACTAAGTCTCCCTAATAAAGTGGTTGCACCCCTGTACTAGCTATAAGTACCTAATAAAGTGAGTTCTCCATGGTACTAGCTAGGTGTCCCTAATAAAGAGGGTACTCCCCAGTACTAAGTGCCCCTAATAAAGTGGCTGCACCCCTGTACTAACTATAAGTTCCTAAAAAGTGGGTTCTTCCCAGTACTAGCTAGTTGTCCCTAATAAAGTGAGTTCTCTCCAGCATTAGCTAGGTGTACCAAACAAAATGGCTCCTCCTCGGTACTAGCTAGGTCTACCTAATAAATTGGCCAGTGCAGCCAGTTCCATGTATACTCCTCCAGTTACAAAATTTTTTGCTCTTAACTAGAAAATGGTGACCTCTTTAACCAAAACCCCTCTCCATTCACAGTGGGATGGAAGGTGTATTTAATCCATAACTTTTGTTATAGACAGGATCTGGTCAACATCCCACTTAAACTTTCAGAAGACTAGTGTTAGATGAAAGCAGTAATTAGGAAATATCTTTGTATGAATCTTATCAAAACTGCACATTTAAAAGAAAAAAAACATTTCTACTGATCAGTTAGGTAAAGATAAACATTCCAAACAAAGTCATGTTTCAAACAACTTCAGTTAATAGTTTCTTAGTTAAGTTTAGTAGAACTGTAATTTGCTGGACAAAATGAAGTTATTCCTCCATGTTGCCATTGCATAACAGACTGGACTGTATAATCCATTTAGCATCGTTTTATGAATATTTTTAAAAAACTTCTTACTCATGTCTTTGCCACATGATAGTTACTCTCCTAAGCATGTATTGTTAAATCGCAATGAAAAACAGCTTTAATGGCTTATTTTTTTTGCACTACTGAGCAGAAATAGTATGTTTGGACAGTGGGAGGAAACCAAAGGATCTGGCATGAACCCATGCACACAAAGCTATTTCAGAATTTGTGTCTAATTTATTGAAATAACCTATGGTCTTCCGTTTCCAATTTGTGCCTCCCACCTCTTGAGGGCGCTACATTTGCAGTACAGGATGAGAGCGAAACATCCAGCAACATGTATTGTACCGTTATCGCAGATCTACATGAAAAGCCAAAGACTGCAGCTCTGAGGGAGACATAAGGTGATTATCATACTGGTCTACACACCCCCCCCCCCCCCATACACACACACACTAATGCTAAACTGGGATCGGAAGGCTAATTGTGCACATGAGTTTGGAAAACCTGGACTACATAACCTAGCCACAGAAAGTATTGGTTCAATTACTACTTTGAGTACTGCTGTTAAATTCTGTGAGGTGATTCTCAAGCGGAAACTTCAGAATCATCATCCACATTATCATTATAATGCTCTGGTTGATAGTGTGATCCAGCATGTTTTTGTTTTTTTTGCTGTTTTAACATATTAATTTTAGAATATTCTGATAAACATCGATGGTGTAAATCACTGATAATATTGTGATGTTATTTTTAGGATATATCGTCCAGCCCAAGTCAGACCCTTTCCCTGGAACGAAGAGCCAGGTCGTCAGGAAAATAAAACACCTAGTAACAAAATGTGCTGTGGCTGTTTTCTAGCATTATACCACACAACAAAAAGTTTATTTTTGTATGATTTATTTACTAAAATTAGATATCAGTTTGTAGTTGTTAAATTTGACATTTTTCCATGTTTTAAATGTTTAAGGGCAGTTCTAGGGGAGGCAAAAATGGAGCATTGAAATAAAGAAATGACTAATTATACCATGATAATTATCGACCTCGTATGACATGAAAAAATATATCATGGTAAAATATTTGGCCATATCACCCAAACAATATATAAGGAATTTACTATGTTATATTTCATCATTGTGCAAATTTATAAACAACAGTATCTCTTTGCAGCTGAGATTGTCTGGCCATAGACCTGGACTCTCTGTCAAATAATCCTGTATTCTTCTCTCTTAGGTTCTTGTCCTGCATTAAGGCCACTATCAGGGCTGACTTTCCCTCCATCATTTCTCTCACTCTCTGTCTGAGATGGTCTTTCCCTAACATACTCCTCTACACCCATAAACAGACAAAAGTATGTGAGCTTTTCACCTTCACCTATTAAACTCTAATATCTAACTTGCAAGGTCAATTAATTAAAAAAAATGTATTTTCTCAGAAACTGCCCAGGAAATGGTTACTTGGAAGCTTGGAACCTGGAGCTAACTTCGCTGGGTTATTATGTAAAAACTGTTTCCCTATTATTAAAATGCTTATTAACTGCTTTCCGAACAGGTTGTGCTTGTTATGAATGACTGTTAACTAACTGTTTGCTTCCAAGCTAATGTACCGTTCGGGACTTTAGCCTCGCCCGTTTTCTGAAAGAAAACTCCTCCGCAGTTACCCCCCGTCCCTTATTTCTCCTTCTCTCTGTGCTCCTCGCGCTTCCGATAATGTAATTTTTAGGTTTCGGTTCCATTCTAGATTCAGAATTAGCGAAAGCCACGGACTGCGCGCGCGTCCGATATATTCGCGCACCGGAGGATCAAACCACTTTTGCTTTCAAGGCAAGGCAGGGGGACGGGGGGGGACGGGGGAGCAAAGGACAGGAAGCAGGTAGATAAGCAAATAAAGGAGACTAGGCAGATGAGCAGAGCTCAGCATGTAAGTTATTTCTATGATAGCAAAGTATTACATTTAGAAACCAAAATCAAATTATACCCGAGACTTATGGATCCCCCTCATCTAGGCAGGGGCCTGGTTAGTCAAGTCCACCAGCACCCACAGTCCGACACCCCTGACCCCCACCTCCGCATCCATGTTGATGAAAATCATTGAATGAGTAATTCAAGTGCAGTGTGGCGCTGATTAAAATGGCCACTTCTTTCCTCAAGATTTTGTGCTTCTAGATTTGAAAGCTCTGCTCATTTTTGCCAAAAAATATATTGTTTTTTTCCCCAAAGAACATTCTGACGTCTATAGCATTTTACAAAAAATATATTAAATGATTACCTTTATAACAGTACGACACTATTGACTGGTCCCGGGGGAAATTTCCCTTCTTGCCTCCCCCCCCCATCTTGCTCTCCATGACACACAGACACACATGTAGGTAAGAGCGAGCTTGGCAGGGAACCATAACATTCAAAATCATAGCATTAATGAAATAACAATCAGCGTACAGCACCATGTCCGTTTCATGGAATAAAAGCTATAGAAATATGTTATATCGTAACCTCCTGAGACCTGGGCTTTTGTCTGGTGTGCATTGTTATATTTCCTTTAGCTTCTTCCTTTAGCATCTCGTACTCTTACTGTTTTGTGTATAATGCTTATCTGACCACTAGATAGGAGAACAAATGTCCCCGAATAAGTACATCAGGTCTAAGTTAAGCAAAATAACATTATGGAGCAGGGAAGCCAAAATGTAATGTCCCCATATGAGGTCTCAGGAGGATAAATATGCATCTGTACATGTATATTTTCCATATATATAATATATATAATTATTATTAAATGGTACACACACTATGAATTCTTCCATAATATGGCAGCATTATGGGCATTAGTGATGCTACAGTGTAAATAAATAACATGGAATTAATCACATGACCACAGGAAGGTTAGTGCTGCTTTCAGCCCTCGCCATTCTAATACAGGTCAGCATATCCCAGTATCTGTCGCTATGCCTAAAACCAGGCGCATCCACCGTCGGCTCCTTTCTTCATTCCTCATGGACTTTCACCTCCTGACCAGCAGCCTTCCTGACGCCCGCTGCTGCCTCCCTCGCAGTCCTTCTTACCAGGACTCCCGCACTGCGTCGGTGCTCGGGTGGCTCTTCGCAATTTTGGGGGCCCTGCCTGCACCCTGCGGTCCTTTTGGATCATCCCCCGTCAATAAAGCCTTGATCTCTGACGGGATCTTCCCCTGGTCCATGGCAGAGCACCACTGCTTGTACTGAGCAGGAAACATCAAAAAATGCAAAGACTATCAATCAGTAGTGGCTGTCAAGTAAAGCAAAATCTATCCATTAATCTCCCATGACCAGTTCCTGAAAGGGTTGCTCTAATGATTGCTATGCTTGCATTAACCAGAAGTTATCCAGCCCAACACCCCCCGCCCCCCTAAATGCACATGGTACTCCCACAGTATTGCTAGGGACATGCCCCTACTGTCCATGCCCAAATCTACGCCCTTGCTTTAAATTGTGGTCTTTGTTTTAATTAAAAATATTTAATGTAAATAACTAACAAGATTTATGTTTCTGTTTTACATGGAAGTAAACTTGTTTGATATTACATCCTCACCACTGCATTGCATTTCTTTATTTTTTTTTAATTGCTACCCCACTGAAAATCATATGTAGGAGTTTCTGGTAGCATAAAACTAGTTGTAAAAACTGCCACCAGGCTGGGAATGCAAGTTTCTGACAGCATAAAACTACGTGCAAAAAACTGCTTCCCACATTTAAAGTAGGGGCAGTAATTAAAGTAAAGCATAAATATCTTACACAAACGTCTGTTTAAAACTATAGGTAGGATATCTTGGCATTCCTTATACGGTGCCAAATTCTGGCAAGGCAGCAAAAAATGGCAGAACACCGGCACTTCGGCTGCAAAGTCGGCCCTCCCGCAGAAGGTGGCGCCCTAGGCGGCTGCCTATGTCGCCTCGGATTGTCCGGCCATGCGTATTAGGTTATACACAGCAATATACAAAAATGTTTTAAGCTAATTTAATTCCTATTTCAGCGAAGGCGAATAGTAAAGAATATTCCGGGGTAGTCCTCGCTCGGGAGTACCATGTCCAGCTCCTCCCGCAGGGCGCAGATGGCCCGTTCCTTGCTGGACACCAGCTCCTCCAGGTACTGGTAGCGCAGCTTCTTGCGGGCGCGGCACTCCCTGGCGCTCTGCCGGCTGCGCTCCAGCTTCGCCTTCAGGTCGATCTTGGCAGGTTTGCGCCCACGTTTGCCGGGTTTCTTCGCCTTCCCGCCCGCCACCTGTAGGGGAAGCGACTTTTCACACTTGCGCGGAAGTTTGACATTCAGCATTTGCCTTAATTTGACGACCCTTAATAAAACGCAGTATTTATATATATAAACATATATATAAATAGAGGCTACTCATTTTAATTAGTTAGGTAAAAATGTAAAAATATATATTTCATAGCGATAAAAGTACGACAAATATTTCTAGATGCAAAGGTGATTTTTCCATTCGTTTTGAAACTGAAACACTTATTCTGTGCGTTTTGAGGAACAATACAAAACTAACAACCTGACAATTCAATGTGTTATGCAACGGCGCAATATTCTTCGGAAAACTTTGTGTTGCAGTACATTTTATTTTGTTCATCTTTTTTAGCGTTGCAACTGAACTAGTAGGTCTAATGTGACAAACTCTCATTCTTAGTACCTGTTATTAAAAAATAACAAGTACTAAGAGATTTGCTACAGTAATTAACAGCCTACACACGTAGAAATAGTAGGTTTAGTAAAAATTAAAAATAAGATTACAAACACAGGGTAAAATAGGTAGATATAACTCCGCTTTGTATTAAACAAGCATGCAATTAGCTGTAAAAAATACAACTCTAAAATATGATATTTAAACGTTATACTACATGCATCATAAGTAGCCTACATGTAGTAGTGCAACATAAAACTATCCGTGTCAACTTTACATCATCATAAATTACAGCAAGCATTTATCCATCAAACTTGGTGGCTATTTCTATCTTACCTTGCTGTCATCCATTTTGGGCAGATTTTGTGCAGATGCCGGTAGGGATAAGTAGCCGCTGAGAGCGGCCGACGGGACAGCGCGCAGTCGGGGCAGCTCCCCGCCGTCCGCCCGTTTCCGCGAACACAGACCCAGCCCTGGCCGCTTTTATCAGCACCCCGCTCCGCTTCCTGTTACTGGGACTTGTCTGGATTCTGGGAAGTGGCGTTTCCCCCCATCCATCGTCGCTTTATAACGGAATATGCCCTATATGCAGATATATCAGATAAATGACACTCCCAGAAACACGGTCTGTACCGTCACTGAATTACTAATGTTCTGCGTTAAAAACGGAGGGGCGCGCGGTTGGTATATTTTGACCTCAAGTCAAAGGGTGGGCTATAGAACGCGAACCGTGAGGCTCGCCAAGCGCACTTTTTAACATGGTTCGGGATAGTGCTTATGGTTTCTGAAAACCTCTTCTTTCGATTAGTATTGCAAAGAGACTAGCTGCTGTTAGATGATGTTACTGCTGAATGTAAACTTGCAAACCTAAAATAAAAACTAATGTTTCGGTAACAGGCAGATTTCTTTTTATTATTAAAAATGCTTGTAACTAATAATACAAATATACCAGAAAGCCCTGCTTATGTTTCAAAAGTGCAAGAAACAGACATTTTCCATTACAGATTCTCAGAATACGGTGTCAAACTTCAATTTTCCGTTCGTTATAGTCTAGCAGTCTGACGTTCTCGCGTCACTTACGCTAACAGAAATGATCTGGATGTATTCTTCAGATCATCTACAGCTGTAATGTATCACTGATTGGCGTATTGTAAAAAATAACCGTGGGCATCACGTGTGAACAGCAAGAATGACCATGCTGGAACATTCTGCCTTCATATTAGTACATATTTTCTTGCACCAGCACATGCTGTGAATTTCAAAATCCTTTGGAAAAAAAGACAAAGCCTCAATCAGGTATAACGCTCCAGTGCTTAATGGGTAGTCGGAAAGTTTTAGGCTTTAATCGGAGCATCATCAGCCCCCCAGCCTTTCCCAAATGCGTTCCTTCTGCAGCTGAGATCTCCACAGTGACTTAAATAGCTGAGTCACTCCAGAGGCGCGGGGGTGGGATGGGGGCAAGCAGGCGAGCTTTATTGACGCAACCTGGAAACGAATTATGATCTTGAGGAGCTATGCAGTATGAGGGAGTCATCCGTGATTGGGTCAAAACATTTATGTGGGATATCTCTGATCCATATCACTGAATCAAAGTAATAAAGAGAGTTGTTCCAACTGCTGGTCTGGAGAGGGGGTGGGTCAACTGCCCCTCTGTGATTGAAAAAGCGCCGCTATTGGCTGCCCTTTCACATGACACAAAAAATTACTGAGTTCTGTTTAGGGTGCCCCCTTCATGTGAGATAGTATGAAGATATAGAGCAAAAAATGTAACAAAGTACATTGAACAATGCCCTTCTAGTAGAGGAAATGTGATGCAGTGCCCTAGAAGGTGTCCTTACAATGGTCTGAACAGTCCCCAAGGGTGAACTTCCGATGGAAAAGGATGCTGCTATAAAGTGCCCACTATGTCACGTCTACATGATTAAGTGTACCAAAGGATGCCATTTCCGATAGAGAAAATGGGATGCAGTGCTGTATAGGGTGCCCTTACAACTGGGTAAAGTTGTGCCTTTCTGATGGAAAAACTTATGAAGTATGCTCTGGGGTTCCCTTCCAAGTGAGCATATACGATGAAGTGCCCTTTGGAATGCCCTTCCAAGTGACCATACACGATGAAGTGCCCTTTGGAATGCCCTTCCAAGTGAGCATACATGATAAAGTGCCCTTTGGAATGCCATTCCAAGTGACCAAACACGATGGAGTGCCCTTTGGAATGCCCTTCCAAGTGAGCATACATGATGAAGTGCCTTTTGGAATGCCCTTCCAAGTTATTCCTTCAGATATTCCATGTGCAGGACATTGGTATCTCCATGCATTTCGGCCAATCAGTTGGTGGTGACGCAGTCGGCTCGGTCTGGTCGCACTTTAGGCTCTGTTAGTAAGCAGGGCCATTTCAGCACAGCCACGGCTTGGGTTCGACTCGCATACTTTACAAGGGAAAGCTGTCAGTTAGCCGTATGGCTTGGGATCTTGGTGGCAGTCTCACTTGCTGCTTTTTCACTACTTCACCATACACATACCATTCTACTAGTGGGAGGGGGGTACGTGTCCGGGCACATCATGCAATAGGTGCCCTCTTTTTTTTGAGCATGCCATTCCAACAGTCTGAGTTCCCCACTGGTTGTTCCCAATCTACAGGTTTACTGGTGCGTTTTAGGCAGGTATGGTATCAACACAACCAATATCGATTCAGACCGGTGAAGGAACCAAAACAAATCAAAGTCTGATGCTTCAGGGGCAGAAAATAGACAATGGTTTATGATTTTTGGACTGGTATTAGAACTATGATCTAGGTCACCTGGGGTAAGGAAATTGAGGGATATGTACAAATATATAACAAGGGAATGGTGGAACAAATCGATACAAAGGCTATACAAAGAAACCTGACCCATCCACCAAACATACAGTATATTAATATCACTTACAACGGTAACGTAGAGTATAAAACCTGCACTTCAGTCGTTGCGCCAATACATTTTAATGTGTAAAACTTTAACTCTTAGAACCCGACAAATGCAAAACACGTTGATTTTCGCGCCCATTAATCTCAGGCTCGTAAAATTTGCATAGGTGTGACTCACGGACAAGAATCGCCTATCTTTGGAACCGAGAGAACTTGCCCGATCCGCACGTTCAAGTTGCAACATTGTGTGCCAGAGTATTCCGGAGTAATCCTCGGCGGAATCAGACTTATGTTTTACACATTTTCCACCAAAATGCGCCCCGGAAAACAAGGCGCATATTCGCTTCCGCAATTAACCACGCGCTACCATCAGAACAGACAACCCCGCATTCCCACATCACAGAGACACTATAATCTCAACATTCATAAGATTATATTCGTAGTGCCTGCAAATTTTTATATTAGACCAGACTAAAAATTGAGAAATTTCAATAGGCGCAAGTACTTTTCCCTCATAGAAAGGATGATATTAAGGCTGTCCGAATTTACATGTTAAATCATGACATAAATAGCCCAGAATGTCCTGAAAACAAAACCATGAAGCATATGTACATACAATGTAATGAGTCTATAACCAAGGGGATAGAAAAACACTCAAAATGGATAGGGTTCTAAGGGTTAAACTCTATCAATGGCTGAGCTGTGAAACTAAAAAACAGAGTGTGCTTTGGAATAATAAAAAATTAGCACCTGCAATCAAATCAACAAATAAGGCATGAGGCTAGGAATCAGTGAGAAAACCATGGAGGCCTGAACCACAAATTATATGCACATATGCAATAAAATTTGTTTCTTGTAGGGTTACTTCGCCAAGTTTGGACCAATTATGTTACCACAGAATAATATTTTAAGCCCCTGGATTTCAATGTACGGTCATAAAAGCAGCCCTTAAACCACAGCTACGTCCTGGTGTTGAGAACAAGACGACGGGAAGAGCTGTGGTTTTTATAGCCAGGAATCGGCTACATTCTACGGCATTAGAGAAGTTATTTAAAACATTTTAAACTGGTCTGTGGAGGAACACCCGGTGGCCAAGGTGCGCATTCGCACACCAGCTCGCCAGCTGCTGTCTGAGGAACACAATGAATAGCAGGATATGAAGGCAGACGCTGTCCTCTGTGTGGGCATTTCGAAATTCCCTTTGAAAGAATGAGAATTTTTAGGGCATGAAGTCAGAGCTCAGCTTGGATAGAAGCCCTCATAACCCTCTGCGTAAGATGGCATTCCATATCCAGGTGCCTGGCTGTATTTAGTCCTTACTGGTTTATAAACTAATTTAGAAGATAGAGGAACTAGAAAACGTGAATAACAATAACCTTAACATATAAATATATATGTATGGATATTAAGTTGAAACAATGGCATTGAAAACAATGAAATAGTGCCTATTCATGTGAAAAAACTTATTTAAAAAAAATCTGAAGCCTCCAAGTGCATCATATCATGTTACGTCTGACGAGAACATTGATGTCCCACCCCTAAGTTCTGCTGAGTTCTGTTTTCATAATGCCTTTAATCATTCCCAGTGCGTTAGTTTGGAGAGGGAGGTAGGTGAATCTGTCTCCATGACTTTTGGTTTGGTATTTCATGTACTCTTTCCATCATGAAACAAAGAGGGGAAAAGGTCACTGGATGTAAAAGACGGGAAGTTGAACTAGAGATTTCAGGAAGTTTATCAGCTGTCGTGTTAATGGTTCTAAACGGCAGAGAGCTGGCATGCTGACAGCATCACAATGCCCCATGAGGTGATGTGACCCACCCTATATGTCTGAGATAATAGGGCAATATTACCCAGCAGCCATTCCGGTGGTGAGATGTTTGTAGGCTCTTAAGAAATGTGGCAAAGCTGGCTAAAACAATACATCCAATAATATATTTAATTAGGCTTCTTAAGAAGCAAATCTCAGTAAGTTCATTACACGCCAACTGAATATCCGCCTGATTCTGAATGCAATGTTCTTGTGTCTCATATTCTGAGATTTCAGTTGACATGCTTAACATTTTTTCCTTCCGATGCCAAACGTGTAGCGATGACTCTAAATGAGCGGATCTCAGACTGAAGTACTCTGCATACTCCAGAGTACATAACCGCAGCTTATGGAAGACATTGCACACCCACTGTCTGTCCCGGGCTTCAAGCACAAACACATCGGAGAAATGACTCACCTGGGGCCCATATCACAAAACTGGATTTCCTGCTTAGCCAGATAACTTGCCGGATTTAAAGTAGTCTGGACTAAATGTAAGTGAATGTAGACAAAGTCCATTTAAAGCGGGGTACCTTAAATCTGAGAAGTTATCAGGCCAATCCTGCCTCATAATACAAGCCCCTGAAGTACTGTATATAACACAATGCATAAAAAGCTATAGGGTTAGGCTTAATTTAATATAAGTTTAAAGACAGCTGAGACTGGGCTCATTCACAAATTCAGACTCATGCAGACTTTAGTTCCGACAGACATCCCCATTAGAAACCAAAGGGCCGATTTCACAACAAGAAAAATAAAATACTTCTCAAACTGAAGTCAGATGTATTTTTGTAAGCATACAGACACAATCATCCTATAAATGATTTATTAATAAGGGCTGACATAAAAATCTCACCGACACTGCAAGATTGAGAGTTGTGTGGCTGGGATTTAAAGTTTGATGCAAAACATCAGACATGGGGCCTGTGCTGTAGCGGGTAGGGACGCAATCCTGTAATCAAATGATCACCAGTTGAAGTCCCTGACCCACAAGTAGCGCTGAGGTACCGAGAGCAAGGTACTGTCCCCAAGCACTGCTCCCTGGGCGCTCAAGTAGCTGCCCCCTGTCACATTTCCACATTTTAGGCAGTTATAACCCCTACTGAGAATATCTAAATATGTCACATGGGTTAAATGGAAGGACATTTCATTGTTGTGCTGTGGGGTGTCAACAATGATAATTAATCACCCCTCACTTCACATTCTCCTTAATGCTGTCAAAATGGAATGAGCTAAATGTAACATGATGTGTGCATTATCCCCTCTACGCCAATCAGCCATAACATTAAACCCACTGACGGCTGATGTGAATAACACTGGTTCTCTCGTTACAAAGGCACCTGTCAAGTGCCTCTGTCCGAGCCGCGGTGGTTCAGAGCTGTTTCGGCAGCATGTGTGGGACCTGCACAAATATTATGACTGATTAATTTTAAATGTTTAGACATCCATCAAACTGAAAGAACAAAAAAAAAATATTACGGCTTCCTGTATCTCACGGCAATGCTTTTTGTACTGGACTGTCTTTGCAAATTACATAGGTTAAAAAAATATATTAAATTTTGTTTCTATTTAATAGCAGTAATAATTACACTTTATTGACCCCTATGAGGAAATTCTCTGCCCGCTTGCCTCACCGTGCTCTGCGTGACGCACAGACACACCGGGAAGGGCAGCCTCCTGCAGTAGTGCCCATGGAGCTGGGGGTTAAGGGCTTTGCTCAAGGACCCATGGACACAGAAGCTAATGATCTGTAAAATCATTCAATGACAACAGCTGACACAGAGGTGGACTGAACCACTCAGTCCGTTTTTTTTTCAGCTTCCAGGCACGAGAAACAGGAAGTTGCAAGGTCCCGGGTCAGGCGGAACTGCACGCAGCCAGGGCAGCGTGCCCATTGAGCCGCATGAAATGGCTCCATCCGGACCGGCGGCTTCACCCCGCTGCTCGCTGGGTCTCTGCAGATTGCGGCAGGGGCACCAAACGGAGCCAAAGTCCTTTCGGAATGCTGGCAGAATGACATCCGTACAATGGGGGGCGGAGGGGGGGTGGGGGTTAGGAAGAAGGATGGCAAGGCCCGCACCATGGGGACACCGTGGGGGGGTCCACTCTACCACCACAGGCCGGTGAAATGTGGTAGCTGCTGCAGATCCAAAGAGCATCCCATCCTCTGGGAACATCAGCTTAGGGGTCTCACCAAGGCATGTGGTGCCTCCTACCGCCAGTAACCTCAGCATCCAGTGTCGTTTTCATGCTCGTGCATACACACATCGAAGTCGCTTCTAAAGCGTATGCTCGTATACCTCGCAACTCTATAGACTGGCTGCAGACGAAAGCACGCCGATTCTCTACCGCGCACGATGCCCACAAAACTGTGTAACACACGCACATGCTGCAATTAGGCACATCCTAAGCTGTAGCAAAAGACGTGCAAAACTGTGCTCAGTGAGAGTGCCTTTCTCCGCACTTCACATATCACAATATGTAATCATAATGACAAGAAAGATAAACATTTGAATGGTTTAATTTAACATTTTACAGTAAAAACAAAAAACACAAAAAAGTAAAAAGTGAGACTTTTTCAATAATTCTTTTTAAACTATACATTTGGACGCAAGATTTTGTGCAATATCACATCACGGTAAACTTAAAAATAATATCATGCGCCGACTCTCCAGCTGACGATTCAAGCATTGAAGGGAGCAAGTCTCCACACGGCAGAGTTCAGCCAACCACACTGGCTAACAATCCTGAGCATTCCGGCTTCCACATCCATAAACAGCACCGATCGCTTCCTCTGTCACGTGGCACTGATCTCTCCCTCTTTCAAAGAGTATGTGTAGCAAGACACCCAATTCTGAGATTCCTACATACCTCCACAATGTGCAGCAGAACCACAGAAATCCACAAAGATAACACTTTTCCACAGGTTATTATTATGTTTCTTTTAGAATCCTTTACTGTGATAGGTGGGCTTATGATGAAGGGCAGGGCAACAGTTCACATGTGGGCGGAGCTTCAGAAGATGCATGGCAGAGTGGGGGTGGTTACTTGGCTTCACTTTCAGGTTTCATGCTGAAGGGCTCCAGCCGCTCGCCCTCCGGCAGCAGGTTGTTGAGCCTCTCCATCAGCGGCAGCGTCTGATCGATGCCCATCTGGATCCGTCGCAGGATCATGGACATCTCATTGACCTTCTGGATCTGCTCAGCATACTTGGCGTAGCGCTTCTGTCGCTCTTGCATGATGCTGAAGAGCGTCTCCACCGAGAGATCCATCTGACACCGCCCATAGAGAGACCCGCCCATTACTGACGTGACAGTCACATAAAGTGGCTGATGCATACAGCTAATGACCCGTCCTTAATAATAACAATGACGTGTGTGACTAACTGCTTAATAATAACAATGATATGCGTATAATGATGTTTATAGCTATTCTAGTGCAAAGGAGGGACGGGAAACTGAGCGCCTGAAGGCACCAAACATGAAACTCCAGCTTTTCTTTAGGTACAACATTTGCTCCTTGCTTCTGGCAGCTGCTGACATGTTTATGGCTGGTACGTGTAGGTTGTCAGGCATGATTCCATATACACACACACACACTGAATTTCCCTTTGAGATAGGGAAAGTACATCTTCCCCCACCAATCCATGCAACCTTCTGTGTTTGAGAAGACTCGGATATTCACTGTCTGAGAATGTTCCGCTAAGATCCCCTTGAAGACCCATCCTGCATTGTAAACAGATTTATTAATATCCTCTGCAGTTCACACATCTTGAGATCAGCCTGTCCTGCCAAAATCTTTTCTCCGGGGGCCCATCAGGGGAAGTCAGCCTCATAAACACACTTTACACAGTTTGCACAAATTCAACAGTGTGCCAACATAATCACATTAAGCTTGATTAAAACAATGCTCAATTCATCTCAAGTGTAGCAGTCAGCAGGTATATATATATATATATATATATATATATATATATCTTGCTACACTCCCTAGACCACCCGCAGAGTTTCAGATCCCACCCTAAACGCTCAGGTGTCAGGGGTGCGTGTAGACAGGCGGCTCCCCTCTACCTCTTTGATCCTCTTCACCAGGGCATTCTGGTCAAAGCTGACGGCCTCTGCGCACTGGTGCAGGTGCTCCTGATATCGCAGGCACAGCTGCAGCACCTGCAGGGAGTCCAGCTTCTCAAGGCGGCCACTGCTCGGGGACGTCTGGCCACTCAGCACACCTGGAAGAGGGGAAGGATGTGAAACTATTCCTCAGATATACAGGAGAATAGTCACAGGCCATATGTCACTCATATGAGCAGGAGAATAGTCACGGGCCATCTGACTCATATGAGCAGGAGAATAGTCACAGGCCATCTGTCAGTCATATGAGCAGGAGAATAGTCACAGGCCATCTGTCAGTCATATGAGCAGGAGAATAGTCACAGGCCATCTGTCAGTCATATGAGCAGGAGAATAGTCATAGGCCGTCTGTCAGTCATACATACAGGGGCATAATCACAGGCCGTCTGTCACGCATACGTGCAGGAGCATAGCCACATACCGTCTGTCACTCATACGTGCAGGAGTATAGTCATAGACAGTCTGTCACTCATACGTGCAGGAGCATAGCCACATACCGTCTGTCACACATACGTGCAGGAGCATAGCCACATACTGTCTGTCACTCATATGTGCAGGAGCATAGCCATAAGCTGTCTGTCACTCAAACATGTACATACAATCCCCTCTGATCATTTTAAAGGTATTGGAAAAACAAAACACTGCAGTTGGTCCTCAGTGTCTATCACATACCCAATGTATTCTAAACAATGGCGTCACTGTGATTTCAATATTGGGGGGAAAGGGACTAATTCATTAAGTAACTACATCCACACACTGTTACGTTTTACTTAAAAACACACACATTAGTCTCCGTTTTCACCTTTCATCCACACTACCCCAAAGTTTTCAGCCCCCAAAAGGAAGACTTTTGTAAACACTCTCACAGCTGTATGCTTCTGAAAACACTGTTTCAGAGTTGCAGTGCAGATGAATGAAAATGGAAAATTTTGAAAGCAGACTCAAACTGCTCAAATTGGTCCTTACTCATGATGTGGCACATCCCTGATTCAATTCCACTAGTTACACCCTCCCATTGTCCGATTGGTCACCTTCTATCCTCACACATACTGATATCAGAGGGCAAATAATGTTCAGGGCATAAACAGCATTCCGGCTGCTTTCAGTGGCGCTTTCCCTGTTGCTGACCCATATGCAGCTCAACAGTGTGTTACACAGTGCGACTGAAACTAACTTAGCAGTCACTGAGTGGAGGTGCACGTGTATAATGCAGGCTAATCGCTGTTTTCACTACTTTGAGTGTGTATGGACATGCTTTTATAAACGATCTGAAAATGTATGTTTTCTTTTGAAAACATAACAGTGTGGACATGGATAAACATGCCATAGATGCTGAGGCGTATGCAGCTATGATTGTCGGATAAAAGGTTTTCCCCTTTCAGTAAGTTACATGAGAACTGAATTCTCCCGATAAGTTTATTCATCTTTTGAAAGGTGAAATCCTGACAAATACTGGGTGGGACAAGCAGCATTGTTTTGAACATCCCACCCCCACGAACAATGCCTATGATTCTAGATCAGTTGCTATCACTAGAAAGTAGCGTATCTAGAAAGTTTCTTGGAATTTTGATGAACACTGTAATAGACATACATAACATCCAAGCAAATGATCCAACATCCACAGTGGACTCAACAAAGAAACCAGCAAAGAAATGAATAGAACTAGTAAGTGGATTCGGGAATAATGTGTACTGAAGGTATGGTGTTACACAACATACAGATATCAGTAGACCATTGGGCGTTGGTTATGCCATTACATTTTAATTCCTGTTGTAACACCGCCCTCTTGTGGATACAATTTCACAAAGAAATTACACGAGTTACAGCTAATGCATCAAGGTACTGTATATTTAGAAGTGTATGTATGATTTCAGGTTTTATAAGGCTCAGGCACACAATATCAAGAATGAACGCACTCAAAATGTAGTACCAGTACTGAGCAGCATTTGTAGAATGTTTTATAGCTTTTACTAATATGCAGAAAAAACCTTCCTTAGCTTCTAATAAAGAATTAAATGGCATCCCCTGGGAAAGTAAAGAACAGAACACATAGGATCTCGTCATGCATCTGAAGATTAAGTGTATATGTGTCTGCTTGTGGGTACCTTTGAGCAGAGGCTGGAACGTGGGTATTTCTTGCAGTTTAATGACATCGGGGTCGTTGTGGATGTTGCGTAATGACTGCGTTCCTTGGGCCACCACCACGATGTCATCCATTTTTGCCCGCTGCTTCGCAGGAGAGGCGACCGCTAACAGCACAGAGAAGTCCGTTACTTATCGGTATAAAACATCCCAGCTTAAATGAAGCCAGCAACGGAGGGTATCACATATCGTCGTGCTACCTGTAGAGTTGAAATCGGAGTGTTTGTGCTCCGCATCTCCACTCTGCTCTGCTCCCATTTAGGACGGTCAGCTGTTGTCGACAGTTCTTTAGGGCAATCTTCCTAAAGCCAGACAAATAGCGTATCAATAGAGTAGACCAAACATTAAAAAGCAAAAACAGCCGGTTCACAGCTAAAAAAATAATGGAAACTCTCCTGGTGGCAGTTTACCGAAGCAACGCAGTAGCTTACGATCATCGCCATATCAATGAAATTTAAAAGCAAGACTATCAAATACTTAAACGTTATGAAATGCAGTTGTCTAATACAGACAGCCCTACCTCAGAATGTCCTCTTCTCCGACTCCTGAAGCTGGGATTTATCGCTGCACTTGGTACAAATAACTACCAGACAGCATCGAGACGCAAGCCGACAGCCCTAACTCCACCTTAAATTACCTTCCAGCTACGCTGCGCTGCTGACATTAGCTCTAGAGTTACAGCTAAATTCGTTTTCTTTTGTTAGCCGTTAAACCGCGTCTTTATTAATCCCGTATTGCATGCTGAAGGAATACGGTGAACGATATCAGCTGCTGGACAAACACCTTCCTAACCAAAACACATGCAGTGGAAACGTCAACGGGAGCGACCACTTCCGGGTCATGGGACCGGAAGTGCGTCACTGAACGGCTACAATGGTGTTTTGCGAAAAGCTGGGAGAGGAATCTGTACGCGAGCACCCTTCGTTAGTATATCCACGGTAAACTGCCTTTAAGTCCTCTACGAATCCCCACTTGTGCAATATATGTTTTTTTGCATATGGCATAGTGCACCTGTCTACGCTTGTTAGCCGCAACCTCTACGTGGCCCTCAAGAGCTCAGCACCATTAAACGCAAGACCTGGGACTCTTTGCACAAGACTTCTTTGTACGCCGCATTTGAGAAACACAACAGCCGGCAGCTTTCATATATATAACTGGGACAAGTGTTAGGCAGTTTAACAAGGGAGGACATTTTAAAATTTTAGTGCTACAAACCTATTGAATTTACTTCAAATTTATTATTCATGAACTGCATTCATTTATTATAAAAATCAACATTTTATTAGTTACAACAGCTTATAATAGTTATTGAATGAGCTGTACAGATTTTTTATACATTGATTTACATGTAAAGAAATTAATTTACAAAAAAAGGTAGAGTTAGTGGGAAAATGATATAACTAACCAAATGTTGGTCATCTTGAACACACCCTTGCAAAAGCACCATTCAATTAAATGAGATGAGACCAATTTAAACTGACCAAAGACCATCTCCCAACATTTCTCCCATTATCCTAAATTTGAGATCTCCAGCAGCATGGAACCAAAAGTGCTTTTACCAAATCCCCATCCTTACTTGAGTTTGGGGTACAGACGCACAGTTGTATTTTCAGTAAACTTCCGTCAGGAGGACAAGAAACCGTTATTATAGACTAGTACCATTTGCCTGGGTAGTGGGTGTACCCAACAAAAGCTGACCACCAAATTTTAGGGGCCACCAGATAACTGATGCAAAAGAACAGTTCCATGTTACCATTCAAACCCGATTTTCCCTCTTGGTGACCAGATACTCCCACAAGCCGACGGCGCTACACAGAAGTTAGACTCATAGAACCGAGGCTCGTCTCATCTTCGATTTAAAAATTTAAGCGGCTGTAAGCAAAATGCCAGTGTCAAAATAGCCAACATTCATTTTTTTATGAAATACATAGATTAAAAACACCTACATAATACACAGTAATGCGACCTCCGTGCCATAAATGCAAGGAGCTCATATGGAAAAAAAAATATTGAAAAATACTAGCAAACAAAACAGTATAACACGTCATACCAACAAGCAGAAGTACCGTAAAGTGCAACAAGCATGAGATAGCGATGCTGGTGTAGCGCTGTGGCATGTGCGGTTACGCTGAAGCCCTTGTAGTAGACAGAGGAATGTCCGGATTAATGTAGATCTGGAGATCTGCTGAACAGGACCGACCCTTTGAGACAGGTCTCCCCTACCATCACATGGAGCCAATAGACTTATGATATGCCCCCAAAATAGACCCCTGTAACGGTCCTTTGAACTAATTCAAACAACCAGAAGGACTCATTAAATCAAAATGGGGAAATCACTCTCAATAAGACATGTCAAAAATGCGGTGGGAGGATTAAATAAAATGTCAGCAACATGCTTTCTCAATTTGGAATAGGTGGTTCAATGTACCGATTACACTACCTCCGTCAAAATCAGCTAAATGAAACACTGTAGGTGGAAATGCGATGACGAAAAGTTTACTAAAGGTAGCTCAGATTGTCTTGAAAGTTATGCTGGTAAAGAGAGATCCTTAGGTAAAAAACGGTGGAATACTTATTTTTAAAATTCACTAAACTGTCACTTGCTTGCACGAAAATGAGATGATCGCGACGCACTATTTTCCAGTTAAGCCCTTTGCGACTCCAAAGCTAACGGGTAAGACTCATTTCCAGACTCCTCCATGTAACAAGCAGGATTCTGAAATGTACTTTTCGGGACATAAAACTACCGACCAGAAAAAAATTAAGAACATAAGCCACAGAATCCAGTACTTTCATATGAGACTACTCCCCACAGATAGCTGTCAACGAGCAAGTCTCCAGGTCTATGGTGCATGCATTCATTTGTCAGTTTGAAATAAATCACACATAGGGAAAAAATAGAGTAAAAGTTTTAGGAAAACGTGACTGTGGCAAGTCACAGGAGAGTTCGGTTGCTGTTAAGACGGCGCGCTACATAGCCTTGAAGTGAAAGCATCTGGACTGAACAAAGGCTATTCCCTGAAAGACCCGTGAACACTGAAATGCAGGAATAAGATGGAATGAATGCATGGCAAAGGCTACATTCCTGTATTTTTTGCAGACCCCACAATAGATTACAGATATAGACACTAGACACTTTTTTTGGGAGGGGGTGGGGGGCGGATATCGGTCATAAGCACGTCTTCGTAAAAATTATTTGGCACTCCAGTCAAACTAAATGATCAAATGAATGATGTACAAAAATATTGCTCAAGGAGATGAGTCATTTCGCAAGGTAAAAACAGGTACCTGGATAAATATGTCAGTCTCAGATTGTCTCCATACATTTGCAATAGAAAAATAAAACGAGGTTTTGTAGACTGTAAGAATGTACAAGGAGAAGTACCGGAAGGATAAAATGGGATAGATTTACAGAAAACTAACCATACATTTCTTATAGCTTATAAATATATCTACACAATACGTTGTACAAAAATATCCAAAACATTTTGTGGGCACTGGATTTAAAGTCTAAGATGTTTTTTTCCGTAAAACTCGTCAGGCACGAAACTTGTCCTTGCTTGGGCAAAAAAAAAGACGTTTCTGTTGGGCGAGTGGAGGAAAAACGCACGGGATTGGGACAGAGCAGTTCACAGTAGCTTTCTGGCATGTACGAACGGTGGAGGCGAAGAAAGGCGACAAAATAATCGTTTCTTAATGTATGCAGCTCATCTCCCATCTCCAGACAGGCCGCAGGGTCGCCGCGAATCGCACCATCGGCACGGTACCGCGAATAGGGGCTGCGGTCTCCCACACGGCGAGGGTTTGAATTGTAAGACATGGGTGTAAACAGGCGTCGGAGGAGCGTGTCCGGGAGCGCGCCCGAGCGGCGGCGCGCTGCGCGGAGCCGGCCGACGGGAACGGCGCTCTATTGCTTCCGCGGTTCACCTTCTCCCGCAAAGCTCGCCGCAGCAGCCCGCGGGGATTCCCCTTAGCATTCCAGTTGGAGGAATCAGCCCCGGCAGGACACATCACTTAAAAATAATTCCAAAGCAACGAGAGGTATAATGCTTAAGTTTTCCTTTCTGCGTCTGGGTCGTCGTGCAAAAAAAGTAGCAGCAACGGACGATGTCTGCGCTCGTCCCCGACGGGACGGCTGGCTGGCTGGCTACGCGGCCGGGCCGCAGAAACACCCGACCGGATCCCCACACACCCCACCCCACCCCAAAAACATATTTGGCATCAGTTGAGCATCACCATATCCCTTTCTGAATGCTTTATTCCCTCTATTTTAATGGGAAAGGTGGCGTTTTGTCTTCCGGTTTAAGGCAATGCATTTAATTTATGGTGATTTAATAAAAACTTTAAAATGTACAGATTTCTCTTTTCAATACAAACTTCAATGGCACAACCAGTAGTTGGTGTATAGAAAATATATAAATATTTCTCTTTACTGTACAAAGTGTTTGCCAGCTCCTCTGTACCCCAAGCCCCTCTTATACTCCCCAACACTGTACAAAATTCCCATGTCCTCCCACCTCGATCATAAGTCTTTTCAACTCAGTATACACAATTGCTATTTACACAGAGGGGGCGGGTCCAAGGGAAGTGGGCGGGGCACTGGGCGGAGCTCAAGAGGAGTCCGTGCAGGGGGAGGGAGGTGGGGGGTACAGGTGGTGGGAGTAGCTGCGCTCCGTGTAAGGAGAGGGGGGGCAGCTTTCGCAGTTCTCCTCGGCAGACAGGTACTGGCTGCGGGGCGTGGGTGGTGGCGGGAAGGGCTCCGAGTCGTAGTTGAGGTCGCTGGTGTAGCCCTTAGCCACAGGGACGACGCGGCGGCCTGGCGTGTAGTCGCTGTCACATACGTCCGTGCTGCAGGGCGTGGTGGGGGGGGCGAAGTGGCGGTAGCTGTAGGGCCTGTAGCTGTGGGGGGGGCGACACATCATTAAGCGCGAAGGGGGAGGGAGGGCCGGAGGGCCCCGCCACAGGCCTTAGGAAGCCCGGGATTATGGGGCTGTCTGCCTATCCGTCAGCCCAGTCAAACACCACAGAATCACGTGGAGCGACGTAAGCGATTCTGCCACTGTTCACAGACATGTGAGCTGATGCGTTAGGGGCACAGAGAGCTTTTAAAGTTTGCTTTTCATCTCCTTGGGAGGATGAGAGGTAAGGTCTGGGGCTCAGAGCCAGACACTGTAGTGATATGGCAGCACCCAGCTGTGTGAGTCACTTTGCGTTAGTGAAACCAAAAAAAGAAAAAACCACACAATCCACAGACGGCAGCAGGAGATCAGCCTTACCTGTAGGAGCGGTGAGTGGATGGGCTGTTTGAGGAGTAGCCAACCTCCATGGTGTAGTGGGAGCGCTCCGTGGCGGGGGAGGGAGGGGGGTTCAGGATCTGGGAGGGGTCGAGGAGGCAGGAGCAGCACATTACGTCAAGATGGAGCCGAATGCCGTCTCAAACGACTGCTCGATGCTGCCTGCCTTTATATTTCACATGCTCACAAAATGGTTGTTAAAAAGCCTCGTTTCAGATTTTCTCTGTGGTTACATTATAAACAGCAAAACTTTCCATCCCCTAGCTTATGACCACAACAAACCATAACAATCAAGTCAAAGCATTATAAGCATGATTCAAATGGACTCCCAGTTGATGCTTCTCAGCAAAGATAGATAAACATACTGTGCTGCTGCGTCTGATTTTATCGGCAGTACCATGAAACAAACCAAAAAGAATCCTCCACCACAAATTGCTAGTGCTGTGCACATTTGGCCCTGCAGGGGGCGACTGTGAGGGGTTTGTGTAGTAGTGTCTCACCGGTGGGAAGTAAGTGCCTTTAGTGCTGGAGGAGCTGCTGGATGAGGCCCCTGTGACGTGGGCCCTGTCGTATGGTGGCCCGCTGCTGCCGCCTCCCATGATGCTTAGTGAGCTCATGGCGGACTTTCCACGGGACATGCCTGCAAGGGGAACACCCGCGATCACCAGCCGCAACACCCAGCTAACGGCACTCCTACACCCGTTTTCAGTTGTTGGGGATGTGACTGGAGGTAACCTCCCTCCACCCTGCTCCACCGACTAGTACTTGGCTCCAGTTCGTCTTCGAACCACACCGTAAAAGACGTGAGTGGGGCCAGCCTAGCCCTCTCTCTGGGCAGCCAAGAGAGCCCTCTGGCTTTTAAAACTGCTGTGGAGAATCAGTGTGGACTCCACTGCCAGGCAGGCGATTTGGAGGGGCGGCGTAAAAACACAGAACCGCAGATCCTGGGGAACAGTCCTTCAGGGTCTTTTCGGGACAGTACCTGGCAGGGACCCCGAGAGGGAGTTTGGGTGCGGGACGTAACCCAGAGGCACCGACGAGGGCCCGTGCACCACGAAGTCGTTGGCCATGGTGGCGCCGTCATCCTTCATGTGTGGGCAGAGCACGCGCTGGCACACGAAGTAGACGGCCCCCACCACGAAGAGCACGAGGATGACGCCGACGATGGAGCCGATGATGTTGATGGGCTGGGGGGGCGGCTCCTCTGTGGGATCTGGGGGTCAAGAGGAGCCTATTTGTTACCGGAGCTGGGCTCTTCTGGGTTAAGATAAGGATTGGGTTTAATCAAACCGAAGGCTGAAATGTTAATCTGCCACCTGACCGAGGAAGAGCGACAGGAAAGCGTCACACATAGCCACAGCCAGCTCGAGTCCTCATGCACACGGGACTCACAGCAGCCGAGCTCGTCGGAGCTGTCCGAGCAATCCATGTTGTGGTCACATTTCTTGTGCTTCCCTACACATTGTCCATTGGAGCAGCTGAACTGGTCCAGAGGACAGCGAGCTGGGGGTGGGGGGGAATGTAAATAAACCAAGATGTTAAAAAAGGAGCGACTGGCAACCCGCGCCCTTAATTGCACGTCACCCTATAGCTGACATATATATAGATATTCTAAAGATAGATCTGCCAAAAGAGTCTTGAGTACTTTATGGTTTCAGCTCGCAGAGTTTAAATGGAACAGAGCTCAGTTATTTCCATCTTGTTTTCACACAGAGAGAAAGGAGGGAAGACGAGGAAAAAAAGAAGGAGGGGGAAGCCACCTACCCGCGCAGTCCATCTCGTCGGAGCCGTCCTGGCAGTTGGCCTCGCCGTCGCAGCGCAGCAACAGCGCCACACACTGGTGACTGGCGCACTGGAACTCGGCCGCTGAGCAGACGGGGCAGCCGTGCTCGTCGCTCTCGTCCTCGCATTCTGAGAAGCCGTCGCAGCGCCACGCCTGCGGGATGCAGCCCACCTCGCCAGATGTGCAGGAGAACTGCTCCGGGGAGCACGTGGGGGGCTCTGCGGGGAAAAGGACCCCCCCCTAAACGTCAGCCAGGGTGACACACATTGCTAGCTAAACACACATCTCATATTTAATGATACAGGATCAAATCCAAATATTCTAAATTGCCAAATACTAAGTCACCATCATGGCCTTTAACACTCAGAATTTTGCCAAGCAGTTTTGTGTTACGCCATCCTTCCACTAGGGGGAGAAAAGGTGCACGATAAAGGTGCCGGACTCACCCCCACAGGAGAGCTCGTCTTGTAAGAGGACCAGGTGGACGGGGCAGGAACAGCGCGTGGTACCGTCGCCCTTGACGATGCAGATGTGGGAGCAGCCGCCATTGTCCAAGGCGCAGGGATGTTTGCCTGGAATATTACCGGAATAGCCCGTTTTGTATTTTTTTCAGTGCAGGTGAAACTGGAGCAACTAGAGGAAGTCCTCCGATGTTTTTCTTGAACAATTCCAAAATAATGCAGCAGGCCTCACAACAAGACATTAATATTTCAATCGAAATAAGCCTTCTGGGCACAGAAAAAAACAATGATAAATAATTAAGAACCCAGATCTTCAGCCGGCATCCCCGGGGGGGGGGAAAGCAGTGCATCTGAAATTCTTCAATATGTCTCCAGCTACATAAAATGGCTAAAACCATAAATTAACGCCTTGAGAGATCAACATATCTACCGCGCAATAAATACCATAACGGAATGCATCCAAAGCTACATTATGGATGACAGTTTACCCAGAACGATAATAAAACCTGCTCCTTAGGTTACAGTGCAGTGAAAAGGCCCAAATGTATGAGACGGGAATAAAGTACTGTGTGCACAGGCGGAGCGCCACCTGGCGGCCACTCACTGTACTCCCTCATGTCCAGCTCGTGCACGGCGTGGATGTCGCTCAGGGCCGAGATGCGGGCCTGGATCTTGGTGCGACCCTCACGGGTGGTCTTATCGACGCGCTCGATCATCTGCTGCTGCCGGTCGATCCAGTAGAGGTGGCTGCCAAACACAGTCAGGCCCACCGGCTGCAGGATATTGGAGTCCTCAATCACCACCCGGTTGGCACCTGGAAGGGCAGGGACGATTTGAGGGTCAAAAAGGTACATTCGAGATTTTATTTCAGGTAACGCACAACACTCGCAGCAAGGCGACAGCATTTAGATAAAAGGCAGGAATTTTTTTTATATGCCTTTACCTGCATTTTTGTTTTAAATATGGTTTATTTACCAGGATTTAAAATGCCTATATTCACTTTGCCAGGAAGCACCCAGTTGGTCAGTGCTGGATCTTGAGAGAGACCCAGAGCGGATGCTGTCTAAGGACTGGGTGCGAGTGAAGGCCAGCCTCTCTGAGGTCTACAGGCTTGCAGGACAAGGCGAGGATCAGGCAGTGTGTGGTGGGGATCGTGTGCGGTGTGGAGCAAGTGCATAACTTAACTTACACAATCCATGAAGGAAACAAGCTTTTAGAAAAATAATCGTAACGTTACTTTTGAAACTCAAGACCACAAACGTGATTACATTTCAAATCAATGTCATGGTACGGAAAAATTGGCTTTCCCACAATTCCCTGCTCGGTGAGCTCACCGGATAGGTCACTGCCCTCGATGCGCCGCAGGTCCGAATCCACCCAGAAGAGGCGACCTGCCTCGTTATCCACGGCCAGCGCCACGGGCTTACCCAGCCCGGTGAAAAAGAGCACCTCCCTCTCGGTGCCATCCAGTGCCGCTCTCTCAATGCGGGGGGAGCGCTCCTGCAGGTTGGTGAAGTACATGTACCTGGTGGGGGGGAGGGGAGGGGTCGCATGGTCACGTAGTCACTTTAGGGCGAGCCAAACAAACTTCAGGACCTAAACTGGGGTCTAAAATGGGTCTAAAGTGGGCACACTGCCACTTCCAACACTGCAAAAAGGACGCAGAAGAGTTGGCACATAACTCCCTAATGACACACAAGATGGCAGAAATTCAGCAGTTACGCCTCAGCCAGAGCTGATATCCATGCCATAAGATGCCGTCAGTCTCTCGAGAATGGCGTAGGTACAGCCCAGCAATGGTAACATTTAACCAAACGGCCGGACCTCAGGGCCCTTCACAGGCGCGTGGTGAAGCTCACCCCCTCTCTGGATTAACCACGATGGCCCGGGGCTTGTCGTGCTCCCCGCGCAGGACCACGCCCACCCGCCGGCCGTCGGTGCCCGTGACGTTGATGACGTTGGTGACCTCGCTGGTCCAATAGATGTAGCGGCTGTAGATGTCGATGCTGAGGTCAAAGGGCTGCAGGCCCAGGCTCGGGCTGCCAGAGGAGCTGGACACCACAGTCATGCTCTGCAGAGGCACAGGAGGAGTGAGCTGAGGTACAGCACCCTGCAGCTGGGATGGGAGCCAAAGACCTGAGCGACAGCTCAACATCTACACTGTACATCTACACTGGCGGCAGCACCTGGTTGCCGTCCTCCTGGGCGCGGCGGATGGCGTTCTGCTTGCCATCGATCCAGTAGAGGTGCCGGTGGAGCGGGTCGTAGTCGAGGGCGCGCACGTTTCGGAGGCTGTGCAGGGGCAGGATGATGTCGGGGCTCTGCTGCTCGTCCAGCACCATGCGGCTGATCGCCGTCTTCTGGCTGAAGAGCAGGAAGGAGGTGGGAGCTGCGGACCGGGGAGGAGGAGGGGCGGGAGACAGCGGGACACCGTCAGCTCACTATGGGGGCGCCGTGCGCTTCGCGGGACAAAATGCTTCGAGTCACGAGGGTACTTTATTGATGCTCAAACAGTAATTAGGAATGTCTCCCAAGTTCCACAAAACAAGCTAACAAATAAGAACATAAAATGTACAAGCAAGAGGCATTTGGTCCATCAAGCTCATTTGGGGAGAATCTTAAAATTAGATGTTAAAATCTTCTAAGCTCTGATTTAAGGGAACCCAAAGTTTAAATAAAGCAACCACTTTATTCCAATCCACTTTATTCCAGTCAAATCAGAGCAGCCCAGTGGGTGGAAGAGCAGCCTCACGCCTCCTACATCGGGGGTTCAGATCCCTTCTATGCCGCATGTTCTCCTCGGCCCAAACTACCAGAGTACGAAAGGACAATAACCCGGTGGAACTTGACATAAGCATGGAAGCCTGCAGCAGTCGGAAAGCGGCGTCGCAGAGCCGGGCATTACCTCTCAGCCTGCTACTCTACAGCCACTTAGCCTGGCCAGCAGGTAATGTGCCCCAGAAAGGGGCCTTCTGAGCACACAGGGGCGCACAGACGCACCGGGGACCTCGAGAGCACTTTAAGTAGTAGTTTTACTATGACAAACACAGATGGAAGCAGTTAACCAGGAACTGGGCCTCTGCTGCCTCACTCTCGCCAAGTTGGCAACAAACGCCCAAACCACACTGGCTTTAAATTAGGGAGGGGGGGGACCTGCTTCAATTTCTCAAACACAGAAAGAAAGGACATTTTTTTCCCCCCAATATGCGAGTTGAAGCCTGGATCGGCTCCTTCTCTTTGGTGCCCCATTTCAATACGACCTCGAGTATCTGACCTCGGGTCGCCCGAGCAGAGAGGGACTCACCGCTGCACGTCTTGTTGTCACCGTTGAGGGAGAAGTGGGCGGGGCATCCGCAGACAAAGCTGTTATTGGGCATGGCCAGGCACAGGTGGGAGCAGTGGCCATTGGTGGAGGCGCAGGCGTTCCAGCCCCCCTGGCGCGACGAGTGGAAGACCAGGATGTCCATCACGTAGTCCAGGTGGCCCTG
This sequence comes from Petrocephalus sullivani, assembly GCA_026780845.1. Taxonomy (NCBI): domain Eukaryota; kingdom Metazoa; phylum Chordata; class Actinopteri; order Osteoglossiformes; family Mormyridae; genus Petrocephalus; species Petrocephalus sullivani. The sequence continues at coordinate 27,287,540 of JAODKM010000058.1, forward strand.
GATGACCGTGCGGTTCTGCCCGCTTGTCTTGTTGGCGCGCTCGATGCTGCGCTGGCTCCAGTCCGTCCAGTAGATGTAGTCCTGGTACTGCGTCAGGCCAAAGGGGTGCGGCAGGTCGTCCGCTATGACCTCACGCTCCAGACCTTTACGCGCACAGGGGAGGGGATACCTTTGCATTAGGCGAGGGTGCTCCTCGTGAAATCCTTTTCTGGGCATATCAAGCCCCCCCACTTGGGGTAAGTCTTTCACAAGTGCTGGAGAGTGACTAGTACTGGAATATTTCAAAGTGCATTTATCTGTAGTCCATGTGCTACCATACAGCAACAGACCCAAACGGCTAACAAGGCAGCCTTTACTACGAATTATTAAGCTTGAGATTGGGTACCGTGTTAATTTTGCTAAATTGAAACCGCATTCATTTTACTCATTTATGAAGTAAGAATTGTCCCTTGACTCTCCCTGCCAAGAGGACACCACAGGCGGGACATTCAGTGACCACAGATGAACAATGGCCACCGTTATGGTCTATCTGACGCACTGTATAGAGGGTCACAAGGGACAAAGGCAGATACACGGACCCGTAATTTGGGGACAGCTTTCCATGGGCTTGGCCAGTAATGTCCCTGAAGCGAGCCGACCGCAGAGCGACCGGGACCGCCGTTAGTGGGGATCGCGGCGTCACGGGGCTTCACCTAGCATGTTAGACGACTCGATGAGCGTAGTGTCCAGGTCCGTCCAGTAGAGGCGCCGCGCGGCGTAGTCGATCGTGAGGCCGTTGGCACGGCCGACGTTGGGCACCAGGGTGACGCGGCCCGTCCCGTCCATGGCCGCGCGGTCGATTTTGGGCTTTCCTCCCCATTCCGTCCAGTACATGAAGCTACAGCGGAGGGGAGGCGGAACGAAAAGGGGGAAGAGAGAAAAACATCAAAATAAAGGAAACCTTTAAGTGTCGCCTGCGGTCGCGGGCCGGCTGCCACGTTACACACGTGCATGACGCGTTTTGTCAGGCCTGGTGGGTGCGGGCCCCATGCGGGCCAAAACCGCGGACGAAGAAGTATATGGATATGGGTCCAAGATACACCCGGCCTCCGTTTGTCCTGGGCTTATCTGTTGCAATTTCAAACCAAAATCAATACCCACTATATGAAGCAAAAACCCTTCGAGTTAATTGCTACCTCTCCGAAAATGAGACGCTTTGCAGCACGGGTTCAGAAATGTGTCCTTAAACATCGAGATCTGTATAAAAACCTTCAGCTGCAGCTTTCCCTTAAAAGCAGAGTATAAATATAATGGGGGAACCTTCGGATCATGCATGTTTTAGAATAAATGTGCACTAATAAACACTGGTCTGTGGCGTGACCGCATGAGGACAGACCGACAGGAGCGCTTTGAGCTTTTAGAGTAGTGTTTCCCACACAGTCCACAGTTTCACTCCCTCCCAGGTCCCGTCACACTTATAAGTGGGTATTCGGTGTTCCTGATTGGCAGGAACAAAAATGGGAATTGTCTGGGGTCCCAGGCTGAGAAACACCGATTTAGAGGAGCCCAGGTGGAAGCCGTATTCCAGACAGACCGATCCACACACTCACCCCTCAGCTGGGTCGAGAGCCAGGGCCCGCGGGCTGTCCAGGTCCTTCCACACCAGGACCTGCCGGTGCTGCCCGTCCAGCTTGGCCACCTCGATGCGGTTGGTGCCGGTGTCGGCCCAGTACAGGTTCTTGCCCAGCCAGTCGACAGCCATGCCCTCAGGGTAGTCCAGACCAAACTCCACCACGGGCTCCAGGGCGCTGCCGTTCATGAAGGCCCTGCTGATAGTCTTGGGGGGGGGGGGGGGGGGGGTGAAAGAAGGA
>JAODKM010000058.1:27304129-27318966 GCA_026780845.1 Petrocephalus sullivani
GAGCCCCTACCCCCCACCAGAGCGAGGGACAGAAAGGTTTGTTTGTGGACGCGCCGGGCACAGGAAGGAGGGGTCCGGGGCTGCGGCTCCCTTTGACACTTCCCCTTCTTTTTGCATGAACACAAAAGGCAGGACGGGCCTGTGGACGGCTGTGCTAATGGACGCTCTTGTTTCCCCAAATTGGCCTCTGACACCCCTCACAGCTGGAGGGCCTCCCTCCCCTGGCAACGCCGCTACACCCACACCAGCAGCGCAGACAAAAGGCCTCCAGCGCCCCAGGCCCCCCCCCCCCCTTCCCCATTAGCCTAGCTGCTGGCTCTCCTGGGCCCTACATGCTGATTTGCAAACTAGCGCACAGGGAATGTGCTTTTATGAAGCGCCAGCTCCTCTGCATTCACAGCCAATCAACTCCGTTTATTTCTCTCGTTTCGGTTCTCTCTCTTTTTTTTTATATAATTACCGCACTAAACCACAGTGTAACTTGCTTTCCGAGCAAAAATATCACGACTCGCCTGTAGCTGCTTAAAATTATAAAATCAGTGTTAGTGCCACTTGAAGAGGACACTCTTCCACTGGACCCGTCTAACAGCCAATCGCATGCTGTTATGCTGTGTGGAGGGGGGGGGGGGGGTTGTTCAGCTAGAGTGCCGACTCACAGGGTCAAGAGGACACATGGCAGCCCTGAGGTGCGACCACTTCTCAGACTGGATTGTCAGGCTTTGCCGCATTGGATCTAAACTCAACACCTGCACATCCAACTATCCATCCCCCGATAGTTTACTCTAGACTAGGTTGCAGGGAGAGCCTGGCTGCAAAGGGTACAGGGCAGATCTCAGGACACATACCATAAACACAACCAGGGCAATTCTGAGACACCAAATCAGACACCAATTTATACTTTTGTGTCGAATTAACGCTGTAAGCACAACATGGCTGTGGACCCTACGAGGAAGCCCTTGTCGCAGTCTGACATTATGTCGTTAATTGAAACTGAAGTGCTATTAATATCTAGCATTGCGTAACCCACCCTAGGCGTCGTAGCATCAGGTCTACAAAAGGTTGACAGCGGCAACTTCAGTTCCCTCCAATAAGTTTATTCATACTTTATAACCCCGCCCAAAAAGTAATACAGACGCTAACTTTAGAAGGGAAAATGCATAAACAGCTTTGTAGCGATTCAATGTTTTTCCAAATTTGACTTTGGGTAGTTTGGAGCAGCTCATATATAACCAGGACATGAGAAACATTTGACAACATTTTTTTTTTCTGGTTTCAACTGTCTGACTCAACAGCAGAATATATTGCAGGATGGGAAGACCGTAAGTGCAACATCCAAAATTATGTATCACCTAGTGTTTAGACAGTGTAATTACTGTGCGACACGCACACAACAGCGCACAAGTATACATGATCGGGACAGCGTCGGTCACGGCATAGGCTCGGTATAAAACCGGCCTTAACTGCACACCCATGAACAGCATGAGGAAATCCAAATGATGCGGGTGGCAGGTAGGGTTTCGAACCCCCCATATCCTGGAGGTGAGGTAACACTGCTACCCAATGCACCACACAGTAGCATGTCCAAACAGTAGAGATTTAAATAAACACTTTAGAGTTCAGTGTTAATGAGAAAAGATGAGAGGTGAGCATAGAGAGAGCGGCTAGGGCCCCAGACAGCGAGTGCGATGCAGGATGTACAGTGATAACAAGCATGGCAGCCTGCTAGTTAGACAGCATGGACACGGCCCTGGCTGTACACTCGCAGCACGTCTCCAAGCATACTGACTCTGCCCCAAAACAAGAGCGCAAACCACTCGGGTGACTCACATTCTTAAGGCCACCAGTGTGCAGGAATAGCACCTCCCCCCGACACTTACATAGATAATACGAGGCATGTCTAGGCATCTTGGAGAAGGGGAAAACTGTGGTCATGCAGGTAGTGAATCCGTATCAGTGAAAAGGACAGACTATGGGCCAAAATGCCTGACGTTAACATTAGCATAGCAACAAACAGCCCAGGGAAGCCAATAATCTAAGAGCAAAGAAAGTCAAAGCCCCACCAAGCCAGTCATAGACAAGGGGGAAAGACCACGGGTGGCTGATCCAAAGACTTTATATCATGATCGATCTTGCAGAAGTCGACAAGCTACTTTTCATGTGAACTGTAGATCTTTTATGTCCTCCTCCTAATACCTGGAAACTTCACCTAAAAACTTCATTGGCCAGTAATGACGCTGGTCACTGCCCGAAGCGTACCACACATCCCCACGCGCCACGCCAATAGCTCACACTCAATTGTTTTTCAAATACATTTTGAAACCAAATATATTTATATTCACAATGGTTGTTTGTATGGATTACTTTGTCAAATTTTAACATGTTGAAAGCTAGATAGTGATGTCGGTTAGCTTGGTAATTGTGAATTTAAAGCAAGATTAGTTTGTATATTGTTGACACTGACATATTTGCCTCACAGACAAATTTGCAGAAGTCCATTGAAAACATTAAAACTGTTCACTGACCGCTGTATAAAGGTTTCCATTTGTAGTACTACAAGTGTCATTGCATTGTTCTTGGTTTATTTTTGTAGTTTGAGAAAATGCATTTTTCCACATTCTTGGGAGATGTATGTTCTTCATTGGATAGCACTATATAAAATGGGCAACATACAGGAGTTGAACTTATACCCCGAGAGAGGTTAATGTTTGAAATCACTGAGAGAGGAAGAACGTGAGGAAGAAAAATGCGAAGCACTCCCAAAAGTGGCCATGGTGCGATGAGTCATACACGGCTAATGCTAAACTCGCACTAAAGACGCACTCCAGGGCGCATTTCAAATGCACTTCACTTCTGGGCCCTTCAGACACTACTTCCGTGGAATGGCTCCACTGTTTGGACGTGACTGCAACAAGGCTATGAAAGCATGCTTGTACAAGGGGAAATTCCCCTAAGCTTGGGGACGGGCACACAGCAAAGTCTCTGCAGGAGAACGCCAAACAGCTCAAGGCTTTCAGGCACAAACAAACCACCTTCACCAGGAGAACCACAAAGACAGTCAAGACCGTTCAGGCACACACAAGCCCATGAGAGAGCTGAAGACCCTCAAAGACAGACCGGAGGTTTCAGGGACATGCGTGCCTCTTATAGCCGGAGAACCTCAAAGACAGTCAAGAGCTTTCAGGGACACATGAGCCAATGAGAGAGCCAGAGAAGCTCTGACGCAATTTTCAGGGACACACATACTGCTTACAGCAGGAGAACCTCGATACTCATAATCGTCAACAAGTGACAGCCGCGCCATAAATGGTGCTCAGTGAGCAGAGCTTATTCCCACACACACCACACCACAGGCACAAAGGTGGGGAGGGCCTCAGTTCCCCACTCTTAGATCTTGCCATTTCATCCCAAGCCGGGAGCTCGGCCGCCATAAATCGGCTCCGGCATAACCACACAGCAGCTGTTCACCTGGCGTGAACTTCCTGGGAAAGCGGCAGCCGGTCCGGGTGTATGAGGCGGCACAGGGCCGCTTCCTCTCACTGTTTTTGTGGCGTTTGCATTTTGGATTCCGGTGCCAGTGTAAATTCATGTGATCCCTTGAACGTCTTTATGGCAGAAGCCAAGGTTAAGATGTCACTAACAGAAAGGGGAATTTTGCCTTTTTTTTTTTTTACACACACAGTCAGTGACAAATCCAGGACTGAACTGTCCAGACAGTAAAAATCATGTTTGCTGCAAATTTTAAAAGTGAAATTTATTTTACTGTGAATATTAGACAGCATAGAAGTTTACAAAGCTCTTAATTGATGCGTTTTTGTGGAGACCTGTGTGTGTGTCGTGTTCTGCGCAGCTGCTTGAGCGCCTGTGTGTGGGTGCCCACCCGCCTCTCCGGGGGAGGGCCAGATCAGCCGCACATGTATACTCCAGACACCCGCTGAGCCCCATTTACACAGGCCCACGGCAGCCCCCACCCCGGCAAGAAGGCAGCAAATCCGAAGCGTGCCAGCACACCCAGTCCATTATCCTTCGGAAATATTTGCCAATATCTTAAGCAAAAAGCAAGAAAAAAAAAAAAAAAAAACCCAAGAGCTCCAGCTGGAAAGCTTTGGAGGGAAGACAGAAGTGGGGGGGCTGGGGGGGGGGGGTTCTAAAGACCGGTGTACTACAAAGCGAGGCCCACACTCGACTACCTATATACACCAGGGCCTGGAACATGCCTGCCAAGCCTTAATCTCCCCCCACACCAAAAAGCTGCGGCCAATCCCAGTGGCGACACTCCAGAGGACCAGGGAACCAAACATCTTTCATTGGCCAGCCGCACAGGTTAGACATGCAGAGCCATTAATACATAAAACCCACTGCTTAAAACAACAACAACAAATGGGGGAGATTAGGCTAAGATGTGATGACAAAATCGGGCAGCCCCCACGCCACCGTGTGCGCAACACTAGGCCACCGTCATGCCATTAAGCCAGCCACGTCTGTTTAAAAAGCTGCTCGTGCCATCACAGCCCAAGAGCCTGCAACGGGGCTTAATCCAGCAGGACTGATCTGGGGACTTCCCAGCAGGAGTCCTTGTGGGCGGCTAGACGGCGCCCGCTCCCATGATCCCACGAGCAGATCCTCCAGGCTCGGGGGACACGGTTCGGTCTCGCCAGGCTGGAAGACAACACAGGTGAGGCCCATGCCAAACAGGCTTGGGAAACCCCCTCCCCCCCCCACTCCCCTCAGAACAAGGGGAAAGCAAGCGCACAGGATAAATGCATCTAAAGGTTTCATGTGCGGCGTAGAGTAGGGCTGCAAGATATCTGAAAACACTATTGCAATGTGAATTTGTGATAAATATGATACATACATGATTTACACATAAATCATGATACCTTTAAAATAAAAAGTACAGGTAAACAGAACTCCTCTACCAAGGGTCTGTTAATTTAGGCTTGGGGGAGTTTTACTTGCATAAAACTGTTCTGAGGGCAGAACGAAAAATTACTGGTTCAGAGAGATAACCTATTTTGTTCAGTAAGCAGGACCAAGACATGATTGGTTAGTTTGACATCTTACTCAAGATCTGATTGAAATGCAGCGAGATCACCATTCTCCCTTCAGAACATTCGAAAAATACCATGATAATTTTTGGTCATAATCGCCCAGCTCTAGCAGAGGGGTTGAACATTCTTGTAAAAAGTTAACAGACCCGCCCAGAGGGGAAATGAAAATGACACGAAGACATCACTGATTACATGTGAGTAGGAAAAGTATGATTGATTAGGAAAATTAATTTGGTTTTGACTAGGTGAGCTGAGACTGCCTGCGGATGGCAAGGACGCCCAACACTACCAGCTGCAGACAGCGGTGAGCGGACTGCCCCGATTGAGGGATGCTGGGTAATTCAGAGACTTGTAGAAGTGCAGACATAAATGCAGCCAAGTTAAATACGCTGGCCCCGGTCCCTACTGATGCCTGCAGAGGTCCCTGTGCTGTCCTTAACGCACGCCTGGGCCTCGCACACAGGCAAGGCCGTAATTAAGATGAAACCGAAGAATACATTACGGAGGCCTTTTATCCCTGGCCTGGTGAATTAACATGCTAATTTGCGCATCCCCAGCGACGGACTTGGGAAGTACTGGGAGGGGACAGGTGAGGGGGCTTGTGGCAGCACAAAGGGAGGGGCCTTCACAACTCGTTTAGAGAGGGAGGGAAGTCCTTACAAACCAGGAAACTAAACCCAGAACCCCCTGCCCCCCAAGCACACTACATCATCTGATATAGCCCTGTCAAACGCTACATTTAAAAAGCCTGTATTCAGCAGCTTAAAACCTCCACCCTCGTTTGTGGGTGTCTAAGCACCCGATGTGCTCCCAAACGAGGAGTCCCCCCATTCGGCTCACGGCTACCGTGCACGAAGATCACAAGCAGAAACGAGAGACACAGAAGAGCCCTGATTTATACTCCCTTTTGGCATGTGCTGCATCAGGCCAGACTCGCTGGTCTTTAAAGGAGCAACATAAACAGCTCCAGCCTCCATATTTCATCTGGTTTGCAAGCTGTCAGCTATCCGGCCAGGATCAAAGCGCTCATGTAAAGAGGTTAAGGAGGAAGCGGACAGAAAAACTTACTGATCCTTAAATCAATTTGCCTTTCATGTTGAAAAGCACAGACAAGCTCCAGAACTGAGCAGTTACTGCCCAGCACATAAGAAGCACCATCCACCTTAAACGGGTCTGGGGAAACGCTGCCACTACAAACCCGGGACCACCATGCCATGCTGGTCCCAGTCTGCCAGCACCTCCACCTTAACAGACATGCAGGGTCGCTCCCCGAGCTGGCCCACTTTCTCTCAGATCACCTGTAGAGGGCGCCGAGCATGAGAAATCGCCTCGAATGTGGGCAGGGCGGGACCCTGGCTGGTCCTTAGTGAGGGGGGGGGGGGTGACAAATTTCAACCTCTTCTGGGTCACTGCAAAAATCAACACCTCTGATCTGGTTTTAATTACCCCCCTCCACCCTAAATCCAACTGGGAACGAAGACGCTCAAGTTCTCAAAACCTGAGCAAATTAAAGCTACCCTCCTTTTATGCGTTCCTCTAGTCTTAAAAAAAAAACGAAACGCACTCCTGCCCGTTTTAAGCACAGACGGGAAGAGTAATTGTTGCCTTTGGTGCACACAGTAAGAGGTGGCTGTCGGATTTAAAGGAGGCGGTGAGTGGACTTATCTCCTGAAAAACAGGGGAGTGAGGTCGAGCTCTGCAGGGAGAACGCTTTAAGCTGTGGCTCAAAAGGTCCGTCACGTCGGAGCCTCAAGCCCACGGCGCAGCTGGGAGTCTCTCTCACCGAAACACCAGCAAAAACACTTGGGTGAGACCTAGGGGAAACGAAAGGGCCACCCCAGCAAACACAGATTGGACGTGGAGGGAGCACTGGGATAGGCAGGCGGCGCTGAGGTGGGCGGGTCACGGAAACCACTGGACTGAGTTTATAAATAGCATTGGAGCTGGGAGCAGTGTGTGCGGGGCGTCCCATAGCTGTGAAAGCAGTGAGGGTGATGTGAGCCTAAGATCTCTGAAAGTAGACAATACAGTTTAGGTTGGATGAAAACATTATATAAAAAGAGTAATTAATAAATAAAATAATAGTCATATGTAACCTTTACAATTAGTGAGCATCTTCCCAGTATTACCAGGCAACATCCCTGCGATTCCAGTGGTCTTCCCCAATACAGGGTCTTAAGGGTATCCGGGTCAGAACCACCACTCTGGGGACAGGAGCAACAGCCTCTTGGGGGAGGGGCCTGTGCCAGCGGCGCCCAACTCCCCCCTTCCTTTGCGAAATCCGCATGCTCGGGTTACCCCCGGTTACCTAGCTACCGCTCGCCCACAGGGTGTAACACGAGACCGGCGGTTCAGATTCACCGTCCGCCACGAGTCCCCGTGCTCCCCCCCAGATTAAACTCGACGTGCACACACTCCACTGGTACACAGAGACACAGCCCAGCGGCAGGTGCGTGCCGCGGTTTTTGGTAAAGAGGGCCTCCACATTAGTGCGATGCATTAGGAGCTGCTACCCACCAGTTGCCAAAAGGGGGCAGTTTGATACTGAAATGAACCAGCACCACATCAATCACACGCCGCTGAACACACTGTTGCTTACATAGTTCCGGCTGATAGTATAAGCGGCCTTCTTTGAGTAAAGGAAAACAAATTGTTAATATGGGGGGGGGGTCTGGACAAGCCCAGCATTTGGTGTAGCAAGTTTGACTGAGTGCTCACAGAGAACTGCTTGTCCCCATTCTGCGCCACCAATGGGGGGGGATGACAGGCATTGCCGACTTGTAGGGTAACTATAGGTGCATTTCACATGTGCTTCCCAGGGAACGGACAGAGCCTGCCTTTGTTCTTCTCTGGCCAGCCTGCTGCCACCCCCCCACCCCCGCTTTACAAACACGGGCAAATCGCACGACTCCCTAACAGACCAGCAGACTGACCCTGCAGAGATTCAAAGGAATACTGTGATGGTTGCACTACCCATATTTGCAAACTGATTTGATGCAACAGCTCTTGTAGATTGTCAAACTGGATGAGGGAGGGGGATCTCCCAGCAAAAAACACATTTATGTACATGAGCGAGCCAGTGGAATGACAAACAGCACCAACTAACTCAGGGCCAAGTTTGGGCCAACTTTTATGTACACACCCATTTAACAGAGGCTTTTGTGCAAAGCGACGTACAGGCAAATAGCACAGTAGGTTTCCATAGCAATCGATCACCAATCTCATGCCCAAAGACTCAATAAAACCCAACTGGTCTGGAGTGACCTAATTGACTTGCCAACTTCAAATAGAGCCAGCTGGGTAGCTGAAGACTGCGAGTGACGAGAGAAACAAATGGCGCTTTTCCACTGCATAGTACGGCACGACACGGTTCAGTACAGCTCACCTTGGTTTGGCTCAGTTGCGTTTCAACTGCAGTTTAGTGCCGCTTTAGAGTGGGCGGGATTATTCACGTGTCGTCATAGTTGCGCCGCCTCTACTGCCGTGACATCATCGTAAACGCGCCATAAACAAACACACAACAATGGAGCATATCGAGGACCAGGTACCAGGTACTGTTCCCAGTGGAAAACCCCCCAAAAGTGAACTGAACTGAACCGTGTCGTGCCGTACTATGCAGTGGAAAAGCGCCAAAAGAGGAAGGCTCCTGTAGCTGGAGATTCAACCCCAAACGTCCGGCCAACAAAACTGGGGGCTACTTACGTTTTATTTTTCTATAGTTCATTGATTATTCCTGGTTTAATGTGGCTTCATATGTTGTCCACCTACTCTAATAACCCCAAAAACCAAGGAGTGTACAAATATTTTTTATTAACAGCGTCATGCCCGGTAATCCGAGATGGGGCACACTCATGGCTCCGCAGATGCATCATACCACCGTTTGCAAAACCCACTGAAACACGCAGACCGCTACACATGCCAATCACCTGCACGCGCATGTCAAGGATAGCTGTTGAGCATGGGCGGGTTGCTGTAGGTACAGGAGGCCCCCGTTTGTGACATTCTCTCAATGCTATCGTTTGCATCTACGAATGAGACCAGTTAGTGCCACAGCTCAGACCCCATGGATAAGTAGTGAGCAAGTAGACGATAAGGTGCCATGAATGAATAAACAGGGCACTGGCATCACGTTAATCACTGAAGAATTACATAAAATACCATAATTTGACCACAAAAGGTCCAGAATGCTAGAACACAAGGCCCAAAGGAGGATCCTGACCCAACTGTACTAGCATCCCTAAAGCCTAAAACCATGCGAATCAAAGTCCCCAGACATGACTACAATGGAAGCCTGCACAACAAGTTTAGTAAAACTATCCTGAAATCCTGTTCCCAAGCAGATTTCCTTCCTGGGATAAACCTGAAAGGGATTTCTGTAAGGACATACACCGTGTTCCAGGACACTTCCTCCTGTTTCATGCGGACTGGAGGAAAGCAAGGGAAACAGCTAAAAGGAGCACTTGTAATTGAGGCTATGGGCACTTTATATCCATGTCTTGCCTTTTCTGTTGTTCCATTTCCTGCGGGTACCCCCCCACCTTCCCCAAATTAAAAACTACTCATTTTTCTAGACAGCTTTTCAGATGTCATTTGGCCAGGAGGCCACTTTTATTTAATGCAACACTGAGCAAAGGAAGGGGGAGCATAATTTTCATGAGTGGAATCAACAGAAATGCCACCATTTTCAAGTTAATGGCAAAGTATAGTTGCACACAGACATCAAAACACATGCAGACAGATCCGCTAAGCTGCAGGCAGACCGCCACGATTTGATGACTGTCAACATCTCCCAAGAGTTCTGCAGAGGCAAAATGCTACCAGGGGACATGAGTTACACTTTAGAAACGAAACTACAGGGAAAAAGAACCTTCACCTTTGGTTTTAAACAACTGAACAAGCTCTGACCATTTGCTATTGTGTCTTGAAATATAGAAAACAATTTAAGCCAAAATACTATCTATGCTTTTTCAGTCTGTTGAGCATAAATCGGCACAAGACCCACTTGCAAACAAATCACCACCATGTGTGAATAACAACCCCCCCCCTTACAACAAACAGACTTACAGATTTCATCACAGCTGCAAGAATTAAAAGAACGCCAAGGCTCAACTTGCACTCAACTCAAAAGCACCCAACTTAAGGCTGTAGACCGAGAACTCTCGACCTTCTGCAAACCAGACAGGCGGAGTCACAATGGGTGTCTGACTGAGAGACGAGACTCTGACCTCGGCTTGCTTTTCCTCCCAGGGTACAGCAAGGGCCATAATAACCACACACCAATATAAAACATTCCTGGGCTACCGGACCATGGATGCATTGCTCTGGATTCTCCTTGCTTGGAAACAAATACAGCAATGTGCACGACCACCGTGTTTCAGAAAACGTTTGTTCTTGACCTAGATAGGGCCGCTTCATGCAATTCAATCCACCCTTAGCATACAAACAAGCAATTTTCACATGCACCCATCTCCCCTGCACGACTGGCTAACTTGTTCCTTTTAAATAGGAATGGTACTCACCCCCTAGCTGGGTCCAGGGCAATGGCCCTCGGCTGATCCAAGTCCTGCCAGAACAGCACTTTTCGTAAGGATCCATCTAGATCAGCCACCTCGATGCGGTTTGTCTCTGAGTCAGTCCAGTAGAGCTTGTTGCCCACCCAGTCACAGGCCAGGCCATCGGGGGATTGGAGGCCCGACAGCACCACAGTCTGGTGGGAGGAACCCGACCGGTTGAAAGTCGTTCGCTTGATGGCCTCTTCACTCACATCGCTCCAGTAGATGAGGCTCCGGGCGAAGATGAAGTCCACGGCTGCCGCGTCCTCCAGCCCGTTCACTACCACGGTGGCGTTGCCCCGCCCCTGGGAGGCGTCTACCAACCGCAGGTCCCGCCGATTTGCATACAGCAGGAGGGGGTCGCCTGTAGACAAAGGAAACAAGACCGTTAGTTAAGGGAATTTGATACTTACCAGATGAGCAATCTACTGCGTCTTGTAGTTTTCCATGCTGGGCAAGGAATATCTGGCATAAATAAAACCACCCAGTGAGAGAATCCCACCACAGTACTCATTACCAGCCAGGTGCATCAAGAAACCAGGGAAGGAAGCTACCACTGTAGCATTACCTACACAAGTCTGTTAACTTTCCACTAAAACCCAAAAAGCCTCATGCCCAAAGAACCTTCTTGTTTAGACACCAGCCCAACTCTCAACAGACCAGATACTGTTATGATGGGCTTGTACGCCATCTTAGTTCCGATTGGATAATAAGTCATTTTGGCCACATTACCTCCTGTAACCCCTTAGACCATGCAGAGAAACATCAACCTTTAGTCGGCAAACTATTACTGCTTACAGATAGTTCCACCAGGTGATCCCACTGAAGTCTTACTTCACACGTTTCTCATGTGTGGTTCCCTGACGGAATGAGCCGCCAAACCACATCCCGTAATCAGATTCCTTCCCCACCTTCAAAAAGACCCACCTCTTCCTAAAATACCTCCCACTATCCTGATATTACTCTGCATTCCCTAAATGTCCTTAATGTTGCATTTTCTCAAACGGAATAGCTGTCTTATTAGGTCCTTGCTTTGTAACATGTGTGACTCTTGCTACAATGCTGCTTAGATTAGTACCAACATTCCTTGTAAGCTCAGCCTGGCTGCACGTGTCCAGTTGACTCCTTGACAACATTGTTTGTAATGTGCCATTTGCCTCAACTGTTTTTGCTTTGGACAGAAGTGTCCACAAAATAATAAAAAAAATGCTTTTGACCAGTAGTGGCTGAAGGTCGAATGTCATCCAGAATTAGATCTAAACCTTTTTTTTTTAAAACCACCGTAACAGCTACATCAAACAAGTTATAGCCCATTGGTTTTCAAATGGAGAATGGATTAATCAGTGAACAACAGGTAACCCAAAACCACTCTAAAGGGGGAGGGTCACACGGAACCAGTTCTCACTCTCTTGAGAGGAGAAGAAAAAAAACAGTCAGTGCTAAACCAGAGGGGCTCACAGGTCATCCATTCAACATAGCATGTTTTTCTGCCTAGTACACTCCTGTGGGTTCTCCTGGAGGCTGCACAGGTACCAGCGTTTCCAACAAATGCCTCAAAGTAAATATCAACAGCCTCACTGGCTCATGGGATGGGGAGACTGGTCTGAAGTTCTGCTGGATACTAAAACAAAGGAGCTCTTCTGAAAGAATATATAATAATAAAACTTAACAGCTGACAGTAATTCAATTTGTGCAGACCACTGCAAATCCGTACGATGCCAGACCTCGCGAACCAGTAAGAGGGTAATGGAGAAGCACCACTGGCCCCCGGTTCCATCATTCCAGAGCTGCAGCTTGGATGCGTCAACATTATTTTAATAAGCCTCCCCCGCACCCATGGTATAAAAATCTTGCTTATTTTGCCGGCCCGGATGTTTTCGCGGCCGTGAAATGGACAGGACGGCAGCGGTTTCATTAGTAAAGCAAAATTTGGCTCTGGAGTGAGGCTCTCCTTAAGCATTTCAACTTGCTGTTTAATTCTGGGTAACGACGACCCTGCCCAAACCGCCGGAACACACGAAGGCTCGCTTCTGCAGGTGCCACGGCTGATGCGAGGGATCCAGCTGTGCACTCCCTTTCTGCCGAGTGTGGCGACTTTGCGGCTGCAACCTCAGTGAGGACTTTCAGTTTGCCGTGACGGAAATTAAGTCGCTGGAGTTTCATTCATTCAATCCTTCCTTCTAAAACTATTTTAAACACTGCAGCAGCTCCATGAGAACACAAAACGGCAACAGTAAACTGCTCAAAGCAGAAATCTCAGCATCTAGCATTAGAACTTCACAGCACCCCTTTCAATTAGGTGGCAAAGACTCCTTTCATTGATGCTAGGTTAGATTAGCCATCTCCACACCGATCTAAGGGGATCTACAAAGTCAGCACAAAAACCCTATGAGAATCTGTGTGAACGGTACACTAGAACACAGCATTTTAGGCACATTTGACTAGAAGTTACATAAATTCACAGAAACTGTATGCTGGAGGATGGCAAACGGTACTTTTTTTTTCATAAAAACTGGCTGAGGTCCAAACCTCAGTTTGACACATCTACTACCACTGCCAATGTATCGCTATCACGGTCAACCTCAAGTTTCCGTGCCTCCGACCGACATGCTGTTTTTCAACATGGGGAATTTCCTTCTCTAAATATTTATGAACTTAAGGAGCACAGGGAAAGTTCACTGATGTCAGTCCAACAGGACTACTTCTGTCTGCCAAATGTAAACAGAGGAAAAATTACACTTTAGGACACTTAATATCTGGCCTCAAACATATGCCCATTTCCTTTCTATCACCAGCAACACCCCGCCATCAGCAAAGGCAGCTACTTCAGTTATCCCTGCTCAAAAAAAAGAACAGTCTACCACAGTGCCGTTACCAGCCAGTCATAATTAAAAACCTAAAGCCGTCATATCCAATACCGGCTAATCACCACCATAATAGCCTTTACCAATCATAGCTGATTTCTAAACATTTTGATAACATTATCCAATGAGAGTGCGCAGAATTCCCATTATCATAATAAGTTACTGCAACAGGCAACAAAAAAAGCAACAGCATTATTAAGGCCCCAGAAGGAGGCGAGATGCACAGATCACTGAGGCACACGTCAACATCGACCTGTCATCTTGAGCAGCAGGCACAGTGTCACAGGGCTCTCCATCGCATTTTTGCAACTTGATGGAGACAGATAACGTGGGCTAAGGTAACAGAACAGGTTTTTTAAGCAAGGTTCAAATAGTATGAGTGCATTGCGAAATCCAAAGCATAACATGGACGCTAAACTTACTGATTCAAAGCCCACCACACAGGTATGAGCCACAAACTGATTTAGAAAACAGGGGAGCAAAAAACATATACAAAGCTTCAAATAAACCAGCAGTACTAGAGTTGTGTTATAATACATATTCAATTAATTCACAGCCCAGCTGTTTACAAATTATTCAGAGGCTGGCATGTAGCTGTTAAATTTAACGATAATGGTAGTTTGTCATATAAGGTTGGTGGACATACAGCTACCTTTAATTCCAATAAATAACCATTAAATAACTAGCTCAACACCATAAAATGGCCAAAGTATCTGTCCACTTATGAACCAGTCACCCAGTATTCATGCTGTAACAGGTCAGAGAACCTCTAAACAGTGCAGAAATATGAGCGTCTGCGGAGAAAGCTCATCCCTGATCCGATCCTATATTACACCCTCACCTAAGGAGAGCTTCGCTTTGCTGCGGTTAGAGTCCAGGGGCACCAAGCTGACCCATGACATTGGGTTTGGCCGATTCAGGATTAGAAGTAACGCTAAAACTAGACTGTTTCACTAGCAATACAGCCTGGAGAAAGGCACCGAAAATAAAGATACCTTCTGACCCTTTGGAGAGAAAAACAGACAGAGACAGACAGACAATGCACCTCGCCAAGCCCGTGCTCATGAATGCAGGCATGCACACAGGGCTCTTACGCTCGGGTTACGCTCGGGTTACGGCTGGGGGTACGGCCGGGGTTAGGGCCGGGGTTACGCGCGGCCGGAGTCCGGGGCACAGTGACAGGCCAGTGCGGCCCGATCGCTGCGCGGTTCCGAGCTCTCACGGCGGACGGGGATTTAAACGGGGGGGGGGGGGGGGTCTAGGGGGCTGCGGGGAAAAGTTTAAAAGAGAACAATGGAAAGGGAAGGAGGGAAAGGGGAGAGGGCCGTGGGGGGAACTGGGGGCGCACGGGGGGCCCGTCCGCCGGCCAAGGG
>JAODKM010000058.1:27320043-27333066 GCA_026780845.1 Petrocephalus sullivani
CCAGAAAGTAAAAATCCAGACCATGATTTTGTTTCAACCAACTAGTTGAGCACTCTGTGACTGTGACTCTTTATGCTTAACCGATTGGTTGAAACAAAATCCTGGTCTGGATTTTTACTTTCTGGACCTGAAATTGACACCTCTGCTACCAACCACTGACAAGGAACCCCAAATGCTTTTAGCACTACGCTTTGTGTGTAACGTAAAGGAACTTAAATGATCAGAAGTGATATTTAAAGCAGGTGCTCTGCCTAAACAACGGAAGTGGAGATGTCATAAGGTCTCAGTCCGGGGGGCCAAGGCCGCAGGGCGTTTAAGCACATTCAACAGTTTCTTCTTTAAAGGAAATGGCGAGAGTGTGCCAGGAATGCCCTAGAAGGGCACCATCAACCCCCAAGGCCATTTCAGAGAAAGGGGCCGACCCGGAGGCCAAGGGCTTTTTATACTTCTGAAGACTGGGACCAGCTCCAAACGAAGGCATTATTACCCCAATCTGGGTCCAATAAAGTCACGTGTGTGTGGGGCCCGCAGCTGGAGACTGTGCCCCCTGCTGGACAAGCAGGTCCTGGCAGCATAATCAGTAGACTGATTAAATCTTATATCCAATAAAACTGCTAATAGTAAATATCAGTTCCTGCTGAAAGTAATACTGCAACTAAGCAATGAAACAAAAGATTGTCAGTTTTCACATGAATATTATGCATAAAAATCTTACTGGTATATGCCTATCAAATATGCACAAATATATACCATTGTCTTCCATTTCACTGCGGGTCAGAGTGACTGCAGACCTCGCATGTGACAAATAACAAATGCGAAGCCGCGGCAGTGAAGCCAGAGCTCAGTGCAGGAATTGAGCAACGTTTCATTTGGATAATATCCACGGCGGGCTCCACAGTCATGTGCCGCCCTATTCATCTGTATGTGGAGCAGCCCGGAGTTACGTAACGTCGTTAAAATACTCCCCGGTCACATGTACATGCAGCTCGGGGCTGTACAGGCGTTTACACACTGCTGCCGGAGATTTCGCTGGCCGTTTACGCTCCGCGGAAGGCGGGGGGACCAAAATAGGCAGCTATTGTCGCTGCTGTGGGGAGTGTGACGGATCGGGGGGCGGGGATGGGTGGGGGATAAGGAGTGGCCATTTAAAGCCCCATGATGCACTGCCCCCCCCCCCGCTTGCATGACTTGCTTCAAACGGGCAGCAGCTCAGACACAGCCCCTATCACAAAAAACGACTCCCCCCAACCGGCATTAAGCCAGCCAGCACCACTCTCACTAAGAAAGAGGCGTTTCAAACCTCGGCAGGGCGGCTTGGATTAAGCGAGAGAGATGCTGGTGTTTCAGGATAAAACGCATTCTTAAGCACCCCCCCAAACTGCACTAAAAGACAGTGCCGCTCACCCACGATCACGTGGCTTTGTTAATCATTCATCTGCCACACGCACACTTAACCAAAGCACGCAGGGCACTCTGACACGACTGAGGCGGGATTGCAGCAAACAGCACCTGAGTACCTGTCTGGCCGCTACGGTTATCTGGCGTTAGATCGTGACAGTCGTCGGCCTCGTCCCGGATGGTGACGAGTCCGCATGCAGAGCTCGCTTAAAACGGTGGGGATGACAGGAGACTTCAGGAGGAGACCCCCAGCACTGCCCCCCCCCTCCAAACAGGACAGGAACAGACTACAACGGACAGTGAGGACTGCTGAAACAGATCATCGGTGTGAACCTGCCCTCCGTTCAGGACTTACACATGTCCAGCAGCAGGAAACGGACGGTCAAAAGTCTGCAGCCGCATCACACCCTGCTCAAACTCCTCCCCTCTGGCCAGCACTAGAGAGTCCTGAACGCCAAAACACCCAGACGCAGGACGGTTTCTACCCACAGGCCATCACTCTAATGAACACTTAACTGCAACACCTGTGCAGTAATCTGCTATCACCAAGCATCCATTGTACCTCATGTATATAGAGTAACCAGTATGTTTGCACTATGGACCTCTGGCTTAAGTCTCCTCTCTTCCAATAAAGATGATTGTGATTCTGATCACAGGATTCACTGGCCTTCGAAACGCACTGGCTGTGGATGACTGGGGGGGGGGGGGGGGGGGTGGGTCCTGGTCAGGGCAGTAAACGGCCACCCGGTGACTCAGAGAACCGGGAGCGTGCCCTGGGTGTGGCTCAGTGGGTTACGAAGGTCATTGGTCATACCCCAGTGTCAACAGGGTGAAATTAATAGCTGGACCCATGAGCAAGACCCTGAATGCCCAATTACTCCTGGGACTGGATGCTTATTCAAAAACATGTATAGCTTTTTATAAAAGCATCTGCTTATTAAATAAAATGTAATCTGCAAATGAATGGGTCTATTCTGAATGGTGGGTCCTACAAGGCCAGGGGTGGCTAGGAAGCCGTATGAGGTGTGCTGCACCCAGGCCCCGAGTCACATGCGACTCTGAGATTGTTCATGCGGTCATAGCGACTGGGTTTGTCATGCGTCTGCTGTGACAGAAACCAGCCGAGAACAGGTGAAATACCCTGAGCCTGATGTTACACCAAACGCCTTTAAATGACGAATTAGAATAATGATGTGTCTCAACACTGCAGCTCTATCAGACTAAAATAAGGTTCTGTCACAAATTATTTGGTTAGCCTTTGCCCAAAAGGAAAAAAATAAACAACAACTGAAATGTTCAGTGTTCTTTTGTTCGGATTTGTACTGATACAAATATAAAGGAGGCCTGTGTGCCGGTGGGCAAACACGCCGTCTTCGAGTCTGCGGGGGACACTTTGTTCGAGCCGAGGGGAGTAGGCGAGCCGTCTTCTGCGGAGAGGAAGCGACGGGCTCACACACACGCGCGCATATACGCACGCACACACACACATACGTGCGCGCGCGCACACACACACACACACACGGGAGCTTCCGCATTAGCAGAGCGCAGAAGCGGCCCAAAGATCAGCAGCAGCAGGCTCGCTAATCCGCGTTACCGGAACAGCCCCCTCCCTCTGATCCATACCTTCTGATCTGGAAATATTAAACACGCAGGGTCCGGTTTAACCCGACCTGGACCATCATATAACCATAATCATATAACGACCGCTCTACAATCAGCTACCCAAGGGAATCCTGTGTGGGTTTTAAAGAGAAATACTACAATTAAATACAGCTTGATAAGGCACGACCACCGCATCTCAAGATTTTAACAGAAACCCTCCGCAATTATAAAGGCAGACAGGTTTGCACCCAGCTGTTAAACTGTCTGGGTGGCACCTGGGGTTGCGTAACAGTATAACAAGCCCCCTTAAGTACATAACGATCTGAGTGTCAGAATGTTCCAGAGTCGGCAGCAGTACGGCTCGATTGTGCGTGGAATATTATTAGCCGAAATTCAATAAGCTGGGGGTGGGCGTCTCCCACACACGATCACGTTTTTCTGGGCGGACAGTGACTCAGCCGCCCCCCGCCGGCACGTTCCCGCGGCTGCAGAAGCAGAAGGCATCTAGGGAGGATTGCCAGCGCGGAAAACAGGAAAACAGGCATCCATCTCCCGATGACCACTGGTGACACACCAAACCCCAAACATCCGCCCAGCTTCCTTTGATGCTAAGAGATCTATGAAGAAGTGCCAATTCACGAGACAGGTGCCCAGCCAAATGTAGGACACCGTGACCTGCTCTGATTATAATTTAGCCCTGAGAAGCGGAAGCCAGAAAACATACCATAATCACAGCCAAATTAATTACAGAACAACTGAAAAAATACACAATGCATCCTTTGTGTTTTTATATGCAGGTCTATACAAATATAACGAAGTCAAGTCATGGGTGGCAAACATCATCAACAGTTAAAAAATAACTGAAACCTTAGAGCAGGATGGTTAAGCCAGGAGACGCAATGACAAATAATCCCGTTTCACTTACAGTTATTCAGCAGATGCTTTGCCCAAATTTTAGGCAACTTTCACCCCGACAGAAGAGGCCTATACCTATGGAGGATCTGCTACTTAAAAGCTTAAACAAAAAAAAATGTAACTGATGGCCCCTAGGGAAGCCATTTATGTTTCAAGTCTTGATTACAGATATATTTATAGGCCTAGTAATATATGTTTACTGTAGAGCACGTAACCTTGTCTTAAATTACGGACACGTTGTGACTGTTTATACCGAGACATATCCTGATGTATTTTATAATATTCCTAGAACAGGTGAGCTTGGATCGGAGCATCTACTAAGCAAATGAGCGTTGTAGGGGTGGGCTTATTAATATGACAATACAGATTAACTCCGCTGTAGCAGAAAAGTTGCAACACACCAATTATTTTAAGGGTTATATAAATCTGTAAATCTGCATTCAAATTTGGAGTCCTCGTGAGATTACATTAATTATAGCCTTTCATAATGCTTATACATCGTGTGGAACATATATTCCACAGAAGTGAGAGAGCATCAGTGTTTAATTAGGACATCTCAAGCATATAAATACGGAAACCAGTGGCAATCCCAGCAAGCATCAGTCTGATCTGTTTAACAGTCGCTGTTTTCCCGAAACCTCCAGTTAGTCACAATGCAGTGAGTCTGCGAGACCGGCCGATGAGCACCCAAACAAGACCGGCCTTTATCGGACCGAGCAAAGCAAGTGAGACTATTACGGCAATCCAGAAAAAAATATTATCTACAACGTGCACCTGTCCCCTAGTCATGCAATCGCCAAAGCGTACATATCCGTGCCCTCATTTACTAAATAAAACTTTGTCCTGGCCGGTTTTACTGCGTCTTTTGGCGCTCTGCATTATGACACAACCGACGCTCAGACGTAACGGCAGTCTGGACATATGCTGCATATATGTAACAGAAAAAGCAGTTACCTCCATCAATCCCGGTTAAATCGCCGCTCGCAGTCCCCGCACCGCAAGCGACCCCAGCTCCACGTGCCCCGCTCATTACCATCTATTTACATATGCAAACAGACGCCGCCTATGGGGTAGCGGCGGACTCCGTGCTCCTCCCCATTGGTCAGATTCGGCTCAGGGAGCGCCAATAGGAGCGCCCGGAGCGGCTGTGCCCGCCCTCCCGGACACGTTGCCTTGGGAGAAGTTACACGGGCCGCGTCTTTGTAGCGCTACATCAGAGAGCTGCTCCCCGCGCAGAAGCAGCCGCCGACCGCCGCGCCGCGCCGGACAAAGGAAAGGCTCGTCCGCCTCCTGTTGGTATGCCGCGCCGCTGTGCCCTGCAGCCCGACGCCGTCCGCTGGGGGGGTGCGCGAATGCCGATCGCCTGCGGGTAGCGGCACGCGTGTGCCGGGGAGGCGCAGAGTGCGCCGGGGACTCGGCCGGTCCCATGCGGCCGCTCGGCGGAGGACTGCGCGCCGGGGCTTCTGCGATCGCGGTGTCCGTCGCCGGGCTGCGTCTTAGGGAGGCGGATACGGTGTATATGCTGCGGGGAACGCAGACGCGGGCGGTGGCGGATCGTGTCTCTGGGCGGCTTTGCCAAAGGAGCATCCGATGGGCTCGGGTTGTGTCTTTTGGGTAATCATGCCGTTATGTGGTGAGTTTAGAGCGTGTCGAAGTGCCCCATCCTTATAAACAAACATGTTACAGACTGTCAAACGGATCTCTCTTAGTGTAAGCGGCTGTTACGCTGCATATATGTGTAAATGTGTAAATGTGTATGTATCTTAAGTATTTCTATTTTAGACTGTATGTCATTATCGTTTAAATAATTTGAGTATTATAAATAAATTGAATATTTCTGTGGGGTCTGTTTAAATCATTGCAACAGCTAGACTACTTGATGCTTCGCAAATTAAATACTTCTAAAAGTATTTCAACACATTTATTACATCAGGCAGATTCCGCTCAGATTAGGCAACGCTTAGCGCCTCGTTACTCCCTTAAACCCGCTTTCCGTGGCTCTTTTACCTTCAGAAGTTCATTGGGGAAAAAATCCCTCTGCCATTAAATTCTAGTAAGTAATCGTATTAGACTGCGAGCGGAGGCGGTGCCGCTTGAGTGTAACGGGACCGCCGCTCCGCACTTACAGTAACTACGGTAATGAGGGTAAAAACGCCGCCGTTCCTCTTTAGGATCGGCTTTAAACTTCGTCTCCCCCCCCCCCAGCCAGCAGAAGCACGTACTTCATTACATAACTCCGACCCCCCTGCCGGGAAGCTGCTTCGGTTCGCGCTGGAATACAGCGTCTGCCTCGTTTCTCCATTTCGGTACTGGTTTCATCATCAGCTTCGTTACATTGTACCCGTTTGTTGGCCACGTTTGTGTCGAAAGGTACCGCGATCACTTAGTGATCTTCGCAGAAAGTATTTAACAATAAATAATAATTTTAGATGTTATTTTTATGTAAGGCTATATATGTCCCAGTACTGTAGCGCTTTATCACAATGGAGAGTCGTTATTTACCATAACATGTAGCCAGATTAAGTGATGGACCTGAATAGACGTCTGTCATCAGGTCATAGTGCATCAGCGTGCTGATGGCCCTTATGCGCCGAGGAGCGGGGCTGTATGTCCCCAATGGGAACCCCGTAAGCGGGACCCGGGACCCGGCCCCCGGCGCCGCCTCTCCCCCGCTTCCCTTCGTATCGCATGACTCGCTAGGATGAACCGGACACCGAGGCTGATGTGAATCCTCCAAGGGGCGAGAGCCACTTATTTTGTCCTTTAAACATCGTCACTGCGGAGATGGTGGCCCCGCGGAGAGAGAGCCGGAAAGCTGCGTACAGTAACCCGGGCTGCAGACACAAAGGAGCGCGGTCCGCATCGGCATCGGCTTATGTCATCGCTCATCTCCATCGCTGGTATCTCCTCTCCTTACTGTGGCCCTTCGTCTTGCGTGCACGGTCTTCAGGGCGATCCGCTCCCTGCAGCCCACGGGGACTAGCTGCCCTGCTGTAGTCCTGCCTGCCTTCACTGTTTTGCCTCTTTGATCACAGTTTATAGAGCATCGCTGGTATTAAGAATTCCAAAAGCTCTCCCGCAGGGCAGTCAGGTAACGGGCCTTATTTTGGTGTAGTATTGAAACGTTAGCAGTTATAAAAAAAGAGCCTTAACCTCCCCCCCCTCCCCCCTCCCCCCCCCGCCCCCCCCACGGCCCTCCCCCCCACGCTCGGCACCATTAGCTCCCGAAACCCGACCCGCACCGCCTATTGTTGTGGCCCGGCCGCATGCGCCCGTCTCCGGCCCCCCCAGCCGCAGTTCGGTCGCGGCGGGACCGGGGGGGGGGGGAATGTGACGCGGGTGTTTGCGGGGAAAGCGGGGGGGGCAGCGATTGTTTTGGGAGCGGAGAAAGCGACTCCGGAGGGACTAGTTTCTGACGGCGCGACGGTGCTGCGGTCCGTATCCGGATAGCCCCGCGACCCCGGCGCGTCGGGAGCGGGGGCCCGAAACCGCGGCGCACTGCCGCCGATCGCCGTCCGGGGGGGGGGCAGCCCCACGGGATGGCAGTGCCGATGGGGGGGTACGCGGCGAAACAATGCTGACATGCCGGGGGAGCTGTGGCAGGACGCTTTCGTGATGCGGGAGTGTGCAATCTGCATTGCCATAATATGCCACTGTGTGCTGGTCTGGCTTTTTAAACAGAAAACAATGCATCTGTAAGGCGAGGCCATAATGCGATATAAAACACACGGATCGTATCTTATCTCAATGGACAATGGCTCCTTTTGGAAGAAACGGAAGCTAGTGGAGAGCACAGAAATGTATTCTCGGGAAACTGCTTTAACTGTTTCAGAAAAGACATGGAAACTGATTCCCTTTTTTGCTCTTAATTTGTGTTTAAAGAATGTTTTAGTTTAGATGATTGATGCTACCAACGAAACTATTCTTTTCCTTAAAAGTCCTTAAAAGAGTATCAGGGAGATGTGGTAGAAATGGAAAAAAAACCCATTGAGGCCAGGGGCCCGGTTCCAGGATCCGTGGAGGTTCAGGTTACGGTGGGAGCCGCTCGGATTTTCCGCAGCGCACCTTCACTCTCGGTAACCGATTCTCGAGTCTGACCAAAAGCGTAAATCGGGCTCAGAGAAAAGACACGTTATAGTGGCAAGGAGCCATTCGGCTCCTGACTTTCTGGTCTATACCGACGCAGCGCTAAGACGCGAGAAATGGGAGATGCCTTTGAGACGATCCCTTGAAGTTCCCAGAGGACGCCAATTCCAGCTTAGCTCCCCGCTACAGAGCACATTCCTTTTTCTGATAGAGTTACACTGCAAACATGACGCACACAAAAAATCCTTTTGTGTGATTATTGCCCAATACTGCTTTGTACATATTATCAAAGATTTTCCTGCTTTGATTCATGTTGACAAAGAATTTACAT
Organism: Petrocephalus sullivani; assembly: GCA_026780845.1. Classification (NCBI taxonomy): domain Eukaryota; kingdom Metazoa; phylum Chordata; class Actinopteri; order Osteoglossiformes; family Mormyridae; genus Petrocephalus; species Petrocephalus sullivani. The sequence goes on from JAODKM010000058.1 coordinate 27,328,376, forward strand.
TTTTAACACTTAAGCATAAAAAAACATATTTCAACTTCTGTATTTTCAATGATTTTGCCTAAACATGTACCATAAACAGCATAAAAGCATAAATTTTTTTAGTATTTGTCTAGTTTTGGAATGCCAAAGACTTCCTTCACATGTTCTGATCTGGAGCACATGGAAAATACCCTTTAAACAGGCCTACAGGTAAGTGTACTGCTGTCCCAATGGACTGAAGTTTGCACATTTTGGTTTTAGCAAATTTAGATGTTCAATGAGAAAATATCTTGCCTGGTTCCAGTTATGCCTCTTGTGTCATATGTCACAGGTACACACATGGGTTAATCGTTTGGATCATTCATAGTGGCAGACAGTGAATATTTCACTAAAGAAACTCCACTCAGAGTGTTCTCTTAACAGCATGGTCCTACCAGACCTCCCCCGTCTCCATCTGGTCACTGGGGCAGGCACTTCCTTTATAGCTGGTTCTCCATAATTGTTTCTATCAGGCCTGAAAACATTCTCACAAAATATGCTTACAAAAGCTTTATTGCAAAATCACATCTTGTACAATTACCATTTACTTAAATCTAATTTATAAGTAACAAAGGTACACCAAACTCGTGAATTTTCACACGACCTTCAAATTATACATGCGGCAAATAATCGACTCAAATCCATCGAAACGTCCTACTTAATAAGTGTGCAATTCATTGAATGTATCTCCAGAATGTGGAGTGTACATTTTTTTTCCAGTGGAATCTTAGCGACGGTGCATGGCTCACTGTGGTTCACTTTGCGTTTGCTGCCATCTTGTGGTTATATAATTACACCTAATTAGTGAAGGACTTGTGGGTAATTCAGCGCTCTACTAAGACAATCATTTTTACATCGTCCTCTTTCTACACATACACACCCACAAACACACGCATACACTCATGTACAAACATCAAAATCCTGGACAAAACTATGCAGTCAGTGAATACATAAAAGAACAATATATGAATTTAAGATATAATGCAGTGGAACTGATTATTGAATTCTTCAATGTCTCTGATCCCTGCATTCTTTAAGTTCTGGAAGTAATTCTTTAAAAAAAAAAACTGGCATGAACTGTGAGGAGGCCACACTGCCAAAGGTCAGTAAAAATATCTCCGAACAGTACAAATGAGCTTAAAAATTACAGACAGAATGACACGCAGTATTTTGTTCACATCACTTACCGCCTACCTCTTTGACATGTCTAAACAACTGACTCGTTGTTTCAAGACATTTTATGCAGCTGCAGTCCATAATGGCATTTTTGCTAGTAACCAATTCCCCAATTGTTGACCAGATTTTTATGACTACCTGAGTATAAGCTAAAGAGGTATTGCTGCATTTTAGTTAATTATTCTTTGGCCCTACTAAACAGCCCCAGGCCCACCCCGTGACATATTTTATTTTATCTTATCAACTGGTCTCATGTAATGAAAATCACCAATTTTTTTTTCACTATTAGTTGAAAAATAGAGCACATAGGTTATGGTTAAAAAAAAGGATTCTTGCATTTGAAACTTGTGCTGGATGCGGTCACACATCATAGTACAAGTCATTGAGCTCCAATCTTGTATACTGTCTTCGGTTAAAAGACTCCATAGCTTTCCTTGCTACCAGTGCAATAACGAGGGTCAGGAACACGAGTCCCACCACCACAGCTACCTCGAGAGTGCTCTTCAGTGTCCGCTGGTGGACAGTGTTTCTTTTGGGAGGGCTTGTGTGGCCAGGCTTAGTGGGGGGTGGGGCTGGTGGAGGAGGAGCCATCAGCATGGACTTGGTTTCCTCGGCTGTGGTTCGTAGCGGTGGACTGCTGGCTGCAGAGCTTTGGGTCACCAACAATGTGGGAGTCGCCCCCGTTGATGTTGAGACCGTTGCTTTCATCGTGGCGGCCCAAGTCCGCGGATTCGTCTTCGGCTTTCTGGAAGCTGCTCTGTGAGGGATACCTGGTGGTCTTGTAGTAGAGCTTTGTCTTGTATTAGCTGTAGTCAATTTCAAGTGATGTTTGAAAGGGAATATGGTGGTTGCAATGGTGGTACCTAGTCTTATATTATAAGGAGATGGCTTCATGGCTTGTTTCCTTGTTGGTTTGTTGTGGTTTTTGATATTCTTATTTGGTTTTGGGGTACTTGTGGATAAAAATGTCCGTGTCTCTGTTTTCAATGTAGTTGTGATTGTTGTCGCTATCATAGCTTGCAATGTAATAGCTGTTGTTTCAGGTGTTGTTGTTTCTGTTGAGCTAGTGCCAGTTTTCATTTCAGTAGTCAGGGGTGACTGCACAGTAGGTGTTAATGCTAATACTGTAATTGCTTTTTGTATAGAAACATTGATTGGTCTGATGGCCATTGCTACCTGTGTGCTTGCGGTAGTATTTTTAATGGTAGTAGGATCAGCATGTAAGCTGGAGATTGGTGATGTTATAGTCAAAGCTGTTGTAGCTGATTCTGTAGTGGTGGTGGTTGGTTGACTGTTAGTAAGAGTAGTGGCTGGCTGAGTATTATTTGTAGTAGTACTGCTTGGTTGTGGTGTTGTAGCAGTAGTAGCTGGCTGTGTAGTAGTAGCTGGTTGTATAGTAGTAATTGTTTGTCTAGAACTAGCTGGCTGTGTAGTAGTAGTAGTAGTAGTAGTTGGCTGTGTACTAGTAAGACTTGGCAGCGTAATACTAATACTTGGCTGTATAGTAGTAGGTGGTAGTGTAGTAATAGTAGTAGTTGTTGGTTGGCTAGTAGTCACTGGTTGTGTAGGAGTAGTGACAGCAGTAGTAGTTGGAGTGTGTGTGGTGGCAGCCGGTGTTGCAGGCGTGGTGACGTAGGTTGGCTTTGCAGTTACTGTGATTGTTATGCTGTGGGTAGTACTTGGCTGTGTGGGGGCTTTTGTGGTAGTTAAATGGTTCATGGATGGATAATCCACACCTAAGAAAGAGAAAGTGACAGACTTTATAAATAAAATAATGGAGGTCTAAGAAACCTACTGTGTCAACAGAAAATTATACAGTCAGTCATATTTTTTTATTGACCACGAATGGTCCATGTGGTTGTTTATAAAAAAATAAAGCAAAGAACATTTATGTGCTGCTGTTGTTACCTGTAAAAATGTTATAGCTGTTCACTCCATTCATGGGAATCAGAGGACAATCTTCTTGTCTTTCACAGTAAAATAAGTAGCAGTTTTCGCTCCCACTCGGCTTATCAGGTCTGTATACGGCCCAGTTGCATTTAAAAACTGCAGGGAAATAAAAAAAATGGAGGATTATTGATTATTGATTGTATTTATCAGCCTTGGCCCAGTGATATCCTTCATAGCATGAATAATTAATCACAACTGGTCAACCTGTATGACAATTTTAACAGCTGACTGCTTTTATGCAAATCCTATTGGTATCAGTAGTATTACTGTTCTACAACCTTCTTGGGAGCAGCAGTCAAGCAGACAGGCCTGCTGGGAAAGACTGGTGCGGGCATCCAGAGCTGTAGTCCTTGCCAGGAAGGCGGCACTGGCGTTGACGATCAGATTGGTGCGCTCCTTGGAGAAGCACTGCTTAGTGGTGGTGGCCAAACTAGAGGAGCACAGAAGAGCCAGGCTGAACACCAGGCCCACTCCCATGTTCATGGTCCAGGAGGGTGTCACCGCATGTGCGGCAGCCTCAGCCCACACTGGAAGAAACGACTGTAGTGGGTAGATTCAGGATGTCCTAAGGAAGAGAGTGTACTTTAATATCCATCCAATAACAATACAGGTTAGTGTACAGACAGGATTGAGCACGAGTATAGCCTGGATGGGGAAGCAGGCCATCACGAGGCATACCCTGCTGGCAATTCAGAGATGCCAGGTATCCTAAAGGTATGTCCTGCAGGATTAAACCAGAATAAACCTAATGATAGAGGGAGAATCTACAGGTACCTCATACTGAGCAGAGGTGGGATTTCAGTCCCTGACCCTTGAGTTCTGAAGCAACATTGAACGACCCTGGTGTGCCATTGAACCATCCTGGTATTATTAATATAAAACTATTACCAGTAATTACCAGTAGGGGGCAGTGTGTGGCTCTGTGGGTTAAGCCTCTGATACTGTGACCGGAAGGTTGTCGGTTAAAGCCTAGTCTCAGCACATCTGTGGGCCCTTAAGTAAGACCCTTAACCCCCAGCTCCCTGGGTGCCCTTCATGGTGAAGCTTGCTCCCATAGAGAGCAAGGTTGGGGGAGGTGAGAAGAGAATATCCCGATGGGGATCAATAAAGTATCAATTGTTATTATTCATTATGTTTCCTCCTTTGGTAGCACTGTGGTGTCACCTATAGGACTGGAAAATCATTTTCGGGTGTAAATTTATGCATGTGTTCCAGGTGATGGACTGCAGTCCTGTCCTGGCCTTGTGCCCCGTGCTGCCTGATACAGGCTCCAGGCCGCCCCCCCGTGACCTGGTACTGCGCAAGCAGCTGGAAGATAAATGGACCTGCAAAGTGACCTGATCCTTTAAAGTGGCCAAAAAGGGCAACTGAAAGGCTTTTAAAGAGCACATTTCATGATACATTTAAGACAATGTAGTTTTTAAAAACACCCCTGGAAAACACTTAGTCATTTGCATTCAGTGTGCCAATATATTGGGGGGGGGGGGGGGGGGGGGGGGGTTGTTTTAAAGGGTGGTGGGTTTTTTTGTTTTTTTGTGAAAAAAAAA
>JAODKM010000058.1:27336649-27352059 GCA_026780845.1 Petrocephalus sullivani
CCCAAAAGGGCTATAAAAGGCATAGAGCGGATACATATGGTTGAGCTCCTTACTGTACATGCTGAATGTATGTCAGAATCTGTCGGAAAATAAACTTGGACCTGCAACTCCTCCACGTCTCAGCTGTGAGTCTCTGCTCATCCACGGGCCCTAGCGGAGACCGCGATCTCCAACCCCGGCTACGGCACGCCCGGCTACGGCACGCCCGGCTACGGCACGCAAGGCAGACTTGTTATCATAGTCCTGCTATGGCCTCGAATTACTATACACCTTCATGCACCAGATAACTCTCAAAGTGTAAAATAAACAGGGCTAAAATCAGACACTTGCATTCCACCCAGAAGTTCCTCGGGCCCTGTGTTTCCTGGGACAGACTCCAGGCTCACCAGGTACCTGGAACTGTATACTGGGTAAGCCGACATGGAACACGGAAGGACTGACAGATGGGAAAACGTTACAACTTAGATACACAGTATCCAATGAGAAAGTAAAAGCTAAGACAACTAAAAGCTGTAGGTCGGTACCCATCTTCCAGGCAACCTGAAGGCTTCCAGGTAGCAGGCAGGCATGGAGCCACAGAAGGCCCCTCATTTAGACCGGTAAGCCATCATGTGGCAGGCGAGAGGCACCTTCCATGGCCGCCTTGGCCTGCTCCATGTGCTGCAGCTGCTTCAGCAACTTGCGTCGCTTCTTGCCGGACAGGGTTATATTCGCCCGTGGGCTGGAGCTGGCAAAGGGGAACACACAGCGTATTCAGGGCATCCCCATGTCCAACGGCCAGGGCAAGTGGGTCCGAAAACACAGCCAGTATACGGTTAGTGGTGTGATGTGCAGTTCATATAGATCACAGTAAGGACTTTGATCCAATTTGATTGCAAAATGCTTTCAGAGAATATTCAGACCCATCAGCTTTTTGCAGACCTTGCTGGACCGTGGTTATTTCAAGACAGACTGATTCGATTCTTCCTGACATCAACTGACAATATGACAAAAATCTGTTCCCAATCCGTCTGAAAGTTCTTAGGAATTATGTGTGCAGTCTGCTAGAGTGTGGGCATGGATTTCTAAACCGTACACACAGTTTACAAATTTATTTTGTAATCTGAACCCAGAAGGGCTCGGTAGTTTTTCCAATAAAAATGATTATTTTTGTTATAAGAACAATAAAAAAACCATGTAGATTACACCCTATATTGTTCAAAAAGAGCATTGCAATTTATTTTTCCATCTCAACCGGTAATCATCACTTATTTATATATATTTTTTTATTGACTTTTAACCGATATCTGGCATATTGTTACATCCCTAGTTATTAGTCAAGGTTTGGGCAGTATAAGGTTAATAACGCATTCCACATCATTTTGAAATCCTTACGACAAAATTAGCTAGGACCCCCAACCACCACCCGCTCAGTGATTTGTCGCAAAGATTTCAAAATACTGCTTTTTTGCTTTTCAAAATACCATATACCTCGGTAAGATGTCTGGATAGTATGAAAAATTGCATATTCAGGTACCTCCGGCCCTACTCATACAGCTGCTCGCCATAACTACTACAACAACAACTTTTCTTCTTCTTCTACTGTTCCATCATTGACCACTGATCTGTGACAGTCCATGCTGTCACCTACTGGAAACACCTAATCAATTATCCTGCACATGCACAGTCAATGCGCAAGGTTTCTGACAGACATGGAAATCTGGGCTACACCCGCACCGACTGTGGTCATCCACAGCCAGCCCCCAATGACAAACTTCACATCACACCCCCCCATCTGCAACCAAAAGGGTACACGGAAAAGTGAAGTGTGAACTGGCTTTTAAAGCAGCCTCTGCAGGACTCTTGGCCCCAACCCTAACCCTCCAAGGGCTCGACAAGCCTGAATACCCAACTGTGCTGATCAGTAAGCTCTAGGACCTTTTCCAGTTCTGTGCTTTGACACAACTGCAGATTTTTGTTCTTTGCCATGTACTGTAAATTGTGGAACATCTGCATATGTACGAGACAGATGTGTGTCATTCCAATTCATGTCGATTACAATGAATATGTCCAGATGGACTTGTAACCCTAACATTTCAAGATGAGCATTAACTGATGGCTTCAGTAATGGGGTTACGGAAAGAGATGGTGTACTCACATTCTTTTCCTCAGGTGATGAGCAGTGATCAGTCCTTCATCAACCACCGCTCCTACGATCTTGTGCTTCGACTTCTTTTGCTTCTTTAGAACGCGCCGGCGTTTAAAGAGTTTTTTCCCGAGTTCCTACAACAAAGATAAGGTGTACATATGCAAAATTAGTACAAATATGCCCATGATATGTGATAACCCAATAGTGAGCAACATTCCATGTCATTTAAATAAAAAACGTCTGTTTGTTAATTACGAACATGCCCCCGAAAACCATGTAATATACCTCCATGCTTTTTCATGATCTATAAAAAAATCTAACCGGTAAACTGAACAGCTAAATCAGCCCCCAAGAAATAACGCTACTTGGTGGGTAAACAAGAATCCCGCAATTGAAAGTTACCGCAAAATAGGGCACTTATTCTGTAAAAAATAAGAAAGAGACTTTAAAAATAAGCACAACTACATACTGACAGAAAACATTTAAAGATAACTATTAAACGTACAGTTTTTGGTCTGTTGATCTTGCCTCCGGGAGCCATGCTTTCTACAACGTGGGTGCACTTCCTGTTCTAATTCCGAGTTTATGATTGGCGAAGCCGCGAAAAAATCCCGCCACGCCATTGGATATTGGTGTGCCAATCACACACGTTCACCTCTTAAAAAAACAACCAGTAAAGAGCGTGCAACTGCTACTTAATTCCAGCATTATAGATTGTTACCAATCCTTACGCGATTTCCATGAAGGCAATTTTGTCAATTAAACGTAAAATTGCAATTTGATAAGTCATTAACTGATGAACTGAATGTCCAGCGAACAATTCATTTGAAAATTTTAGAAAACATTAGGTCTTTGGTTTTAGTTGCTGGAACGATGAATAATTCTTACTATAAGTAAAGAACTGTGTGATGCAGGCATATTTTGTACGAATTTTAAGCATTGCTTGCACATTTCAGTCCCAACAGTGTTTAACAAGTGTAATTGGAAAGGTATAAATCAATCAACATAAAAGGATGCCTGTGAAATCTAATTAACAGATAACCGTAAGTCACGTAAAACACTAATTACTGGACTTTAATCACATTCTTCAGACAATTAAAAGCTCAAGCAACATTCTAGAAAAATTTTACGTCAAGAACCACTAGATGGCGATGTCGTTCATATGATTTGTTTTCCGGGGCCGCAAAAGAGACGCTGTATCAGTCATTTTAATTGCAATTCATAATATTTATCACAGGATGGCAGTGTTGACTAGAAGGATGCATCTAAAAAAGTATAACTTCGCATTTAGACTTGAATATTTTAATATATTTTAATAAGGCTTATCTCTGATCTAATTCTCTCTGTACGGACCACAAAATGAAAATACACAAAATTTTAAATTCACTTGTAAGCAAGAAAAATTCAAGATAAGAAGCAGACCATGGTAATCGAGAACACCAGCTGAATATTAATGAAGGGGCTTACCAAAGCTGAATGCAAGGTGATCATTTAGGGCAGTGTGTGACTCAGTTGGTTAGGCCGCTGTGTCTGTAACTGGGAGGTCCTCTCTTTGAAACCCATGTCCAGGAGAGTGATTTTACCATTGGGCCCCCGAGCAAGGCCCTTAGTCCCTGTTGTTCTCCTCACTTGTACGCTGCTTTGGATAAAAGTGACTGCCAAATAAATAAACTGTAAATTCAAAATCAAATGGGTCAAAAACATATAACAGGCATTTGCCTTTAACACATTGTTAATGTAAATCAAAGCTACTTTGCAGATTATTCAAATTTGATGTTTTCAAAAGCATGGGTGGAGGGTGGGTGGTGTTTAGATGGAAATGCAAAGTTAATAAGTGGGAAAATTAATTTAAGAAAGAATATGAAATTAAGCAGAGGCCACCACAGCATGGGAATAATCTTGCATTCTTTTATCACTTCATGAAAGCCCCTTTTGAAAATGTTGCATCATTAAATGTTATTATTCAATAGATATAAATGTTGATTTCTCAAATGTAATATTGCACATAAAACATATCTAAGACATATGTAAATCCAGTAAGGGCTTTAAAAATTATGCAAATTACATTTATAGCAAGGAGGCTTTGTATTTATGAGCAGTTTTACATGCATAAGAGTTAATTCAGTGGCAATATTTTCCAGCATGTGTGAGAAAATAGTAAAACTATACGGAAACAGTAATGGTTTCAGAATTAGATTTGATACAATGAGAAGCAGAATTTGACCTTTTATAGGAGTTAAAACATTATTTGGAATAGATTTAAAAGTTCTTACACTTTAAGCGTTTGGATTATGGCGTGGCATTTTCCCAAGGAACTCATTGCAAACTTCACAACGGTGAACCTTGAGGTCATTTTATGGAACTGGCTGCAAATTCAAAAACAATAAAATCTTTCAAGTTATGCGCTCATTTATTAATGATGTAATAAAACAATAAATAGATAGAGTCAATCACAGTAACTTAAGTTACATTGGATAGAAAAAAGTTTAGAAGAGATAATGTTATGTTTTAATAATAAGTGTTCAGTTTTACGATCTTATGTTAATCTCATTTGGTTTGAATACTTTTTGATTTATATGTAGGAAATCATAAAAAAAATTTTGGTCTCTTTTGTCTTGCCAAGTTTGCTTTTGTAGAAGATATAGAGTGAGTATAGTGGGTGAAGCTACATATATATGGACAGCATTTCCTTGACAATGTATCACTGAGGAGTTCTGGTGCAACTTTCCATCTTGTCCCCTCATTTGAGAAATTAAATGTTTGAGATTTCTATAATAAATAATTCCGTCAACTCTTTGAGATACAAAAAAAAAATGCATAACAACAATTCACAATAAGACTTAGCTGATAATATACAGCTGTATAGTCATTTTGAAGGCTTCTAACTTCATCTTCCCCTGGCAGGTTTTTAGATTTTATATTTCTTTGTTTCTACAGGCAAAGATATTCAGTTTTGTTCTGTGGTTTTAAACACTATTCTACATATTTTGTTAAAGCAAGGAAAATATTATATATCATATGTAGAAAATTATTAACATACACAACACGCTAGATATATGTATCTGAAGATTTTGTTGTGTGCTTATGAAATTAGGGCATTGCAATTTGTTTAAATGTAACTGGGCTTTAAAGCTTATCTATATACATCTGCTTCATACAACAGGAACCACAGGAAAAGATTGCCATGGAAACAAATAAACTGGGGGCTGCACAAGCCTTCGGGGCTGGAGAACTTGGAAGACATAGATGCAGCATAAGAATGACAGAGGATTTGTTAAGGCCATGAAAAATGCAATGCTGGGATACGAGCGGCCTGTGGCAGTGGCTCTGGGGGACCTGCAGACGGGCCACGCTTTGTGAACTGGGAGGGACCAAAAACGCGGACCATCCGTGGGTCCCCGAAGGCCCGGGTTGGCATTGGCCTATGGCAGAATCAAATGAGTTTGAAAAATACTTGCGTCGAAAATGTCCACTAATGTCTTTGCTTCTTGTGAGATCTGGAGTCAAATTAACATATTGTTATTCTGCAGAAATGTAGATGGAGTTTATTTAATAAAGAAAAATAGATGGTAAATAATAAATAAGAGATCATAAAGATTATTGATAAATTCACTGAGCACTGGTGTCCCCTGCCAGGGTATCCATGTCCATATCGCTCCCCCTACTGGCCAACACAAGAAGACCCAGTTTTGAGCTTGCCAAATGGGACATGAAGGACTCTGCAATCACGAGGGGAAGGTTCAGACCTCCCTGTATGTGGAGAGCCCAGTACAGTTTATCCACTAGCTAATACCATCCATACGGTGAAGCATTGTAATGGCAGAACTGAATCCCATCTGAGCAAATACCTAAAGAATTGACACTGACACTCTCTGACAGTCTGACAGAGGTTGCAGAGGGCCTGCACTGATGAATGGGAGAAACTGCCAGCTGTACAGTGTGCCCACGAACGGTCACCTCCATAATCACTGCTAAATGTGGTGCTACAACGTGCTAAACACGGAGTCTGAATAGTTATGTACATGGCAGATTTCAGTTATTTTAAATAAATTGGCAAAAAATTCCTAAACTTGTTTTTACATTCAACTGATGGATGAAAATAATAATTTCACTCAATTTCTAAATATCTACTGTGCAACAGTGTTTGGAAAAGTTTGAGGGGCCTGAATACTGAAGACATCGTATATTTTGCATACATTTATGCCACTTACTGGAATAACTCAACTTCTAGAGTACAACAGTATTACCACTTTGGAGATTTGGAAAGCAGCAACTGCTGCCTTATGAGTCTAGGTTGTAAATTGTTTATTTTACATGATGCCTTATGCTGCTTAGCACTAACTGCTTTCCCAAAATGATGTTCTCCTCTGTGAAAGCAAACCGCCATGTAAGCTTTATGAGATCATGCTCATTAAAATCTGATCAGGTAGGGCGCTGAGGTAATATAATGGACATGGTACATTGGGCTAAAGTGAAATGTCTCATACAGGGCCAGTCTGTGTCCAAATGAATGAATCAGCTCTGACCAGATGAGATCTGAAAGAAGTGAGCAACACCAAACATCACACTGACGTTATCATGGAAACGGTGCAAGAACGGCTTAGCAGTGGTAATGGCCTGTCCTCATAATCAGAAGCAAACCTGAATGTGTCAAACAGCACGTCATTTATCGGTCACCATGGAACTTCTGCTGCTGGAGGTGAACACAGGACTACAGTACCTGCTTGGAAGGATGTCGGCTCCCATTGTAATGAGTGTCATAAGATACAGTAGTTGTGTATATCGAGCGCTGTTCTGGGAAGGGCCAAGATCCTTTCAAAAAGGGTTTGGAATCCATTTTGAAATGCCGAGGGCAGTCGGGTTAGTCTTGGAAAATAGAGTCTGTGTACTAAAAGTCAGGACAATTCTGTAATTGATACTGCATTATCCATAAGAGAGAAACAGCATTAGACATTTACTAACCAGAGAAGCATGTTGGATAATCAAAAGAAAACATATGATCGATGTTTAAAAATGACTAAAACAAGGACCCACTAAATAGAAATAAATAGACAAATGAGCTAGTTTCTAAAACAAAGACCTCCTTTGTTACATTGTGAAGCATTTGTCCTGGGAACACCCCAGACAATGAATCCCTCATCCACAAAAACCTCTGGTGTAAAAATTTCAACGACAGGGATTGTCACAAGTCATTCCCAGATGAACGCTTTTATCTGGGCAGCATAAACTGATGATTCAGATATTGTTTTACGGTGAAAACTCGAAATCATTGCGAGCGTAGCCATTAACCGTATTTATTGTGTCCCGTCAAGCCAAGTGTTATGCTAGATTCAGATGGAAGAACAATTTTCATGGGTTTGAAAATCTGTGACTGAAATGGGAAACAACTGAAGAACAAAAGCAATGTCAAAAAACCCTGATTATTGACTGATTTGCTGTGTTTTAGGTGAAAGGGATAAAGCATTTCTGGAATCCCTCACATAAAAGTGAAATTCTAAAGTTTTAAGTAATGACTTCAAGGGATATTGTTTTTGTCATGAATCACTTCTACGGCATAGGGTATCCATGAAACAAACAGTTTATTTTATCTAAATTACTTTCAGTCTTTGTGCTTCTGAAATAGATCGGAAAAGACTCTCACAATACGACCAGCACTCACTCCTTGTTTCCATGGCAACGTATCACGGCAAACAATGCATTTAAAAGCAAGGCAGTTCACTATGGAGACCATAAGAAATGATCTTATCAGATGCTGGTGGCTCACATTTTTTGCATAACAGTGCAAATATGATAAAGTACATGCAAAAGGGAAATAGCTGGTGGATCATGTTGGCAGTACTTCTAGCTATCCTACCTGTAACTACCTGTAACTTGACATGAAGCCCAGCGTTCTTGGAATTCATTGTAACACATTCATACAGCATGATAAACACGGCTACAAAAAAAAGCATTAAGCACCCAGACGGACTGCTGGAAATGAAATGAGCCTGCACGTGCTGAAAGGTTGTGCGACTGTATCGCAGTGATTATAATATCAGGTCAAATGGACAACAGAGCAGTACAGGCACACTGCTGACTCCAACCCCCCCTCCCCCCCCCCGGAGAAATGTGACGATACGGTGACGATGTGGAAGGGAGTCGTACAGCTGTCGTATCCCCTCCTGCGGCCAGTCGGCCCACAGCTGCTGTAACTGGCCCGCGAGATCCTGCAGACTGGCACTGGGTCTGAGTTGACGTCCGAGCTGATCCTATACATGTCCGATTGGGGTAAGATCGGGGGACCTGGCTGGCCATGGGAGGACCTCAGCATAACAGAGGCAGTTCATAGATACACATGCCATGTGTGGATGGGCTTTGTCTTGTTTAAAGACTGTAGCAGGGTGCTGTCTCAGGAGGGGTAAGACATACGGATGCAGGATGTCACTGACATAGGGCTGTGCCATCAGGGTCCCCGGAAACACTACCAGCGATGACCAGAAGTCATACCCTATGGCTCCCCACACCATGATGCCAGGAGTAACCCCGATGTGTCTCTGCACAACATTGGCAGGATTGGTCCTCTCCTCTCGGCGCCGCCCTACACCAATGCCATCATCATCCGCGGTAATCATTCTACTCTAAAAAAAAAAAAAAATAATAATAAAAAAAATAAAAGGCATTCTATTCTAATGCAGATCCCAGATTCATCACTGAACATGGTACGATGCCACGCGCCATCTCCCGGTTACAGCACCACTCCAAATGCAGCCATCTCTACGCTGGTATTAAAGGCAGCCTGTGCATGGGACAGTGAACCCAGAGTCCGGCTGATGTACGTGGCTGAGACACGGTGCTGGATGACACGGGGTGTTGTAGAGAATCCAATACCCTGTGTCTGGATGGCAGGCGCAGATGTCATGGGGTCTGTAATGCTTGGTGCACAATACGGAGATCCTCCCTGTGGTCTTTCTTGGGCGACCGGAACCTTCATAACATGGGTGCCCTCAGGTGCCCATTGGTCCCAAGTCGGGCGACTGTGACATACGCATGGCCCGCATGCTGAGCAATGGCACAATACGGCCTCCCGGCCTCATGCAAACCCACAATGGGGCCCCGATCACACTCTGTCAAGTGCTGGTAATGCATTATGAAGGTAAGTGTCATGCAGTGTAATGACTGCTTTAATTATACTGACATTTGTAGTGGGGAGTAACTCTTGCATGATAGATACGGCCCAATAGCAGCAGCTAGCTAATATTTCCTCTGTTTTTCGCTTCCTGCACACTGGACTTTTCCTCTCACCAGCTCTATAGGCACCCAGGAGACATACAGTTCACTTGCGCTTCTAAAACTCCGGCCCTCAACCGTGCTCACTGCTTGATTTAATTTCCCTGTAATCATGTTACCTCCATGGAACCTAACGGATTATCTGAAACAACAAGGGCAACGGTATCCTCAGCCGTATCGTATTCCCAGCTGAGGAATATCAAAAACGATTAAATGGAAGCGGCTAAAGTGCTTTGGAGCTGCCTGTCAGCGTTATGAACATGACCAACTTTGTATGAGCTGTGGGTCATGAAAACAGCTCATACAACAGTAACTATAGCTATGTGGCTGTAAGGCCAAACTGTCCAAATGCATAAGATTACATCAGCGATATTGACTTTTATAAGCAGCTGACAGGAGATCTTACCTGGTGTTTTGGAAGTGATTCTCCTTGAGATAGATTACATACTGGAAACATAAGGGATATACCCCCCCCCCCCCCCCCCCACCCAAAAAAAACAAAAAGTCTGGCAGATCTTTGAGACACAGTACAGATCACACAACCCACTAAGACAAGCTGGGGGATCAAAGGATCAGAGGAATGTGAGTAAGAATCATTTCGATTAGCCTGTCTATACATCACATTATTTAAAATGACTTTGCACCACAAACTGCAGGATGGCGACTAGGCTCCTGTCTGCCTTACATGCGCTGAGGGCTTTCTCCGGTCTTCCATGACATGGAGGTGTAGAAATATTTATCGGAGCCACTGTGGGGATTCCGTGTGCACGTCGTTTGGAAATCATAGATGTGTTTTTCACTCTGCATGTGGCACTTTTCAAACATGCCTCTGCGTTTCTGCTGTCAGTTATTATGTGTCACCTTCTATTCATAGCCTGACATATGCGCTGCTTTGCTGGGGTTGGGGTCTGGACTCATTTAAAGAACTGGCGCACCCAGGCTGATGCTGATATATGCACTGTAGATGTTTTAGAGATGCTGTCCTCTCATATTATCCCCATTAGGTTTATTTTGCTAAATTAGCATTTTGCGGTTCCCCCAGGCCCAGCGGCCATGGTGCTGGCTTCTCAGGCAAGGTGTGTCGCTATTTTGAAACCTCTAGAACCGGGGTTGGGCTTCGCTGCATCCATCCCCCTGTGCGTGGATTGTGGGTGTTCGATCCTCAGGCCACTCTCGGTAGGTTCTCGCCACGGCAAAGCGTGAGCACCCCACAAGCCTTGACATTTCAGAGATCCCCTGACTCATTTGTCTGCCCATAATGATTTGGCCCTTGTTAAATTCACCCACATCTTCACCCCTGTCCATTTCTACTGCATTCAACACGTCAGTTACGAGTACCGAATGTTAGCTTACCATCTAATATATTCCAGACCATAACATGCACGTTTTCTAAGAGATAGTCAGTATTATTGGCTTCACATGGGAGTGGTCATAATGTTTCGGCTCGTCACTGAATTTTCCAAAAGAGACACACGCAAACAGAATGCATGCATTCCAGTTTGTTTTCTACTGACGTTTTTTTATTAACCAGAACAAGTTTATCCTTTAACCTGTCTGCTGACAGGCCTCCTATTTCCATGTCACCAATATTGAAGCTTGAGGTCAGACTAGCGTTAGAAAAGGTTTTAATTTCTATGTTGAAGCAAATGAAAGCAGGGTGGGTTCCAAAATGGAGCTGTTACTAGGTTTGGCCACCCACTCACTCCATGAGGCTCGCCCTGCTACAACAGCCCGCTCACCAGGCCTCGTTGGATAACTCCCTCGACTCTCAGTGAGGCTGTTTTACATGCTGCTTGGAGTGTCCTTATACTTTCTGCCAGATTACTGCGTCCTTCTTGGTCTTATCAAAACTTACCTTTCTCTTCAACTGTGTGCGTGTATAGAGCATTCAGTTGACTGTTTTAATTTCACAGGTGAATGGTCACAGACTCCACATGGACAAATGCATCTGGACCACAGGAATGCACTTCACCTGACCGTTTCTTACATTACTGAGGCTACAAAAGGTGCAGCACAGCACTCCTAGTGGCCAGTGAGCGCTATCACACATCTTCTACACGACGGGTCCTAATAGACCAGGCCATTTACAGGGGAGCAACTTTCACACCAACTTCACCGTGAACCAAAGGTCTAAGCCAGGGCTGCCCAACTCCAGTACTGGAGGGCCTCAGGTCACCCCACTGGGAGCCCAGATTCTGGTCTGTGAGCAGGCAGGCTAGCACTTAGGAGCAGGAGATGCGGAGGGGGTGTAGCTGGGGTAACCTCAGGTCATCCCACTGGGAGCCCAGACTCTGGTCAGTGAGCAGGCAGGCTAGCACTCAGGAGCAGGATATGGGGCAGCTCTTACAATGCTATTTCTGAATGCATCCTGACATTTACACTCTTACAGTGCTATTTCTGAATGCATCCTGACATTTACACTCTTACAGTGTTATTTCAGAATGCATCCTGACATTTACACTCTTACAGTGTTATTTCAGAATGCATCCTGACATTTACACTCTTACAGTGCTATTTCTGAATGCATCCTGACATTTACACTCTTACAGTGTTATTTCAGAATGCATCCTGACATTTACACTCTTACAGTGTTATTTCAGAATGCATCCTGACATTTACACTCTTACAATGCTATTTCAGAATGAATCCTGACATTTACACTCTTACAGCTGACAGTGCCGCCTGCTGGCTGCAGGTGGTTTTTGTCGCAGGAGCAGAGAGATATCACAGATGAAGACGTAAGACATGTTTTTGAGGCTATCCAAGTGACAGGGCAAACAAGTTGATCTATGGTGACGCAGAGATAAATCTTAGCGTGTGAAATCTGACAGGAATGTCTGGAGCACTCACACGAATCTGGAGCACTGACACGAACAGCTGAAAATGTTAGAATAGTATGGTGCTATACCAGGAATGAGGAATGTGACTACAGAGTTCTCTACATAAAAAGAATCCCTTTACCAACTGGTACATGCTCTGCAGGAAGGGAGAAGGCAGCATTGAAATCCAACGTTGACATTTAACTCCAACTTTCTTTCACCTAAGCATCACAAGCCGAGCTTTGGGCATGGGGAGGGTGCTTTTTCCAGAGAAGTGCTTAAGAATACCAGATCAGTTTGTGCAGAGGAGAGGAGAAATCAGGTAAGAGAGGAAAAATTAAATGCGAAACGGGCACTGGTTATCTGTATCATGCTTGGTAGCCGCGTTGATCCTGGATGCGATAATGAATTTCAGACACGCCGCCCGCACACCGCCAGAAGTGTCCGGGCACGGGCAAATGGCGTGATCAAGTGTCGGCCGCAGGTGGTAAGTTCTTGCACGCCATTATTTAATTAACGTTAAAACAAAATAATAAGTCCCACAAGCCGTTGGCATTCCATCGCTGCTCTCAAAGTCTCTCAGCCTTCCCCTCAGATTATTCCAGTTATTTAGATTTCATTTTATTATTTTGTAACAGTCCCTAATTTACTTTGAGATATAGCACCCCCCCTAGAGGTAGCTCAGGGGAGTGCCTGTTGCCAGGTCTTGCTTTACAGCTCGGCGGTACCGACCAGGGAAGGGCAGAGATGCCACAGGGTCTGGCTTCCTTGCGTATGCTGGCCACCGACACTGATGCATCCAGCTGAGGTACAATAATTCGACACCTCATAAGCCGCAGGACCCTTTACCGTGACAACCGCTGCTTTGTTTCACATCCCAGCACTCTTCGAACGTAATAAAAAATTACAGTCAGCAACATCCACACTGTTTTTATGCCTGGAATCCTGCCTGTTTCGGCCGCCTAGCCCTCTCTTTACCGCCTCCCCTTTCCTACGTGGGGCTCAGGATACACATTGTGGTGGCCTTGCTAAATTATTCATTTATTTTTGTAGGCTCAAGCGCGCTGAATGGAAGTTTGTTTCGTGATGTGTGCCCTCCCCCCCTCCCACCGAGGAATTCCGAGCCTGCTGCTTCCTGGAGGCAATTAAGTGGGAACAGGCCGGCGGTGAGGTCCACGGCCACTTAGCGGTGGCGGGAAGCCATCTCCCACAAAGGGATGTGAAGCCTGCCTCACAAGTGACCCAATAGTGAAAAGCAGTGCTTCCCAATCCTGTCCTCCAGGACCCATGGACAGTTCACATTTTTGCTCCTTACTGGGAGTTGGGAGGGAGCAAAAATATAGACTGTCTGGCAGGATCTCAGAGGGAGCAAAAAAGTGGATTGACTGTGAATCCCCGTGGAGCAGACTGAGAAACACTGGCATAAAGACCCAGCGCAGGTCTCATTTGAGGGTCTGTCTGTAGCTCTCTAGCTCATGTCTTATCAAGCACAGGCAAAGTGGACATGAGGGAGCTCTCAGGGGCAAGATAAAGTTGCAAAATATTAGAATAAACCTGAAAGGCCAACTTCAGCTACTCAGAGTCTGGCCTTTTTATCATGTACAGTGTTTTTATTTGGCTCAATATTATAAACAGCACAAACTGCAGTCCTACGTAAATCAAAGTCATATTTTACAAATCAATATAAATCCATATTTGACAAGCTTGATTAAAATGACAATCATAGGTCTGCATCTGACTCGGATCTGGCATTAGTTTAGTTGCTAAATAAGTAATTTCACAATGAATGGACACTTTTCAAGTTTTTGTTAGAGGTCATTTTAAATATCAACAGAATACAGCAACCATGCTAGTTAACATTATCTATAACAATAATACCATTATAATTAATCAGCGATCCTACTGAACCCTTTCACAAAAATTGAACTGTTCACTATTTCCATCCCAATACTAACCACATAATCTCATCCTGTCTTTAGAGCTGATTTAAAAAGGTCAAAGCTGCTGCCTCTAATGAATTTGGACACCTTCCTTCCTACAGCTGATATCTGTCATCCACCAGGATGCCTGCACCAAAATGCTCGGCCTCATCAAGCCACAAGTCAGCTTGTGTGGACTGCCCAGAGATCTGACCTCCCAGCACTAAAAGCCCAAAATCTCCAGCTTGACGTACACACTATAGACGGACACTTCGACCAGCACCCTGACATTAAAATACCCCTTAAGACCAGCATAGTCTGTCCAATGAAGAAAAGAAGAAAAAAAAGACAGGTATATTTTGTTTGAGTTTCTCCCCTTGGCTGTCGTATTCCTCTCCTCGCACGACAGCTGGAGTTATCCCAGCTCTGGTCTCACCTGCCTGGGGAGCTACAGTGGGCATTCAGAGGCTGCGGTTACTGGCCCTCTCTCTGGGAATCTGCAAATACTTTAAGGAGCTGGTTATTTATGTGGGCCGGACGACAACTGTGATCACGCAGAAGCTCTTACATTCAGGAGCCTCTCTTCAAACTCAATTTAAACGGTGATGAGGTTCTCAGAAATCTGTGCACTCATCTGAAAGAAGGCACCAGGAAGAGCAGCTATATTATGGCTTCATTGATTTTAATTATTGCTAGCAGTGCATACATCTTAGCAGAAATAAATAAGTGCAAGGCCATGCATTCATGTTCTGAAACCGCTTATCCTGTTTAAGGTCATGAGTCCGGAGCCTATGGGCTCAGTGGGTGCCCCCCCACTTACACCATAAACACCTATAGGCTAGTTTGGTAACTCCAATTAACTTCAGCATGTTTCTGGACTGTGGGGGGAACCGGAGACTCTGGAGGAATGCCCACAGTGACACAGGCAACATGCAAACTCCACACACCATAGTGGAAGACAGGTCTCAGAGGTGTCAATGCTAATAACTTCACGACTGTGCTGTAAATAAGTATATAATAAGTATATATACTTGACTGGCATTATTATAACATATATATTATGAATAATATGTTCTGCCATATGTAATGTTATACTTATAATAACATCAATCAACATCTTTAATTTGCCAAAGTCACACTGTGCTACACTATTAAAATCACAGTAGCTAAGTCCAGGTTTAATTCAAACCATAAACAGGATTTTTTTGGATTTAGTTGTACATCATTCAAACACCCCTAGTGGCTCCAGTTTTGCAAAAATGTCATTTCAGCAGAGCC
>JAODKM010000058.1:27383800-27406999 GCA_026780845.1 Petrocephalus sullivani
ATCTGCGACTGTTCTGGCAGGTCAGCACCGGCACTGTAAGGGAGCCGTACATCTGCGACTGTTCTGGCAGGTCAGCACCGGCACTGTAAGGGAGCCGTACATCTGCGACTGTTCTGGCAGGTCAGCATCGGCACTGTAAGGGAGCTGTACATCTAATATGCTAACACTATATGTTTGCAGGCATAAACAGAAATCTAAGCCGAGTTCTGGAACTGCTCAAAGCGGCTTGTTCGTCTCTTCTGGACACTCGGCGGTTTTGCCAAAAATGAATTTACATCTCTGGTTAACCGTAAATATACAGAGTATGTATAAATTGCTTAGATGAGGCATGTCTGTTATCCACAAACGGAAGCCTCCGTTTACTAATCTAAAAGCACAAGGCAGTAGACAGGAAGTCGCTATGGAATTCACACCGCAGCTTTAGCGATTATGATGAGGATAACATTAGCCTGAAAGTTATTCTGCTGACATGCAGCCAGTCAGTGGCATTAATGTTGGTTAGTTGACGCTAGTTAACTAGCTTGCATCACTTAAAGCAGGTTCATTTGGACTGGTGTTTATTATTGGTGGGCAGAGCAATACTTAATTCCAATCACCCATTATTTCCCATCTGATTCTAAAGGCGTTGAAACAATCACATTGTTTTAAGAGTGGTAGATAACAGGAGATTGTTGGGTGGTGGTGGCGGGGAGGGGGTTCTCAGAAGGCCTCTGTATAGCATGGGCGAAAGGAGTGCAAAAAGGAGTGTAGCCCTCAGACAGGCCTTCAGATTGCTGATGGACCCAGAGCAGACTCCTGGCAAGGCCACAATATTGTGGCTGGCCGTGCATCAAACCCACCAGAATTGGGTCCAAAAGTACCTACATAAACCCTTAGAATGTTTGAATGATAAATCTCCGACATTTAGTGGAAGAACAAAAAATATTAGCCTTGCTGGGCATATCAGTTGTAATAAATCTGTGTTATACAGTTTTGGGGGTATATTTATGCAGAGCAGGTGCCATTTTCCAAATGACTGACAGTTTCTGCTTCTGGAAGGGCTTTTAAGGAGCAGATAAAAAGTCCACTTCTGCAGACTCGCTGCCTTTACAATAGTTACTGGACTCAAACAGTTGAAACCCAGAGTCTCTAATCAGAGGCATGGAGTGAGTTATGGTCATCGCTTGTCAACTGACACCAGGGATTGCAATCAATCAGATACATTCCTGCCTTGAGTTTTTCTAGGGACGATGTCTTTTTATATGACTGGCAGACATTCCACATGAATTTGCTTTCAAACCCCAGAGCTGATGGTGAACACTGCCGGAGGAAGAGTATACATGATGATGTTATTAAATAAAAAAAACATGCAAAAACAAGACAGATGGGAGGGTAAAAAAAAAGAAAAATTAACTGAGCCAAGAAGCATGAAAAGCAGCAGTCAATGAGTGGATTTCAGACTGACATCAGAGTGGGTATTCAGTGATGTTTATTCAACCGCATTTTACCTTTGGTTAACATTTCTTATTTAAAAAGAAGACATGAAGAGTGTAGTGACTTGAAGGTGACAGGATGTCGTGAGGTGAAAAATCACAATTGGCATGGGTTTCGGGGCACATCTACCAACAACCAGCGCATCGAGAAACGAAAAATACGACACAGGAGACCCCAAACTCTTTAGCAGTTCGGGCAAGAATGGGTCAACATTTCACTTTCAAAGCTCCAGCACTGGTCTCCTCAGTTCCAAAATGTTTACAGAGTGTTAGAAGAAGAGCTGAAGCACCACAGTGGTAAACACGCCTCGTCCCAAATCCTGTGCTGCTGGCATCAAATTCAAATTGAGCATATATTTGTCGTGAATAAAACAAAACAACATTTGACATGTTCACTTTGTTCTATTTGCAATTCAATATGAATTTGTGAGATTTGTAAATTCCTTTTTTTTAAATTTACGTTTTACTCCGTGTCCCAACTTTTTTGGAAACGAGGTTCTATTAAACGAAGCTCTGTTGCAAGCTCCTCTCAAAAGGATGGCATTGCAGACATTGGCGGTAGCTGTTGGTTTACTTTCAGTTTCCAATTAAAAAAATTCCCACATCTCCATAGTTTGTAGTTCTACACATTGTTGCTCAGGCTTACTGCAGAGCTTGATGGAACCTTGCAATTCTGTGCAACTAACATAAATTGGGGGAGGGAAATTACGTTGCTGAGGATCTGGATCCAGTCATGGCAGCTGATACTGATCAATTCAAAAATGCCAGCTCCGATTCCAATCTTTGATATCAGCTCCGGCCATCACTGATCACAACTATCAATGAAAAATTTTCTAACCTAGTATTAGCAACAGCTGGTTTGTCATACCTCCATAATTGGTGTTTGAAATCTTTGTGGCCCCAGATGGAATGAAACACTGAAACAAACCTATACACTTTTCACAGATTCATTTTCTTTTGTTTCATACTTCTATTGTTGTCTATTATACATTAAAATTAATCACTATGGAACTCAACTGCCTCCAGAGTTGGTACTTTCCAGCAAAATCCAACAAGTGTCAACGGACAGAACTTGTGTCCATCTGCCTCCAGCCACAGAAATCGACAGGAAGAGCTGGTTTCATCAGCATGCAAACAAATTTGAAAATAATTTGTTAAAATGCCCAATATTACAATTATCACTCCAGTATCGGTTTACCCAGCTCGTAAAACTTGACAGCATAATGAAGGGTCTGCATAAGTGCTTCCGTCCCTTCAGCCATTCTTCCTAAATAAGTGACTGCCACAAGCACTCAGCCCACTGCTCTGTTCAAGTATTTTGCTCGACCTACTTAAGGCGCTCAATTACCGAGCTTCGGTGCTGCCGTTTTCCCACAATACCACAGGCTCTAGTCGTCGTCGGCGGTGTCGAGCTTACCACAATAACTACAGCGCTCGAACCCAACACAGTTTTTCAAAATTCAGCCTATAATCGATGTCAATTGCTGCACTAGTGCTAAAATCTCACATCATTATTCTTTAGTCCAAGTAGTCCATCCAAAATATTGGTAGCATTATACAATAAAAATTTCATTACAAAAAAATTCAGGATATATATATAGAATAGGCCTTAAAAACTACAAACGAAACATTTTTGAATTTTTCTAGAGAAGTTAGGGGTGGCCATTCTTATTCGTAAAGGGCCGGTGTGTACAGTATGCAGGTTTTTAGGATAGCCTTTAGGTCAGCTGCTCAAACCCAGGTGTGAGGAGTCTCAGCCAATCAGTCCTCTAATTAGCAATCTAATTTGGGAGTTGCAGCGGACACCTGCATACACAACGGCTCTATCTAGATAAGACTGAAGTCACACAGGCACTAGCTACGTAAGAAATGTATGGAAAAGTATCGCACTGTTATTTGAATCATAATCTTTTTCATCATCTTTTTTCCCCCCCTTTTTTTTTTATAACATTTCATTCCCAGACAGCATACCAGTCCAAACTACAGCCCCCAAGCCTACGTCTGGACCTGCCAGCTATATGTTCTTTAAATCAACATCAACAGTAGGAATTACATTATCCGCTGTCATCGAGCGGCTATGGCTGGGAGACCGTAACTGACATCAGTGTGCTGGGCAGGCGAGTTTAAAGCAGCTCGCCAGTGCAGGAGAGCCCCTCCAAAAGCATTCGGCCTCAGAAGGTCGCTGGTTTGCAGCATTCAGAGATACACCATCTGATAAAATTAAAAGCAGGTTACCCTAGAGGGATCTGAAACGCGGGGTAACCCTGCACACACAGATTCAGTTACACCTCTCTAACATTTATAATTAGATCATTACTACCACTGAGTCCTGTACAATCCTGGCTTTAGCTATAGCCTGTTTGGACTGCAATGTCATAAAGTCTGTCAGGTTGAAATCAAAGAGCCGAAAAAAATCTGCAGTAGAATGTGGCTCTTTTCAGTAGCTGCATGAGTCTGATTGGTTTGGTCAGATACTATCGGTAAACTTGCACTGAAATGGGTTACCTCTCTTACAATTGTTTTAAAAAAATTAAACACAAATACATGTACAGTACTGTGCAAAAGTCCTAGGCAGTCAAAGAAAATGATGTTAAAATGACCTTCATGTTAGAGTAGAACTATGTTTTTTTTGTGTCAGCTTAGCCATTTCAAAACCTCTCCTAAAGTCACCCCAGTATTTGCAGCAAACATCCCATGTACACCCATGTATTTTTTTACTCGACCATTAGTATGCTGGTATTTAGGGTATTCAGTACCACATTGAGTTACTAACTAATTAACTTAATTAATTAAGTGAGCTGGTGGTGAAATTTAATGAATAGATGGAATGCCTGGTATGCCCCTGAGGAGAGGTTTGGGAACTGAAGCAGTGTTCATCTAGCCACCCGGCAAGATATCAGTGGCCCCTTTTCCACTCCACTGGTGCCAGTGCTGGCACTGGGGCTGGTGCTCGGCCGGTGCTTAAGTGGGGCACCAGCAAGAGCCGTCCTGCATTTCCATGGACTTGAGAGCCCAGTGGGAACCGGGTGACAACACTGCGCCCACGTCACAAGCCACGCCCACTACACCGCGCAACAATGGTGCCCACCTCTCATGACGACACGGGTGCTTTATCCACACCAACAAAGGTTTGGTGCCGGTTCCGATTTTGCGGCACCGGCACCATTTTTCTTTCTGTGGAAAAACGAGGCACTGGTTCCACATTTAGGATCGGCACCAGAACAGCACCGGCACCTTTGCAGTGGAAAAGGGGTAACTGATTCCTGGGAGAACAGCAGATATCTCCATTAGTTTTTATTGTGTTACTCTTAATTTTCATATGCTGCAATAATCCATTGTGTTTTTGTCTGGTGCAAATACACACATACTACGCATAACATTTCCTTTGACTGCCTAAGACTTTTGCGCAGTACTGTATATATGTCAGTTTATAAGACAGAATCCTCAGAAAAAGTTCCTTCACTAGTCACAGGATATTAAGGCATGTGTTTTTATTATTAAGGGATCATCACGGCCATTATACCCCACTTAAATTGCTGTTTGTGTTATTTCTGGCAGCACTGGGTGCACACCACTTTAACAGAGGGCGCCGGATAATCGCCCACCTTGCTGATCCTCCTTTGGTCCATCAGGGCCTCCGCTATGGCCTGGGCCAGTGTCTCCCTGTCCCTGAGACGCTCCGCCTCCCAGCCTGCCCTCTGCTCCGCCCACTGCTCATCTGCCCGCCTTCGTTCTTCCCGCACAGCCTCCAGCACAGCCTCTTTCACCCGCTCCTCTTGGGCCTGCAACGGCACCACATCTCTCACCACTGCTCCTCCACCGATCCAACTCACTGTACTGATTACACAGGTCTGCATGGGATATTTTTGGTAAATTGTATGTTTTTTTTCCTTCCATCACATACAGTTTTTTTTTGCAAAACATGAGGAGTTTACATTAAAAAAAACACAACAGCGATGAAAAAAATCTATATTTTATTACAATTAACTATGCATAATTTTTCTTATAATTGAAAAAAGAAAAAACTATCCCTAAAAAAAAACTACGTTTACTCTTTTTGTCTGTGCCAAACCAACCGTACCCCCCATCCCTTCCTACTGACCCCCCTCAATTCCTCGCATTTATTATTTGTATTTATCTTGAGTCTCGCTCTTATAAATATAAAATTAATGTAAGAAATCATTATTGGATATGGTTTTTTGACTAAAGAATAGGATACCAGAAAACCTGACGAGATGGAATTTTTAAAATATTTTTCCCGGCTTCAGTGAGTAAAAATCTATAAGAAACAGTCAAAGAATCCTATGCAGTTTTTTGGTTGCAGACCTGTGTTATCCTGCTCTTCAGCATCATCCACCTGCCTTTTCCACACCTCAGAAGCAGGGTTCAATGCCATGGCGAATTCTGATTCGGACACTTTCATCAAAATGCAATTTTTTTTTACCAAGGACATGGTATTTTAAAATGCTTACTAGCTTTTTTTGTCTTCCCCCCCAAATGAAACATTTTTCCACAGACATGTTTGTCCGTGTGCAGACAGGTCGATGGTTCCTGAAGCCAGCACGACTGTGACAGAAGAAGAGTTTTCCCCAAAAGCAAGTGCCATAGATGCATAGAAACAAAAGCAGGGTAGCATCTGATTACACATGATCAATTTTACTCTGTTACCAGGAACAGCATCCAAGTTGGCAGACTGCCTTCTACCTTAATAGCTTCTTCAACTGCCTGTTGAGCCTTCTGCTTCTCCTCCTGTAGGCACTTCTCCAACAACTCCTGCAACATACAGGGGTGGCTGGGTAATCTCACAGCGAGAGATGCCAGGAGCTCTGCAGAAATCCTCCCCTCAAAAGCTAATACAGACCCACGTTAGATGAGGGCTTTGCTACAAACAATGAAGTTGGAGAAAACGGTCCAAAGAAGAGCTTATACCTGAAATGTAGGTGTCCTAAGGACACCTTATATTTTATATCAAACCAGATGTTTACATTGGAGGGAGACAGGAAGTTAGTTCAATGGAATGTATATTTATCAACCAGGCATGTTTACCAAAGGCCTTCAAGTCTGCAACATAATATCAGAAGATACATTCTTCATCCATTTACTCAGACAATTTCTTTCCAAATTCCGTTTGGTCACACCCATCCTTCACACAGCGCGATCTTATTTTGTGTGGCTTAATGGACCGGCTCCCGCAGACTAATGTGAAGCAGCCTTCGCAAGACATAAGTAGTGTTTCCTGTTTCCTCTCTCCGACCTGAAATTTTCATACACTGAAAATAAACAGAAGTATCACAGTGCACGCACGCGTTAAGCGTGGTTCCCGACCCCGAAAGCTCCACGCGACTCCGACAGGACGGGACGGGGCGGGGCCAGGGGGGTCGGCTGAATGCCGGTCTTTTTCGACAAAGCCAACGCTAACAGTCCCTTTATTGAAAGCAGTACCTTCTGATGCTGGGCTTGTTGACTCAAAGTCTCTTTTACTTTCTCTTCGAAGGCATCTCTCTCAGCGTCTAGAAGATCCAAGAGCCTTTGATGCTGTAAAGAAATAGGATGTGGAAACACCCCCCCCCACCATAAATGGGTTTATATTCAAATGTAAGAAATTCAATTTACAGATGGGTTTCTGCAAGAACGTACAGAGCCCAAGAGCCCACTCAGGCCATCTTGGGTGAAATGTAGATACAGATGATTGCCACAGACCTTGGCTAACTATGCAGTCTTTTTTTTCCCCCAAGTAACGACCATTTAGAATCTTTCAGGACGACACCATAATATCCTCAAATGAGAAAACAATGGGCTCCAGAGGAAAGGAAACAGACCCTCCATGCTGGTATGATTATGAAAAAATGAGTTGAGCACACAGCTAAATAAAAAGCTAGATGTTTTTCGGGGATTAACTGAAATCTTGCAGGGCGAGTAGCAGCAGGTTAGTCTGTGGGCTCGAGGGCTGATGACCAGGGAACTAGACCTTTTCCGTCACAGAAGGGAACATTCACCTATCTGTCTTCTATGCCTGCTTGTCCTATGCAGGGTTGTGGGGGTCCGGAGCCTATCCCTGTGAAACCCCACGACGACACGGAGAACATGCACACTTCACACAAAGAGCTGGGGCAGCGACTCGAACCCTGTTCCCAGAGGTGTAAGGTGGCCATGAGGGAATATCTCACAAGCAATTCATCTAAGGATTCAGATTAACTACCAGCGAGCCTCTTCCGTGAGTGTGTTACAGACATGGAGGAGACAGGAACGGAGACTTATCGCGGTCCGTTCTGAGACCCAGGGACAGGCAGGTAGCTGGCTATGGACTGGGAGGCCGATGAATGAGCCTTTCGTTCCCTGTCAGATGTTATACACCTAACACGACGTCAATAAACACGTGTGGGAAGAGCCCAGCAGCGGCTCTTCCTAATCCTCGGAGAAATGCAGTTTGTTATTGAAGTATTTGTTTAGGTTTTTCCCCGAGAGGCACTCCAGCTACCTGGGAACGGCAACAAAGTGCCGGCAGCAGAGGTCTGCGCTTCCCACTCGGGTTTTCTGTTTCCGCAGACCACCTCGCCTGCCGGGGCAGCTGTCAATACAGCCGGACAGCCGCCACAGGCCCCCAGAGGCACGTGTCCGGCCTGTTTATTTCTCTTCAGAATATCCGGTAAACTGAACCAGAGTGCAGTACCCCCACCCCCCCCCACCCCAACCTACCCACCCAATGTGCTTCCCATCCCCGTTAGGTATGGTGCTGGGGTATAGGGAACACAATGGATTTTCTGTTTGCTGGCGAGCAATGGGATGCTTTGCATGCCGCGTTTAAGTCTTGATTGAATAACCAAACACCTTGAGGGAAGATTCCAGAGTCGGGGGGGGGGAGGGGGGTGAAGTGGACAACCAAGTGCTTTTAAGGCACCAGAGGGGGGGCCTAGGGTAGGGGCCTGGGGTGTTGTTCTGAGGACCTGGCACGAGATGACATGGGCCAGTGTAGGGGCTGTCCAAACAGATGCTACCTGTCGGGAGAAGCTCCCCCCCCCACCGTGCACTGAGCAGAGTGCGTGCCTTGACCGCGCTTTGTGGCACATGGAAACACTTTGAAAACTTTAGATCTACAACAAATTTAAAACTTTAAGGAAATGAGCTGAGAGTACAGAACGTTCCCCCTTAGGGAGTGACAAATTTGGGAAGAACAGAGGGAGGATTCAAAAACATATTTAAGCACAACGCAGACAGAAATACCAGGCGTTTGGCACCTGTGTTACTATCAAGCAATAAATCGTGATGAAAATATGAGATTCAAAGGTCAATTTCATGCATACACAGTATGACGTTATTTTATTTATATAACTTGTAATTTTTGCCATTTGTATGCAGTGAAAAGTATACACTTTAAAAACTGTCTTGTTATGTTACTTCTGTCCAGATAGAATTTGAACAGAATAGTCAATTCATATTATCTTAACCGTGGAAAGATGTTATTTACAGTACAAAAGCTATAAATTCAGTGTGTCGTTTAAATGGAGGAGGAAAGAAAAAAAACTTGCTGACCTGATTAAACTTCATCAAGTGTTTGGAATGAACCTGTGATTTAATGCAAAATGACATGTTTGCTTTCACTGGGAACTCTGGCTCTTTTGCTCTGTAAGGAGGCTCCCTGCGTTCCCCCGGGCCCCTGTGTTCCCGGGCCCCCTGCATTCCCCCGGGCCCCTGCATTCCCCCGGGCCTCTGCATTCCCCCGGGCCCCTACATTTCCCCAGGCCCCTGCGTTCCCGGGCCCCCTGCATTGGCCAGGCCCCTGGCCCCCCGGGGCCCACTCCGTTACCTGTGCGTCCAGGAGCCCCTCGCACTTCTCCCGCTGCTTCTGCACGGCCACTTCAAGGTGCTTCTCGCCAACTTCCTGCTGCTGCAGCACTGCTGACCTGGTCAGCGCCTGCAGTGGAGATAGACAGAGACACGTTTCAAAGAAAACTGCACGCTGCTGCCCCTGAATGCTGCTGACTTTTTGATATTCCTGGCAGTTTGCACAAGGCTCCAGAGCAGGTGGCCAACTGTAAGCAGGCATGAGGTCAAGTGACCTCAAGAACATTAATCAGCAGAAACCAATTTGAGAGAGACTTCAGTCTGTACATGGTGAAGTCTTTAGGGTTTAAGGTTTAGGGTAACGATCAGTTTAAGGTAATGCCTAATATGAACCTGTTCTGCCCAATGATCAACAAACAAGTTCTGTGCAGGTGCTTTTCAACTCGGAGAGACATGGAGCGAGATCAAGAAATCTGTGCACTCACTGACCAGTGGAGGAAAACAAGATGATCATCTATAGGCATCAGACATACCAATGGCTACCTCAACCTGAATAAAATGCGCTTCCACACTGAAGTTACAGAACCTGGTCCCTTTTTACAAGTTCCTGGACCCTTTCATGTGTTGCATATACGCAACGGTACAGGAACGGGGCCCTTTATGCTAAATAAGCACGGGAGAAAGTTCATAGGTTAAATTTCACACGTAATTTCATACAAACCTAACATATCGCCACCACAAATTAATGGAGGATAAACAAGTCAGTTATTTGTTAGTTTTTGGAGGAATTGATAGCGATCCAAACTGGATACAGCCTTTAATATTTTATTTATACGACCCACGGAATGTTTATGATTCTTATTAAATATGGTCAGATTTTTTGTTTGTACAAAACAGAAACTATGTAACATTATGGTGCTAATTAAACAAAAGTATTCAGACCTGTTATTGATCAAATTTTCAGATGCAGAAATATGGAGACGCAAGCAAAAAGTGTATTAATTGATGCATTAAATGTAAGAGATACAAAAAAAAAAATCCATCTGCTCACTTTTTGGTCCGCTACTTCTATCCGTCTTCCCAGCAGTCCTGTGTGGTGGCGGCACTTGTGAACAACCAATCAGCAAGTTGCCGCTATAAGCCCCTAGAACCTAGTCTGGAGTAAAAACAGGCCCTGGAACTGCCTCCAAGGAACCGCAATCGAGCCGAGATCCTGCAGTGTGAACACGACAAAAGTTCACAGTTCTGAAAAAAGTACTTGCAGTGTGAAAGCGCCTAACTGTTATAGGAGATGGTTGGAGGAACGTGTCATGCATATTAGTACAACAATATTACTATTTCATTAGAGGGTAATGCCAAAATTTGTAATGACCTATCAAATATTAATGTACACAGTTATATCAGGGAAACTTATTTTGATAAAACTGAGTTCAAAACTTATTTCTAACCTTTAACGTACTCAACTAGATGGGGAACAGTATCGAAGGAGGCTGGGCAGATGAATGGATGGATGGGTAACTGGATGGATGGATGGATGACATATACATATGAAGGATGACGAATTGGTAAATGGACATATCGATGACAAGAATTTGAATGGGTAGCGGGATGATGATGGATGATGGATGTTGGATGGGTATAAGGATGATGATCAGTAGATGAATGGATAATGATGGATGGATGAACAGATAGATATTGACAGGCGAATGATGGAAGGATAGAGAGATGATGGATAGGTGCACAGATAGATGAATGGATGATCTGATTGATGAATGGATGAATGGACAGAGGGAAGGATAGATGTAATTCTCGAATGTCATCCCCACACAGCCCCTGGTCACGCGGTGGGAGGGCAAGTGGCGCACGCAGCTCTGAGGGACGCGCGGGTACCCGACTCCCAAGGGCACACTGCACCCGTGTCAATGCATTTACTGTTCTTCTGCGTCACCTTGGAACGGCAAGGTGGGGGCCGGAGGCTGATGTCACCCCCAAAATAACACTTGTGAGAATATGGCCCCGCCCCCGGCCCAGGTCCCCCTGCCTCCCACCTCTCCGAATCACTGAAGCCTTTATGACAGTCTCAAAGTGAGCATTCATCGCCATTCTGCACGCCCTCCCGCGCGTTACCCCTGTTTTCCGTGCAGCTCCTAATTAATCGCCCTGCCGGGTCCCTGCCTCTGCGGCGGTGACGCGGGTGGCCGTCGTGTGTGGGCGCGGCCCTCCATCGAATCACCCTGACCCAACACCCAACCGGGGATGCCCCCCGGCCCCCAAAAAAACACAGCTAATGAAATGAGAACGAAGGCAGGAAGGGGGCTTTCATGCAAGAAAGTCATGACAGGGGGAGCAAAAGACTGAATATTATAATCAGCAGCAGTTTAAGACACAAAGTCTCCTCATCACTGCAGCATCAGGGAAAAAATCGTACACATGGGATAAATTACTATGGAAATCGGAATAAGGCAAACCTAATACAGTAGTTTGTAATCAAGAACTAGGTAACATCCAGTTTGTCTCCAGTAATAGACAAGTATGTCCATCTTTTGCCTAACACCCTGTACTTTCCTAAAATGGGTCCCAGGAATTCCAAATTCAAAGGAAAGCCAATACAGAAACAAACACTGGAATATACAAACACAGAAATAATACACTGCAATATCTGACTAATAGGAAGCGAGATCCTCACGCTCCTCCTCGGTGGAAAAAGCAGGCGGGGGCCCCGGGCACCCAGGCGTCACAGAGCATCGAGACAGACAAGCCGCTCGCAAGGTGACAAGCTGTGGCTGGAACAGGACCAGCATTACGTCGCTGGGGCGGGTGGGAGGACGGACCACACAGGCCGGGGGTGCGCGCACCGCCTCTCATCTGCTGACAGAAAACGTCGGGTGGTGTCAGCGGTGGCGGCGTGGGGGGGGGAGTTGGTGGTATGACGTCTCCACGGGGTTTTCGAGGGCCAGGACATAGATCCTGTGGGGAGGAACAGGCCTATGTGGAGGACAGGGACATGTGAGGGATGGCCTGGGAAGCCCCACGTGCCGACCAGATGTGGCCAGAGAGCAGGGGAAAATCACCGGTCATCACACAACTCTCTGCTGGAGAGGAGAGCAGCCACCACCAGCTTCGTCCGGGATACTCATATATACCTGATAAATGGGGGGTGGGGCTTCTGCGGGGTACGACTCATAAGCTGCTTGCTATTAACTGTCAAAGCTCTCCTACAAACCCATTCAAGACCCACTTACAAGAAATGGCAGATAATATTTGCTCTTGAAGTTGACTGTCATCATGGCCAATTACTGGTAAAGGCATCAGAATATCAGCTTTAAGGACATCTCACCCATTCACATGTGTTGTGCAAAGAGAAGTTGTTTGGGCCACAACGTAAATACCTTCATCAGCATGATCTCTGCAATAACCGGACTGAAGTCAACAATCTGACTTTACATTAAAGTAACCCAAGTGAAGTGCATACAGTCTTAATAATGAATGAACACGCATAAAGCAAAATATTACCCTGGTTTAAAATGGGGGGAAAAGAAAAGAGCCCAAAAAGTCAGGAAAACCCTTTATGTAACGTATAAAGCTATGCAATGTATATTTATTTATACTTTACTCCAGTGTATATATTCACATTTTCAAAAACTTCTCGTTTATTTGTTTAGCTGTCACATTATTCTGCTCCTTTTAAATGCAAATCCTCACAGCTACAAGCATCACAAGAACTCATAAATGGACATGATTCCCCCAAACTTCTGCCAAAAACCACGGGTTCACCTCAAGACCCGAGGGTCAACAGGCTCTACAAACGGCACATCGGCGTCCGTGCTGGAGGTTTCTCCTGCAGACATCCCGGCCCGCGGCCCGGGGGAGATGCCGCGCGGCCTGTCGCGGGTTTGTGGGTAACTCTCCACTAGGGGAGTTTCCCCTGGAAGGCCTCGCTGACCAAACCCTCCCTGCTCACCGATAAACAGTGACCCCAGACCTCCCACTGCTCCACCACTGCGTTATTAATGAGTCTCTTTAGAGGTGGAAGTGCTACTTTGTGGGCAGAATGCACCATAATATGCCTTTTGTCTTTTGTTCCAACTCCCATAAACCCCTGTCCCACAGCAGAGTAAATAGTACATGGGAAAACACGCACTTCAAGAATCACAGCTGGATGCCACAAACTGTATTTTGTACCAATTACATAGTGCTGCTATAACACTGTGTAATGCCCGTTCATTCCAACAGAGAATTAAAGAAATAAAGCTACTGAATTAATGTGAAGGATTATCATAAATATCAATGAAACAGATCTCCATTCAAGTTAGCATTTTATTTTGGTCCCTGTATGGCTTTTGACGCGGATGCTAAATCTGGACCAGCCTTTCTAAGGCGGCTCTACCCCGCAGACTTTCCCCTCCTCGGCTCATTCTCCAAAATGACCTATAGTTTTAAAAATGTCGACATCTCAGCAGGAAAGAAAAGGAGGCCAAGAATTAGCCAGATGTGCGGCAGTCTGAGGACATTTATGTTTGCAGGGCACTGTGCAGCATCCAGGTTCAGATTAGGGACGCACTAATCCAGCTTCTTCTGTCCCGATACCAATACCTGGGCTTTGGGTATCAGCAGATACTAAGTTTTAGTTAATAAGCTGTAGGCTTTGCCTCACTGTGTGGAAGAGACCACATCATGTAAAATAGGAACGAGCTGTCATGCGATCATACAAATCAATGAACAGGAAAATGCAGACTGAGGAAAACTAAATAAGCGAGTATGGGACATGAACCAGTACAGATACCAATCCCAAATATTGGATCGGTGCACCTCTAGCTCAGACTACAAAGGGCACGGCTTGAGAGATGCGGACCTGCCCCCCGGGCTAAGAGGTGGACGGCCGACAATCATGAGCACACCCTGTGGTAGCGGATAACGCCTCCCCCAAACCCCCCCTCCTGCCTTCATAACACTGTACAATAGATCCACTAATCACTACGGCTGTCCAGTTTGCTTTCCTTCTCCACTTTCAATAACTGTATTGCAGCAAATTATGTTTTTTAATTTCTCTCAAAGGACGCTACTTAGAATAATAAACTAGTAAAAAAGCTGACCAGTAGGCTCTCAAAGGGTAATCAAACAGCAGCAAGGAAATTGCTGCATTTGAGTAGAAAACACAATTTAATCATCATTTATAAAAGTACTTAATAAAACAAAACACTTGCTCAGAAAGCCATTGTTTTTTTACCTGAAGCTGTGTCGCCCCTAAAAACAGTGCACACAGTGGGCACACCTTACAGGCCACCGAAAGCTGCCCCGACATCCAGGGCACACCGTGGGACCCTCAGAGAGGTCTGGGGCCCAGTCGGGCAGGCATTGGGCACATGGGGATCACATGACCAGATGGGGATTGCAGCTCAGGCCCTCATGCAGAAACAGAAGGGAACCGACCATCCTGGGATGTCACATCTGTTTGGGTCACTGGCCCATCAAACTGTGAAGGCTGCAGGGTGAGCATCTCAGGGACACGTGAAGGCTGCAGGGTGAGCATCTCAGGGACACGTGAAGGCTGCAGGGTGAGCATCTCAGGGACACGTGAAGGCTGCAGGGTGAGCATCTCAGGGACATGTGAAGGCTGCAGGGTGAGCATCTCAGGGACATATCTACCCTCAGCGGCAAATGCAAGCGAGACCCAGGGTGATGAAGATGGCATAGTAGCCATTAGGGGACTATAACTATTTTATAAATATAGAATGCCAGTCAAAAGTTTGGATGCACCTGCCCACAGGAAGGTTTATTTGTACTATTCTCTATATTACTGTATAATTATAAAAGACATAAAAACTTAAAAATAATAACATATGGAATTATGCACTGACCACAAAATTATTACACAAAAAATATTTTGTTTGGGTGGCGGTAGCTCTGTGGGTTGGGACTCAGAAGGTCGCCAGTTCAAATCCCTGGGTTGGCAGAGTAATGCCACCATTGGGCCCTTGGGCAAGGCCCTAAACCCCAAATGCTTCAGGGCCCGGCTGCTCCTACATTCACGTCTAAGGCAATTTCATGAGGTGGTCTCCTGGGAAGCTCTTCCAGCTGAAGGAGAGCCCACATATATGCTGAGCACTCATCGGCTGCTTTGCCTTCACTCCATTTCCCATCTCTACCATGTCTATGTCAGGTGACCAGGGCATGTGATGCAACTATCACTCTCCAGGCGACTTGGTGTGTCAGGTCAATGCACTATTATAGCCCCATGCATGAACTCATTTTCTTGAGCAAGATGTGGATGATGACTGGCATTCTGCTTACACTTTGGTCAGTTCCCACGTTCTCGGGATTTTCACCTCCTTCCTGAATCTTGGATGGGCAGGCACAGTGTATTAAAGACTAAAGGATACAAACGAAGTCTGGGGACCGTAAAGAGTGTTGGACCAGTGTGGTGTCCTCCCAGCAAGACAAAGTGTTCTCCTGCTCAGATGATCTAAGCGTTTATTTCACAGGCCTCCAGCACGGCAGTCATGTTTCTTCTCCACAGCGTTCTCATCAAGATGCTGCATCTTGCTTTTGTTACTGGAGGGTTCCTCCCCTCACCCCAAGCCATCCTGTATGACACTTTTTCGGCAACTCCCAGCCTGCTTATTTTGCAGAAGACAGGATTCCGAGGTATCAGGCTGAAGGAACCCGAGGTACCTAAGCATCACAGGAGGGCTTTGGATCGGGATGCAGAGAGGATACGGAGTCACCTTTAGCTGGATTTCCCCATCTTTCTGGATTACAGATAGAGCTGAAAGAGGATTAGTAATGGCAGGGTCCCATACAGACAATGGTCCTCCAGATATACCATCAAAAAACTATCAAACGCCATAAATACATCTGGACAAGAGCAACCAGCAGCCCACTCAATTCTGAGGATATGTAAAACAGGGTGAAAGACTGAGAGAAGCTTCAAGCGACAATAGCACAAGCAGTGCAAGACAGAAAGGGAAAATCAACAAAATAATGAGAAAATGTAAACAAAAAGTAGTGCTTAAAGGCAACTATGGATGAACAATAGCTTACCCTACCAACGGCAAAGGAAAGTATGACATAACGCATCACACAAGTGGTTTCAGAAAGCATTTGAACACAAAGCATGTTGACTGCCGATCAAAGCAAGCACACAAATGCATTTTCTTTCCAGTCAGCGTCTACACAGCAAGAACCTTACATTTTCCTCTACAACGTGTCTTGGGGTATTGTGCCGGACAGAGCTGCCTGAAGCTGGACACCGGTGTTTTAAATTATTTTCTGGTTTTCAAGCTTGAGAAATAGCAAAGACACGTAAAGGTGTCTAAATGTTCCTGGCATCACTGTCATTCGAGTTTTGGCAAAACGCTGCATGATGCTAAAGGTTTAAGAGATATCTGGTTTGATGAAGCCACTTCTTAAAAACAACTTCCAGAAATATTTAAAGAAATGCCTGTTGTTAATTACTTATGGAACTGAGTCAAGTGCGTGCAAATCCTATCTTTATAAACATGATTTCAGACATTAGCTGGAGGCAACGAGACCTTCCAGAAGCCATAATTGCAGAGATTTTCCCATATAAAGATGGGCCTTTGGCCAGAGAAAATCACTTAATGTTCACTGGGGATGAACTAAGACAGAAACAGGAGAGCTAAATTTTTTATATATTTTTTTTCAAACCCTAGACAGAAACCATGCAAACTCTGTAGATGGAGAAAAAGAGTTGAAATTCACAGTACAGACAGCAAAGATTCCAATATTCATAGCACAGTGCTAAAGTAACTGCAAAGATAGCCTTTTTGATCATGCTAAGGATTAAAGAAGTCTGCTTTCTTGTTAAGCTGTGGACCAAATTCTTGGGACATCTTGATAGATGTTGGCAATAAAAATGAACCTTATGTTGCTGAAAGCAAGTGTGAGTGCAATAAATATAGAATAGAAATGTCCAAAGGGTTAATGAGGACATCTTCAGCTATTACAATTTGAACATGTTCATTTGAGCAAATGGAAATTACTTTCTCTGAGACATTTCTGCGCTCATCTGGCAGATTTCCCTTTGCGTGTTACCTAGTCCAGGAGGAAAAGTGAGCACAGAACAGACTGGTCCCAAATCCAGCTGAGAGCAGCCACTAAGAGTCACTAACAGCCTCTTCCCTTTACTGCAAGATTCAGAACCTTAGCTGCTCTGCAATTCTTAGCTGCCTCAAATTTTGTTTTTTATTTTTGTTAACTACAGGGGAATGAAAATATAATATATCACAGCAGATTTAGGATAATTTCGTAAACCAGGACTGCTATCCATCCACAGCTGCATTAATCATATCTCGGGGAAGAAGAATCCACATCCACTGTACTGGTTTAAAACTCCATTTCCATGGTGTCCCTAACAATGCCAGACACTCTGACGAGCCCTTCCCTATTAATGCCTCTGCATGGCCCAGCCAATCAGCTGACCTTTTTCAGTACCCAGTCTCTTACGTGCACATGTGGGATATGTTGTTACGAGAATGACAATTGTATTGGACGGGAAAAGTGAAAAACTAAACCATACACAGAAGACAATACAGGAGAATCTTCTCCGATGGATGCATCTTTCACAGCCTACAGACACTCCCTCAACTCTTGTTTAACAATATATTACACATCACCTAGCTTTTCTGGGTCTATTTTATTTTTTTTACACCAGTTCTACGAGTCAGAAGACACTTCTCATAATATGTGTACGTCTTTATACTACAGCAGTGTTTCGCCACCCAGTCCTCTTCCCAGGGAGTTGGAAGGGAGCAGAAACAAGACCATCTTGGGGGGTCCCCACAGACTAGGCTGAGAAACACTATAATATAAAACCAATGAAGCTGAGCTGAAGTTTGGCTGTAACTATCTACAGAGACAAACATTGATATAATTAGTGAAACAACTGTAACCTGAATGGAATCACAATGCATGAATATAACAAGAACCTATATAACAGGACAGATTTTTGTGCTCTACAGCATCCCTCAAACGCACTGACTGCAAACTGTAATCCCAGACATGAGAGAATCATCGAGACTCTGCGAACGCCACACTTGTATTTATAAATCAATGTCAGTTATACTTTTGCATCCAACCTAGCAATTAAAAATGGTATACCACATGTGTGTGTCTTTTTCAAGTTAAATAAAAAGTCAGCATTTGGGCTTTACTGGCAAAATAAATAAAGCAGTATAATATGCTTATTTAAGTTCTGTAAACTTACACAAAAAGTTGAAGAATACACAGTTATGTATCATTATGTGGAGCATGATGGTAATTCAGCCTGATTCCGATTCTGTCCTTGCATGTCCATGAAGGGAATATAACATGGAGTCAAAGACGCAATCACATCATCGCAGGTTGGCGTCTGAACGCACCGAGTTACGTCAGTGGAAGAGAAGCTGTTTAAATGTGTTCAGGGCATAACTGTAAACGGACCAAATTGCTTCTGATAAAAGCACATACTGAACACATAAACCCTGTAATGTAATAATGTAATATTTTACCACGGCCTTTCGTCAGCCATTCTCCCCTCCCTAAGGTCTTGACAGAAATCACAGGTTCTGCTTACCTGATCGCAGTACCGAATGGCTCCAAAGGGCTCTAGTGCACTGAGAAGCCTGAGAACCATCTCAGAGAGGGGATACTGCATGGACAGAGATCTGGCAAACCCACCTGTATTTTATCAGTCATCTGCAGACAGGAGTGTCAATCGCAATGAAAACAAGAGCACAGCGAGGGAGCGTATGCCGTTACTTGTACTGCTGCTCAGCAAAGAGCCGGTCCAAAATAAGAACGGTTATAAACATACAGACTCACAGTGCTCTGTAAGCCTTTTGGCCAAAGGATTAACTAAAACAACCTCTTTCTGCAGCTACTGTTATTTTTAAGAGAATGCAGATGGCTGAATATTTAAAAAAAGAAAAGCAAAACGCAGCCCACAACAACAAAGAAAATTGACAGAAGGATGCCAGGTACTGGTTCAAGGTCAAGGAAGAACCTTCCTGTGCTACAGAGCTTCTCTTCCTTTGCTTAATGAACGTATTGGCCTGGTCTGCAAGCCTAGCATGAAGGGCAAAAAGTCGTCAACCCAGAGAACACAGTCCTGGACTGAACCTTTCGTCCCGTACGAGCACAAAATCAGGCAAAATATACAAAGAAGCCACAAAATACGCTCACATTCCCACCCATTACTTATTCCTTAATGTTACCGGACAGGTTTTTCAAAAGGGGGAGGTTCAAGCCATCCATCGGCAGAAAAACACTGAAAACCTGAACCGCGATTATTATTATTAGCGTAAGGTTCCACTCCATAACAAGGGGCAATAAATCATTACCCACACTGATAACGACTTCTAGCCTATTCAATACAACATGTTATTTTCCTGGCCAGTCCCAAGGCCAATATCCCTGCAGCTTTCACTATAAAACTGTCAAAAGATATCAGCAGGTTCCGCAGGCCAACGAGAAGGCCCACTGACTCTGGTGTAATGAGCTCCATGTAGCTTCCGGGACAGAAAAGGCCCCCCATTCACTGCTGAAACACTGAGCTGTCTCCACTCACTTAGCTGCCTATGCTATCCCACACTGAGACAAATGATCTGAGCAGGGTGCGGGAAACTGCCCGTCAGGGCCCTAGCAGGGGTGCACGTCTCTCACTGCTCGGTTATCATCTGTCTGAGGTGTAACCGGGCAAGGTCCTTCCTGCGCCTCAGGGCTTTCCTCGAGTCTGCTGTGGGACGATGGGCAAATGGACGCACCTTGAACTCCTCCACGATTATGGCCAAAGATTCGTGTCCTGCGTTCCTCACGTCCTCGAGGGCTCGGTCGTGCTTTTCCTAAAGGCAAGAAAGACCCATGGATGAGTACAGAAACCTGGCAGGTGATTTGCTGAAGTAAACAGAAAACAGCTAAATAATAATAATAATAATCCCAAACACTCTCAGCTCCTCAAAATCTAACAAGCATGGAGTTCATGGATGCAGAAGATCCAGCTTTCTGGGTGAGAGAACAATAACTTCAAGTCCATTTTTCTGGCCATCAATAAAATATGTGAAACTGAACCCATCTGGCTGTAATGTGGCCGGTCCATTGAGCTGGCAGCTAACTCTAGGGGTCTAACAAACGGTGTGATGGCGTGTCCTAGCAGATCACCTCCTTTTGTCTGCTGGAGTCAAGCAAAATAAGTATAACTATATACTGTCAGCAAAGGCCTTTCAAATTGTCACAGCGAGTTTTAAATATTTTTTTCCCCTTTTAAGGCCCACTTCTAATCAGCAGAACCTTCCAGAACACAAGGGATTCTTTAACTTACTCATTATAGCTGTTGTTGCTGATCTTATTACTACAACTACCACCATTTCACAGAAAAAAATGAAATGTTTCATGGTCCATTTTTTATTATGATCCCAGAAGAAGTATGGACTTCATGCCCCATACAGAATAGCC
Organism: Petrocephalus sullivani; assembly: GCA_026780845.1. Classification (NCBI taxonomy): domain Eukaryota; kingdom Metazoa; phylum Chordata; class Actinopteri; order Osteoglossiformes; family Mormyridae; genus Petrocephalus; species Petrocephalus sullivani. The sequence goes on from JAODKM010000058.1 coordinate 27,404,506, forward strand.
TCTCTTCTGGGCACATATGCCATATGGCTTGCATTAAAACACTTACAGTCCATTCAGTGAGCCTGAGCTTGTCATCGGAACGGAGAGCGGATGAAAAATGCTGCGCTCTTGCCTGCTGCTAAAGGCATCCGCCCCGGGCGGCTCCATGGGAACGGAAGTGAGGCCCCTGGCTCAAAGACCTACAGGTAGGCAGGAAACGAGCAGGCGTGCCGGCCTGTGCTTCATCGCAACGGGCCGTCCAGCTTTCCGCCAGGGGACGGGGCCCCGCAAGTGGGAAAGGCACGCCGAAACCTGGCTGTTTTTGCGCTGGTATTTCCCTGGCGGCCGCCAGGGGCCTGAGCCTCACGTCTCCCTCCACGGCGACATGCAAGTTGGCGCCAGCCTGAAGTTCATGGCAGAGGCTCACAACGGAAGAATTACAGGCTGGAAGTACAATGCTGGATGTTTGTGCTGCGTGTGAAACTCCTCCCATTGGTGACTGACGCATCTGCGGGATGGGTGCTATGGATTGGGACTCGGGGACACCCACACCTCATCCAGATGCTGAGAGCTACCACCTTATGCAGTCTTTGTGAGGGGGGCTATGCGGACAAGGCAGGATCTCCTCTTGACAACCCCCTTTATTTTGGCCCCACGAGCTGGCAGGAGCTTAATACGGGTAACCATAGCAACCCTTTTGCCATCAATCTGTCTAACCATCAATCTATTTATACAATACCAGCTTGATATAATCCTGCAGCTGGTTTGGACATCATACATTCTCACAATCAAAGGCTGTTATTAAACTTTATCAAAATATATTTCATCAAAGTATATTTCAAACAGAAATGAATGTTAAAAATGTCACTGGACACATATGGTTATGGTGGTGTAGGGCATCATTCCCCAACCTGGTCCTCGGAGACCCCCAGACGGTCCACATTTTTGTTCCCTCCCAGCTCCCGGAAGGGAGAAAATAAGGGGACTCTCTGGAAAAGAGGTAGGAGGAAGGAAAAACATGGACTGGCTGGTGTCCCAGAGAATCAGGTTTGGAAACTGTGGCGTAGGGGATCGAGGCGGCCCACTCTCTGATTAGTGGCCCATTTTTCTACATTAATTAATTTTCTTGCATCACCTATTTAACTTATAAACACTTTGTGTTTACTCACTGAACCATCTTACATCATAAAATGTCTGGTCCCGAGTCAAAAGTGGTAACTGAACAGACTACCCCACACAGCCAGCATAAGCTGCAAGCTAGCAGTTATGGCCAATACCAACAAAATGTCTATGGACCTGCTGGACACTGAGCTTGCTAAGTGGCGGGCTAGTATTAGTGAGGACAAGGCTCAGATTTTAACGCCCATTCAGGCAGTTTGTGAGACTTCTAATGCATTCGGAACTGAAGGAGTTGAGAAGCTGAAGCGATCGCGCCGTTTGAACCTCAAGAAGACGAGCGTGGAGCTAATGTAACAGAGTTTATGGCAGACCTGCCGAAAGTAGCTGTGACCTTCATGACCCAGCAGAAGCTGAGAGAGCTCATCACTCACCTTCCGTGAAAGCCAGAGCGGGCCAGCCACCCAGACCTGTCATCGGCCCGTCTCTAAGCTTGTGGGACATACTGGGCCACTTCATCATTCTGTCTGGCTTTCCTCTTCCATACCTCAGTCACACTGACGAATGTGTATGCCTCAAACCGGGACGATGCTGCTTTCATTAACAATATTATCTCTGCATACCCCAATTTACACTTGCATTCTTTAATATTTGGTGGGGATTTGAATTGCGCAATAGACCCATTATCAGATCCATCAAGCTCCAAGGTTGCCTCTCCCTCAAAAAATGTCTCAAATGTTATCCAAGCTAGATGCATTGATCCATGGCGGTTCGTTTTTTTTGCCCTCCTTCTTCATATTTTTTTTTTTTTGTGAATGATCTGTATCGGGTGTGATACAGAACATTCACAGATCTGGAAAATAAGGTCTGGATAAAAAGGTCTCTCTTTGCAGATATAACTTGCTACTGTATGTCTCAGATCCTGAAACATCTTGCTAAAAAATACAAACTTACTTCATCTAAAGTGAATTTTTGTAAGAGCACATGCGATTCCTACGAAAGAATTGGCATTACAACTCTCCACCAACACATTATCTTTTACTACTAGCCGGGTTTTAAGTACCTATGTGGTTTATGTTACTCGATCTACTTCCTCATTACATGGTGAAAACTTGCCCACATCATTCTTTCATTCTTTGGATAAGACGATCTCCTCCTTATGGGCAGGCCGTACGCCTAGAGTATGCAATATTCTCCCGCAGAGAAACAGAAAGTTATTTACTGGGCTTGTTCGCCAGTTGTGATGTGGTGTCAAACAGGAGACAGGTCTTGTGACTCCTCCTCTCGCTTAAGTCTGTGGGGGGGGGGGGGGGGGGGGGGGGGGGGGGGCGGGGGCACGACGCGCCGGGGCCGGTGGGGGCGGGGGCCAGCTGTCCCCTCCCAACAAAAAAAAAACACC
>JAODKM010000058.1:27408467-27420364 GCA_026780845.1 Petrocephalus sullivani
CCCAGTGGAAAACCCCCCAAAAGTGAGCTGAACTGAACCGTGTCGTGCCGTACTATGCAGTGGAAAAGCGCCAATAGGGTTGACACCTCTTGAGCACGTCTAGCCTTGATGTCCTACATCACATTTGCTTAAGCAAAGCAACATTAAGCAAAGCAAAGCTAGCCAAGCTCTATCCCTCCATGCATGGAATGCATGACAGATGCAACTGTATCCTGGGAAATCATACCCATATGTTTTGGTTTTGCCATAAACTCTCTGGTTTTTGGTTCACAATATTTAAAATGCTTTCAAATGCACTTCCCATTGAGATAAACCTACAAACTAGTTTCTCTTCTGTACTGTGCAACAATTCAGAATAAAAAGAGGCTAATAAAATGTTTAAAAAACACAGACTGTTCCTGATTTGGAACCTATGCAACATGCCATGACTCTCAACGTATTTTTTTTTGTTAGAAAAAGAATGTGTCAAAAGAAAATTTGGGGTGGCCCTACACCAGGGAGAGCTACGCCACCTAGTGCACCCTGCATGCACACCGTACGATAGGTGGCATGGGAAAATACTGTATTGTACAGCAGTGCAACCAAACCAGCCTCACAAGCATCACTTAGTCTCATTCTCACCCCTCAAAGTGATTACCCCATTCTGAAAAAGATCCATTTTGATGTGTGACTGGTCTTTCAAAACGAAACCCATACTATATTGGTATGGTTCCCAAGTATGAGTGAAGGGCACTTGGTTTTGAGCATCACTTAAATCTTGGGGGATGTTTACGTACCCCTGCCATTATTTTGCAGGCACTACAGCATTTGGGGGGAGGGGTGGAATTTTGTAAACCACAAGCCCAAACACACTTTGGGGGGGGGGGGGCATACGCCAGCAGCTCACCTCCCCGCTGACTAACATGCATCGTCCGTGTTTAGAAAACAGCGGTGCATTCCAAAACATACAGCCAACTCCACCGCTGAAATAAATCTCAATTTCCTCCACCACTTTCCTCATTTAACAGTTGGTAACGAATTAACGATCAAAGCAGCCCTGTCCCCCTTGTTCACGCTGGATGACTGTCCGTGCAGAAAATTACCCGTAAGTTCACAGTGCATAAAATGTGCAACCAATGGCGTCACACATGTGCACGATGCTGTCACCGAGCATGAAAACCACATTAAACCTGAGAAAACATCAGCACCATAATTATTCAGATTTTTGCGTCGTTTTAATATTATAAAGATTCACTTCAGGGTTATGCAAACTGGCCTGCATGTGAGTCAGGGTGCCATTCCCAACTATAGTCCTAAGACTAGCAGTCAGGCTACTTGTCGTCTGTAAACTGCAAAAAAGGTTTGAGTGTGAATGAGTCTGTGCCCATGGACTGGCATCCATCCCCTCTGCTACCTGTAACCTTAGACAGAATAAGTAGTATGGATGGATGGAATTGTCCCTCTTGCAAAAATATAATTTACTAAAACAGCACTTACACATTGCTTAGTCATGTCCACAATATTATACACTGTGTAAGGACATCTTTATAAAAATGTATTCAAAACCTATATACAGGTTTGGAAGTACTGCCGCATTTCCTTCTAAGCCTGGTGTGATTCATCAGATCCCACAGTAAAATGAGATCAGGTTCACTGGCAGAGATCTGGTCAGGGTTTATTGTGCAAAATGGGGGAAGGAGAAGAAAAATTCCGGGGGTTGTCAGTCAACTGTCAAGTTAGGGTCAAATGCCTGGCAGTGGGGCTTGCAAAGCTGTGCTCAGGGACCAAAAGCCTTTGGCACTGAGCCAGATTGCCCCTCCCTCGTAAATATCAAACAGGTTTAGTCTGTGTGTGGTTCCTTTTGCCACAACTCCCATTCCACATTTGCACCCAACGGCCCCAAGCACTCAGGGGGGGTCCTTAAAGTGATGACAGTGCTTTAACACCGCCCAATCCCATCAACCATCTACCCACAATGCACCTCTACCTGAAGCTCAACCAGAGCCTGCTTGTCAAACTAAAGCTCTATGGACTGATACTCCCACCCCCCAGCAGAAACCCAGGACACCGACCCCAACCACAGCAGAGCAGGGCTTTTCAGATGTGTGGCTCAAACCAACAGCCTTGGGGGCACTTAGATCCACACAACACAGATATTAGTTTTATTTTCCTCATGTAACAAGAAGGCCTGTGATGGTAATTCTCAGCTGTGATGTCAATAAAGCCCAAACTTAGAGCTCCAGATGAGGGCCAAGGCAGTGAAAGAGCACGTGTGGGACACGTCCCAGTGACCCCTCTTTCCAGGTCGGAATCTCACAGCGGGGCACAGCCGTTCCAAAGGCCGCTCAGGTCAGCCCCCATTTTGCTGCTGGACTGGGAGTGATCCCGTGCTTGGCCTTCTGTGAGGTCTGGCTTTGGAGAACTTTTGTCTTCTTCCAAGAAGTCACCGAGAGGGGGGGTGTTAGACAGGAAGCAGATGAATCATGTTGCCCCCCCCCCCCACTACCTCGATTCCATGCCATTTCGCTTTGGGTGCCAGGCCACACTGTCCTCCTCCATAGAGGCCCGCTCTAGGTGGACCACACAGAGCCTGTGACTGAGCTGATATTGCAGCTATTTCCTTTTGGAAACGCATCGCAGGGTGAACGAGCTCGTTTAACGTTTGCCAAGCTGCATGAGCGCGAGCGAAATGCAGCGCTGGTCCGCCTCTCAGTTTAGTGGCAGGACTCCCGAAAACACAGTCTTACGGCCCCTACGTGTTACGGGACCGTCCTGAGGCCTTTCAGGAGGCAGAGGGGCCTGTTTATGCTGGAAAAGACTCCATATCTTATGAAGGATTACGGAGAGAAGAATCGGATGATAGAATCGTCGTTTTGAATTGCCTTTCCAGTTTTGGGGTGGTTCACTGCCCTGTCCCAAATATAACTCATACTGCCCGCAAACAATTACTACACTTAAGCACTTAATAATCTTCAACATAAAATGAGTTTCAGAATTCACATGCCAACAGGAGGCGGCGTGAGGGACCACCATTCACCCTGGAAGGCTGGGAAAAGACCAGTGCGTATGCAAGAGGACAGCTCGCTAATCTCTCTGTGGCTGAGGGCTGGAAGGGGACAACTAGGAGATTGCTTCGGCACCACAGGCCGCTCCGATCAGAGAAGCCTCTCGGTGCTAATCAGTACAGGTTCATTTTCAGGTCGGCCTTTCATCAAGACAAGCACAAACTAGCAGCTAGTGACTAGCACAACATTAGTGCCTTGCACTCCCCTCCTAACTCAAACAAATGCTGCATCACATTTATTTACTTCAGGTGTATTTTAGAGCAGTATTATGGTTCTTCTCTGTGTCAACATCCTAAGACCCCATTATCTACAAAACTATCAAACTCCCAGCAGAGGGTAGTGTTACTCGACCTCAAACAACCTTCTCTCCAATCATTCCATTATGGACATGCTTGGAAACCGTGATCCTCAGGACAAACAGCCCTGCTCCTCCAGCAAGGGGACGTCTGTTGGCAAGGACGATGTAGTCGACTAAGCTTCCAGGCCACAAAACAGACGGAGACAAATGCAAACTTTGAAGCGGTCGAGTTAGAGGGGCCACTGTGGTCTCCCAACACACACACAGACCACGACCCCAGGGGCGCAGGGACGCTGACGCGAGCTACCTCCCCCCGCTTCGGGCTTTCGGAACCCCTGCCTCAACAGATCGACCCAGTATAACAGGCTGAAAATTCCACAATGAGATTAGAAATGGGGGCGGGCCTCCATTATTCAGTTACCCAGTTCAGTGTTGGACTGTGTGTATTTGGCATTTTTCCATAGTTAAGTCAAGTCTTGAATCTCTCACTGCACTAGGTACCGTACTTACGGTACGGTACTTTCTGAACTTTCCCTTTTCCATTGACTTCAAGTCGAGTACCAATGCCAGTACCAAAAGTTCCAGTACCTAAAGTACCAAACCAGATGGGCCCCTTTTTTGGTACTTTGGGGCGGGACTTGCGAACAGGTTCACTGTCGATTGGTCATGCAAACAGACTGCCCCCGGAACACAATACAAGCAGTGTCTTGAAAGTTGCAACTCAAAAAATCACAATAAACTAAGCAAAAAATTTGCGATCTGGTCAGAGAAACCAGAAGAAGATCTGGATGGCATGACGAGAAATAATAAAAGTATTTGCTATAATATACCAGGGCTGCACAATAAAATAATTTTTCTGTAATAAATATGGGGATATTTACAAAGCAAAAAAGGTTCAAACTGATTTTAATAACATACTAGATAACCTTGAAATGGTTCTTACATAACTATATCTCTAACCCTTTGTTTCTGCAGTCTTGAATGCACAGATGTGTCCTTTGTAACAAAAAAGCTCACTCTTCGATCCACAATCTACATAGAAGGATTAGCCCTGCGTACCCATGAGACGGAGCTCTCCCAGCCTCTGAGGAGCTCCCATGTCTATAGTTCAAATCGGCCCTGCACTTTGAGAAATGATTCTCACATGCATCTATCACAGTGCAGACCTTGCTGACAGCAATACTCCATCATTTGAGAAGCAGCACCTCTTAAGCAACAGCCTCCAACACACTTACAGATTTTGGCATACGTCTCATGCTATCAGAAAAGGCTAATTATACACACAATAAGTAATATACTCGCCAGGTCATTACAAATATTACACTTAAATCCCATGCTTAGTGTTTCTGCGTTTGACAGAAATGGCCTTTAGTAACAGAATTTGCTTTTCCTTTTCTGAAAGTACACGCAGGTATCAACAGAACCAGTGCATTTTTCATGCTTAACGTGAATATTTGTTTTTTCCCCAAAAGAAAGTTGTCCGCAAAAATCTACTCCTCTCCATAGAACATTAAAGGTTTTTTAATGATTGCACAGGTCAGGAACACCTTGGCTTTGGGAGGGTGTACACATAAACTTTCAGCAGATTAGAGATGTCAGTTGAATTCACTGCATGTCTTTGGACTCCAATAAGAAGCCCATGCAATTAGCAGAGCATGCAAGCTCCATGACCACAGAACATATTCGAACCCTAACACTGGGGGAACAATGGGGCAGTGCTGCCCACTGAGCCATCATACCACCCAAGATACATGTTTTGCATTATTATTTTCATTCAAAACCAATTTTCCAGACAGAAATTGACTTTAAGCTTGTGCTGATATAATCGTGCCAATCACCAGGATCGCATTTACTTTGGTTTAAGAATGGTCGCTTTAATAACGTGACCAAAACGTCTTAGCATTCCGTTAAACAAATCATTTTGAGCTGGGCAATGATTCCACCTGGCTCCTTGGGAATCGGGACTGCGGAAAAGCAAATATCCAGTCACTGTTTTAATGCAGTGACGGCGAATTCCTCAACGATCGCCAGCATCTGATATTGGTCAGTTTTACATTTTTAAAAACATGAAAAGAGCTCTTCCCTTCAGCAGCGGTTACATTTAAGTGGCAAATAACATTCCTTGGGTTTTAAATAAATAAATAAATAAAATCGTCTGGTGGACGTCTGCCTAGTCACGCAGGAGCTTTTTAAAATTAATCCTGCGTTTCTAAGCATTCACTATAGAAGGAAACATTCGAGCTCGACCTAGTAATCTGCAATTACAATTTGTTTAAATGTATCTTAATCAAGCTGTAAAACAGACGGAACAAATTTAGATACAGCGTCTTCAACAAGAGGGCTATAGACCCAAAAATGCATTTTAGTAGATAACAAGAAACATTATAAGAAAACAGAAACGGAAAGATTAATTATCCTATCTTTGAATTTTACGCTATATACCAACATATATACTTACATTCAAATCATTTTAAACTTATATACCACTTTCACTTACAACAAAAAGAACAGTTAGGGTTAAGCTAAAAAATGCATTGAGCATGCCTAACCTTAATCTTACATTATATATGAAAGCAAACTTCCAGGGGTTCTTTCAGTCGATTTCTGCTTTTCACATCAGTCTCGACAGTGAGCTGGCACGCCCTATGGGAACACCACACACTCATTGGTCGCGTCTGAATTGTCCAATCGGGCGTGAGGAACTGCAGAAACGCCTACTAACATTGGAACCCGGATAATCGAACCTGGAATGACAGCCAGAGGGGCCACAGGCCTTCCCAGACGCACTTCCCCTTGGCCTGCCTTGGGCCGGCACACCCTGGCCCCTTGTCACCTTTTCGGCTGCCCACCCCGTCCCGCTGAACCCACCGGGCGGGCCGCGTCTTCCCGTTCGCGAGCACGGAGGTGTTTGGCCACGTCTGGCGGGAAGGAAGTGCACATTAACGAGGGGGGGGGGGTGGTTATCCTGTCAGACTTCAGGCACGCCTGCCCACACACCTTCACTCAGACAGACACTGTGCGCTTCATTATGTCAGGCGAGGCGCAGGCCTGCACGCCGAAGTAGCGAAGACTGCGCCAGGGCAGGAAATAAAGAATATGCACATGGGTATATTTTGCTTCCACTTAGAAAGTGCGCGGTGCATCCGTTTGTCCAGAGTGATGTGCTAGGCTCACCCTCCTTCTGCTGGGCATTTCTGCTGATGGGGCCCCTAAGGTACAACAGCAGGGTCCTTCGTGAAACAGCTAGGGGCCCCGTGGTCCCTCTTACCCGCAGCTCGGTGTAGCGCCTCTCATGAGACTCCGCCTCCGCGTGTCTCTCCATCTTGAACTGCTCGTCTGTCTCGGCCTGCTTGCTCAACAGCTCCGCAAGGTCCTGCCGATGGGAGTGGCTAATGACATGTCATGGCTAATGTGCTACATGGGACTGCTGTCAACGTGGCCGTGACTGATAGACCATACTCACACCTGCGCAGTTCAATCCTAAACACAGCTGGGGTTCTACAATTGTTTAACTTCCGTTTGCAGGTTCAAACTCAACCTGGGGCTAAACCACACAAACTGATGGGAGCTCTTTAACATCAATAGGGCAGTGATTTAATGCCAGGTAGCATGTTAGCGATGTAGCATGTTAACTTTTGCCTTTTCCTCCTCTTCAAGTCAAGCTATAAAGGGAGTCAATGACAAACTAGCTAACATGCAGCAGTCATATTTCTAGCTGGATATTTTGGTATATGACTTAATGCCAAAGTGTATGTAACATAACAACGAGGATATTATCTTCTGAATGTACGAGCTTAATCCTATTCTCAATACATCAAAGAGCCACATACAGCTGACCTGCTGAATACGAGACTTCTCCTCCTCACTAGCCATCAGCTTGGTCTTCAGGCTGGAGAGGGCCTGCTGAAGCTGGGCATGGGTTTCCAAGCCTTCTGGGATATCAGGATCATCGCCGGACTCAGCACCCTGGTCCTGAGCCGCGGCATCATGACTGGAGCCAGTCTGTGCACACAACCAGGACAAAGGCCTGGACTGACTAAAAGTTCCTGCGCTAAAAGTTCCAATGTAGCAGGTGCTGGGCATTACAATGGGGCTTCTGCACAGCTGTAATGCCCATGCCCCGGGCAGGGCAACCCACCTGCTCTGGGGAAGCACAAGGAGGAGGTGCGGGTTCCTGGGAGTCTGCCTGGAATGAAGGGTGCTGGTCCAGGAGGATATCCGGAGGAGCACTTAAGCCTGGAACTGAATCGGCAACACAAACAAAGACGATTATTTAAGACCTGGAAAGGAACTGATCATTACAGGCACCGAGGAGGTCCTCCAGAGCATTTCACTCTGCGACACAGAGAGCACCTGGGGCAGGAGTGGGCATGGGGGGCAGTAAGTGATGTGGTGACAGCGGGCTGGATAGGGGGGTAACATACAGGCGAAAAGGAAATCTACAGCTGGGCAACCATGACAGAGACCCCCGCCAAAGTGGACCCTGAGCACCCCCCACGGAAGCTCACTGGCAGTGGGTGGGAGGAAGGCAGAGCACATCGTTAAGGTTAGGAGTATTCAGTTTTAATTGCGGCTGTGCTCGGCTTGGCAGTGCGGGCTGCTGAGAGCGATGATTTAAAGAGCGAGGATTCAGCAGGGCCTGTAAATGCTGCGGACGCTCCTTCCCAACCCCCCCCCCCAAACCCGAACGTGCCCCTCCCTTGGCTTTAGTCGAGGCGGGTGACACTAAAGGGACGGCTGCCTGGCAGACGCGGAGATGGGGAGACGTTAGGGGCCAGGCGGCCGTCTGAGACTGATTACCCCGTGACCGCTAAACACATCCACTCGTAAAAGTGTAAAAGTAAAAGTATATCGAGTCAGAACTCTTAAAAGGAAAGTCAAACATGTAATATGAATCAGATCTAATCTCCACATTGCTCTCAGCACACAGTGTCCCTTGCACTTTGCAGTCATTTGCACGTCGTACTCTTACGTTAATTTATTCAAGACGACTTTGCACTTTGTTTCCTGTAAATTTGTCATTTTGATTGTTCTGTTCCTTAGTTTTGCGTATTTTCTTCTGTGAAGTGTTACTCCTATGTGCCATGTAATATTGTTCTATATTTCTTGTTTGACATTTTATGTTTGTCTTGTATTTCATGTTTGGTAATGCGCAAGTAATGCTCTGTTCTGGGTTATAACTAACTGGGGACTTTTCCACAGCACCATATACTTTTGGTACTTTCCCAATTCTACTGACTTCTGGTCGAGTACCAAAAGTTCCAGTACCTACAGTACCAAACCCGGTGGGGTACTTTTTTGGTACTTCGGTACTTTGGGGTAGGACTTGCCAGTTTTGTCAACGGGTTATGCAAATAGCCTGCCACTGAAACACAATACAACCATCACATTTTTTTTTTTAAAGTTACAAACACAGAAAACAACAATTTAAAAAAATAATAATGTATGCATAAACAAATGAAAAGACCCAAGCTTTAACTGCGATCTGGTTGGAAGAACAGATACAATAAGATCGGAATGGCATGACAAGAAATAAAAAAAAAATTGTATAATATACTAGGCCAGCGTGGTATTGGAAAAATTTAATGTGTTGTAATAAGTATTGGGGAATATATACAGCAAAAAAGTTGTTCAACATAAAATTTGTCACAATCCTGTCTAGGAGTGATTTGAACAGCAAGGGTGAAAATTATTATGATTGTCTTAGAGAACACATGCAACGCTCATGCAAAAGCAGCAGAAGTAAACTTTAAACAGATTTTTTAAACATATACTAGATATTTTGAAATGGAATAATCATTAAAATTGCAGAGCTTGCCATTTCAGCAAAACTCTGAAATCCCCTGGGATATAATATCCATACTGTATGAAGGCAGGAAAAAGCCTGATCTCAATCGAGCCTAAGAGCGACATAAAATGATTGCGTGCATGTGATGTTGGTATCAGTGCTAATTTTGGCAGTGTATTTATTATTATTTTTTGACAAAAAAGCTATTTCATTTTTGTCATGTGATTCTTTTTTTAGTTTTTGCCTAGTTTTAGTCAAGGAAATTTACTGTGGATTTAGTTGATTAAACCTGCTTTAGATTTAGCTGACTGAGTCTACAGTACATGCAGTCAAATGACAGCAGCACAGCATATAAAATCATTCAGATATAGGTCGGGAGCACCAGCTAATGTTCACATCAAACACCTGAACAGGGGCAGAATGGTGATTTAAGTTACTTTGAGCGTAGCATGGTTTTTCAGCAACATTAAAGTGTGTATCCATCCTGCCTCGTATCAGGCTGCTGCTGGGATAATGCTGCGGGTGATGTTTTCTTGGCACGCTCTGGGCTCCATGAGTATGGCCTGCCTGAGTATTGTTGTGACACACACACACACACACACACACACACACCATACTCTGAGGAATGTTTCAAGCACCTTGTTGAATCAATGCCGTGAAGAACCTGAGCTAGCGAGGTGTACCTAATAAAGCGGCCGGTGAGTGTATTTTCCATCCATAAGGAAAATGTTCAGGATGTGTGAAAGCTGCCCATTTTCTGGAAAAATATCAATTGATTAAAAAAAGTTGAAACTAGTCACCATGAGGGTACGGGATGTGGCGAGTGGTGATTTCGCCGAAACTGAGAAGGAGTCGATCTACCTACCCAGGAGCAGGTCACAGGTTATGCTCAGTCACGACAGCTCCGTTAAGGTGAAATGGATCAACCTGAAGTTCTACCGCTGAAGACTCAGCACTCAGAGCTTCAAGCGTCCTTCAAACTGACTGAAAAGAATCTTCGTTTAAACACTAAAGTAACTTGCCAAATATTTACTTCATTCTTTGGCCCTTTTTCATATTGTGAATTCTTAAAGTTGGCCAAAAACATTTATTCTTAAATATTATCACTGAAGCGAGCGAGCAGGAGCTGGCAGTCATTTTAACTACACAGGAAAAGGGTCACATTTTGCGCACTTAGGGCAAAAATGAGACAAAAACATAGGATGCTCTGTGTTCCTCCGGCGACCCAGTAGCTGACGTCCTGACTTCTGGAGCAAAGGAACACCAGGCTTTTCATTTGGGAGACAAGCCTTCCACCTGGAGAGCCCTCGGCCTCGCCCCGCTGGTAAGGAGAGCCTGGTACCCACAAGAGGTTCACATAACCTCAGCCACCTACTAGAGATTTGACCTGGGGCCTCAATTATCAAAGTTACACACACACACACACACACACACACACACACACACACAACAAAATGCTGGAAAAACTAGTGCAAATCTTTTTACGCAAAACCCCAGATTTACAAAAAGAACTTGGTGGGAGAAAAATCTGTATATTAATAGGAACTCAAGAATAGGTGTATGCAACATTCTGGACAAATCGCAAAAAAGAGGACAATTTTTATAAAGCAGGGAACTGTAGGTAAACTGAGGAAATGTACACCCCAACGATTCAACACACACCTTCACATGACAAACAGTGAATCTGAAAATGTTGCAATGTATTGATTTTCCATTTATGTGTGTAATACATGGGTTTGCCTTGGAGAATTTGCCGTTTCAAGTACTACGTCTCGCCACTGCTTCCTACAAATGAAAAATATAATTGTCAGTAACAGCACAAAATGTAGATTAGGGGTTCAATATTTTCATGCAAAAATCCATGTAAAAACAAGAATGTGCTACAGCATAGCGGTATTCTTCTAGTGACTATAAATAGAAGGATTAAAAGGGGACCATCAGTATTATTTTTACTTATTGGGTTTCTGATTGCACCATGTATAATGTTTGCACTCTGTCATTCTTGCATGTCATTTTGTCCAAGATGACGAGTGGCTTAAGGGTCTATTCAGATTCCATTTCTTTGCGATTATGAATTGATGTGAGCCCAGCAACAGATCAGCGGCTCAAGTGAAACTTGCTGAGCTTGACACCTCAGATCAGCAGAACGACGTTAAATCATTATTTTGTGGAAAACAAAAGATTGATCTGTGGGCCAGACTTAATAATAAATTATAAACATGCCATAGCCGGTACTTTTAACCCTCTTCTAAGTGGTGAATGACCCAATGAAATCCCTCGTCCTCCACTACAGGAAATGGCTGATCGTCCAGTGCTCCATGATTGTAAAAGTTGTGTTTTTAGCTCCGGGGATACTAACTTTGAATATTGAAGTATGGTATATTCCAGCGTATAAAACGACTGGGCGTATAAGACGACCCCCCAACTTTTCCAGGTAAAATAAAGAGTTTGGGATATACTCACTGTATAAGACTACCCCTCTTCCAAAGCATACCAAATAAAAGTTAAAAAAACATCACTGGAGCTGTCATGCGAAATTTCTTCCGGCTGCGAAATTCCTCCCCCCTGTGACGTATCGCTCAGCTGTCAGGCCGGTGATGCGCGCGCGAAGATGCGGTTTCGAGGCACCCCGCGTGTTTCGGGGGACCCCGGAAATTTCAAGGTCTCGAGTTCACCTCAATTAAATACGCTTACAAATGTTTTCTAAAGTGTGTTTTCATTACTTATTATTCACATTTGGCTTAATAGTACGACCGACCTGTTTTAT
>JAODKM010000058.1:27420464-27430845 GCA_026780845.1 Petrocephalus sullivani
AAACTATGCCTAAAATCGCGGCCATTTTGAGCTCCCCCCGCGCACCACACTCCAGTCCGGCTTGCAAGTCAGTACCCAGCGTATAAGACGACCCCCCCACTTTTCTGAAGATTTTCATGGGTTAAAAAGTAGTCTTATACGCCGGAATATACGGTAGTATAAATATTGCCTGGTAGTAACAGCCAAGATTGATACATTAGACCGATATTAATGTCTAGATTTTTAATGAATATTAGCGATACAGATACAGTAACAAATATGTTGTGCATCTTGGAATTGCCATTTACTAATTGCTATTTTATTTTACAAATTGCTATTTTCTAGAAGCACAATTAGTATCCCTTGCATTTCTTTCCGTGTGAAGTCACAGAGGACTTCGGTCTGGGATGTCGGCCTAACCAGAACAGTCAGTGACGGTGGGCAGAACAGAATAACCAGCAACACGCCTTCTCTTCCCCTGTCATGGCTGACACGCCTCTGCAGCATCACGTGGACATTGGGGGCGGTGCCTCTCGATTGGCAGACTTGGGTGGTGGTCCCCATCTTTAAGAAAGGGGACCGGAGAGTGTGTTCCAACTACAGGGGGATCACACTTCTCAGCCTCCCTGTAAAGTCTATTCGGGGGTCCTGGAGAGGAGGGTCCAATGGATTGTCGAACCTCGGATTCAGGAGGAGCAATGTGATTTTCACTCTGGCCGTGGAACAGTGGACCAGCTCTATACTCTCGGCAGGGTCCTGGAGGGTGCATGGGAGTTTGCCCAACCAGTCTACATGTGTTTTGTGGACTTGGAGAAGGCATTTGACCGCGTCTCTCGGGGAGTCCTGTGGGGAGTGCTCCGGGAGTATGGGGTGCCGGGCCTCCTTATAAGGGCTGTTCGGTATCTGTACGACCAGTGCCAGAGCTTGGTCCGCATTGTCGGCAGTAAGTCGAACTCGTTTCCGGTGAGGGTTGGACTCCGCCGGGGCTGCCCTTTGTCACCGATTCTGTTCATAACTTTTATGGACAGAACTTCTGGGCGCAGCCAGGGCGTCGAGGGTGTCCGGTTCGGTGACCTCAGGATTAGGTCCCTGCTTTTTGCAGATGATGTGGTCCTGTTGGCTTCATCGGACCGTGACCTCCAACTCGCACTGGAGCAGTTCGCAGCTGGGATGAGAATCAGCACCTCCAAATCTGAGGCCATGGTTCTCAGCCGGAAAAGGATGGAGTGCTCTTTCCGGGTCAGGGAGGGGGTCCTTCCCCAAGTGGAGGAGTTTAAGTATCTCGGGGTCTTCTTCACGAGTGAGGGAAGGATGGGAGATCGACAGGTGGATCGGTGCAGCGTCAGCAGTGATGCGGGCGCTGCATTGGTCTGTCATGGTGAAGAAGGAGCTGAGCCAAAAGGCCATGAGCTGTGGGTAGTGACCGAAAGAACAAGATCGCGAATACAAGAGGCCGAAATGAGTTTCCTCTGCAGGGTGGCTAGGCTCTCCCTTAGAGAAAGGGTGAGAAGCTCGGTCATTCAGGGGGGACTCAGAGTAGAGCCGCTGCTCCTCCGCATCGAGAGGAGCCAGATGAGGTGGCTCAGGCATCTGGTCAGGATGTCTCCTGGATGCCTCCCTGGTGAGGAGTTCCGGGCTTGTCCCACTGGGAGGAGGCGCCGGGGCCGACCCAGGACACACTGGAGAGACTATGTCTCTCGGCTGGCCTGGGAACGCCTTGGGATTCCCCCAGAAGAGCTGGACGAAGTGGCCGGGGAGAGGGAAGTCTGGGCTTCCCTGCTTAGGCTGCTGCCCCCGTGACCCGGAACAGCGGTAGGAGATGGATGGATGGATGGATGTATGGATGGATGGATGGATGGATGGATGGATGCCTTCTCTTCCTCTCCCGGCTTTATGAGGGGCATACAAACCCTGGCTAGTTGTTGGTAATGCATTTGCATGATCGGTTTAGACTATTGGAAAACCACAATCTCACAGAAAACGTCTCCTGGCACCCAGATGTATTTGGATAATCCCTTGGGCCGATTCATCCCGCGCCAGTGGCGAGGAATCTATCTAATTTACTCGTTGCTACAAAGCAAACGAGCAAATTTGTATATTTACCTCGGCGGAGAGGGCGGTACGATTCCGTAATCCCTTATTTATTGTAATTTGCAGTTAGTGGGCAGCGATACGTTTCTTTCCAGCCGTTCTTCTTTGGCAAGGTCCATGAACCTCAGATCAAAACAGTCCCACAATAACACTGCACTGTGAATTAAGAGTGAGTCTTTCAGCATCTATAAATACTCAGTGACACACACACACACACACACTTTCAGCAGATGCTCTGCTGTAGGACCCAGAAAGAGCCTCGGAGCCCATCGGGTCGCTGCTCTGAGAAACAATGATGAGGCCCGGCCGTTTGTGGCTGGTGATTGTCTGAGAACCAGTCTACAGTGGCGTCCGTGACCCTCCCAAGTTAGACATTATGCGCTCACGCGTGCCTATAAATAAAATTAAATCTTAAAAAAAATTACATATGTTTCTGCTCCAGCACTTGTTGTGGAGTCCGAGATCCCTACCATAAACTTGTATTATGAATCTTTTCTCAGACTAAATGTCACAGAGGCTACATATAATGATATCGTACATCTATAATTTGGGAGATGTGTCTGATTCTGCTCAGGCGATCAAAGGAGTGGTTCTAGGCCACCAGTACCCCAACACAAAACACCCCCCATATAAATAAGCTTTAATTAAAGCTCTATAATCAATGAAGGCAAACTAACACCCACCGTCGAAGAGCTTATCCTAATGATGCTTAAAGTTAAGTCAATTAATTTTTTAAGTCCCTTTCCAATTAAAAATTCTGCAATTGACAATTTTTTTTTCTACAATTCTAATCAAAGAAAAAAGGCGATCAAAAAAGTAAAAGCATATGAGTATGACACAAACCTTTGTTACAAAAACAACAACATTACAATCCAAATATGGTAGATTGTGTATGACTGGACATACAGACCAACGGGGTCAGCATCCCTATCTGTAACTGGAGAGTCGCAAAACTTACCTGAGGAGAAGGCTGCCCAAGGGATGGCAGGGGACACGGGGATCTGAGCAGCAGCATCCTCACAGTCAAATGTCTCAGCAGCCTGCAGAAGGTCAATGATCGCAAGGTGATTATTACATCACAGCAGAACACAACAATGGGTTTTGATCCAAGAACTCAGTCCTTTTAGCTACAGTTTCCTTATGTCTATGGTTAGTTTACAAATGGAAAATATGCAGATATACTAAAAATAAGTCCAGGTAGTTGTTCTTCTCAAAATTATATTGATCTTTTTGATGTTTCAAATAAAACAAATGACTGTCTAAACTCTTTAGAAATAATATTCATCTGAAAGTTTAACTCATGGGGTCTCATGATGTGCAAATTAAACAACACATATTAAGCAAAAAAAAAAAAAAAAAAACATTAAGGAGGATCCACTGTTTAGATGATTTGATTGCAACGGGATGTTCTCCATTTTGGTAAAATTGATCATTTTGGGGAAAATGAAGACTGGAATACAAAGAAACCTCCAAACAACCAATCAAACAAATACACCCACTCTCCTCCAATCAGGCGAGCACATGGGCGATACGGACACAGGGATCGTCCAGAGCCTCTGACTAGCAGCTGCAATTCGCTTCTTCCCAGCTTGTTGGAACAATCAAGTCACAGCAATTTATTCTTTTTTTTGCCGGGGAGGAAATTGTTGTTGGGAGCAACAGTGACTCTCCAAAACAGCCCTGGGCCGTGTTCCCGAAGACCACCCTTCACATGGCACTCTTTAGGGTCATCTGCTTTGTTTATCCCAAACCGTTATCCCCTCAAATGCCAAAAATCTTCCTTCACATTTGGCCTGCGAACCCAAGTAAAAATAAATAAATAAATAAATCAGGGGGAAAAAACACACAAAAATAAATCAACAGGCAAGACATTAACATTAGGCAGTGGCCGCGACATGGAAACAGCAACGTTAGCGGGCGTAGACTACATCAATATTCAGTGCAAAGCTCAGGACCATTTGTAGGATCTCAAACAGCATCCAGATGCCATATGGAAACTCGGACAATAATACGAGTGCCACTTTTTTTCATATTCTTATGATTTCAGGAACAGTTATTAGAAATTGCTTGGATCTGGTAATGATGAAAACATCCAAACAAATGGCCAGTCCTGCCAAAAGACAAGCCCAGCAGAGGAGGAGTTTTTATGTAGAATTGTAGCCAGCCCACTGCTTAAAGTGAAACACCAGTCCCCCATTTCAGTTTTAAATGAAGTGAGGTGGGGCCTTAACAGCAGACTATAATCATCAGTTGTCTAATCCTCAAGCCAATTGCAAAATCCTCACGACCTAGCTGCAAAAACAAATTACGGGCAGCGAACTAGTCTCCCGATTGGTACCAAAGTGGCAAAATGAATTTGTGCCCTGGAATTTACTGATCATGGGTCGCTAACTGCATGACACCAGATAGCAGATGTCAGAGCTGATAATAAGGCTATTGGACGGGAGCAGACTGACTCGGCATGCATACCTGTTGTTTGTTTGTTTGTGTGTTTGGATTTTACAGCATTCTCTATGCCACCCATAGCCAAACCTCCCCTATGGCAACATGCCAAGCCGTCTGAGCGACCCCCGGAGTTGGGACTGGCCCACAGGGCTATGGGAAAAGGAATTATCGCTGCAAAAGTGAGTCACGACATGGGCAGGGAGACGTTCTGCTGTTGGGACCATTACATCTGAAGCGGAATCAGAGTTTATATCGAGAAGCATATATGAAAAGCATACGGCTGTAGGGGCTGTTGCGGTGAAACAAACACACCAGACACACATCGCGGCGTGTGACCTCTCACAAAAGATATTAAAACAGGCAAAATTAACTTGATACAAGATGAGAAAATATTTTTGCAAACCACCAGATGAACAATTTTCCCATACAATATCCTGATGACTTCATGACACACTATGTCATCCTTCATCTGGATTTTACCCCACATGGTGAAAAACTACTGTATCAATAAGAGTTTCAACAGAACAGGAAATATTACCATCATTCTTGTAATGATCCAGGTTGCATAATATGGAAAAGAGGAAATACTTCAACTGCAAAAAAGTGCATCTAATTACTATTTTATTTGAGTTCCAAGGACACATACTTCAGACTTGGAGTTTGGTCCTGGTGATTCAGAGTAACAGCGATAGCTTTCCTGATATAGAGCATTTTAAATCCAAAGCGTCAAAACTTAAGTTGATACAAATCAAGTCTTTATAATGGACAATTCTAGTCGCCTCTATGGTGAGGACCTACGTCTATAATGAGGCATGCTGGTGAATATGTAATATAGCGGTCACAGTAACGGCGATTTATTTTCTTACGCACCCAGCACGAAGGCACAGCAATAACACAGGGAATGGGACAGCAAGGCTGGACAGGACCATTTCATCGGCACTCCTGCGGGGCGGCTCAGCCCGCTAAGACAAGCCCCGGGCTCAGAAGGCAGTCCAAGGCCTGGCAGCCTGATGCCACAGTGGGTCCCTGAGCAAAGCCTCATCCTGCTGGAATGTTTCAGCGGCACGGGATCTACGGCTGGCCCTGCGCTAGGACCTCAGGCTTTGCTCTCACCTGGGTACACAAATACTTACTAGTAACTCGGTCACCCCAAGAACAACTCATGAACAAATATAGTCACAACTTAAGATGTGTCATGATTCATCAATAATGACCAAACATGAGATTCCTTCAGTACTTCCTTCAGTAGTTCACTAAGATATACAAAATTAACAGACATAGTAACAAATTAATTGGGATAAAAGTAGCATCATGATTCATTAATGATGAACAAACATGACAAGTTTGTAAGTAACACTTAGTTTGTGGTTAATGAATACATAAGTAATAGTATATTGCTACATTATTTGTGTACCCACCTGTATGTGCACTGTACTACAAATACAGCACCATTTCATTTCATTTCTTATAGGGCCAAAACAATAAACCCTGATGATCCGGACCACTGCTTCTGAATGCGCTCTCTCTCGGTGTATGACATACACAGCAACTTGCTTCATACTTAAAATACCATCGGTCACAGGTCGTGGTGGTGGGTGGGAGTGTTCCCGTGAAACCTTCACACACTCTCAACATTTTGAAAGTTCCACCCGTACACTCCATGTGGGAGAAAACACTGAAATACTTTCGTGGAACCTCGAGCAAAACATGGGGCGGATGATTCATTTCGTCGGACATGCTCCAGTGGAGTAGAGTGTTGCCACATCCGAAAATGGAGACACGCTAAACAACAATGCTAAACGTCCTCTGGCAAACCCAAAGTGAAAGAGAACACATTCTTCAGAAACCGAAAAAGAAATGGTTTTCAAGCTTGAAAAGCTTGTGTCCAGGGGATGAAAATCTATTGTCTTCACCCAAGCTGCTATCATGTAAGTGGAACCAATGTGACCGTATTTGGTTTATTAATAGAAATCTAAAGTTCATGCGCCTATAATTTACAACATTTATGAACTCTGGTTTCATTCGACTGCAGTTCCAGGAGGATCAAGAGCAGAATTTAATTATAAAAATATGACACTAAAAGAATTCACAATAACTAAATGCATAAAAGTTGGAATCAGAAATATTGTGGTGTCTGATATATGTAAAATTAGACTATACATGACCAGTCAAAAGTTTTGATACACACAGCCGCCTACAAAGGAGAGTGGTAGAGTCGCATCACATGACCTGGCCACGTGACATAAACACAGTAGAAGTGGATTAGGAGGAGTTTGACCAGAGTGAAGAAAAAGCAGCCAATCAGTGCTCAGCATAGACCACCTCATGAAAATGCCTTAGAGGAGAACGTGAGATCAGCCAGTCCCTGAAGCAACCGAGGGCCTTGCTGAAGGGCCCAGCGGTGGCATCACTCGTATAACCACAGGACCTGAACCGGCAACCTTCTGTGTCCCAACCTACAGAGCTTAATTATAATTTTTTTTAATACTTTTTGTGCATCATGCGCATAATATTCTATTATACATATGCATACGCCATGTATTCCATTTTTAGTTATCTTAAATACAAATAAACCTCTCTATGGGTAGATATGTCCAAACTGTACTTAAATTTACATTTATTATGATTTAGTAGACATTTTTGTTTAACATGATGTAGTAAGGCCAAGTGAGGCAAGCAGCACATTACAAACGTGCGTGTTGCTGTGGGAGCGACCAAGTGCAGCTAGGCTGAGCTTCTCACGAATGCCCAATAGCAAGGGCAAATAGTGCAGGGGCAAGAGCTACACATCATTTCCCAGCAAAGCAAGAATGTAATAGAACAATTCAATGGTCAGAAGTACAACATTAAGAACATTCAGGAAACACAGAATGGCACCCGGCTAGTTGAGTCATTTCGGGAACAGATGGGTCTACTACCAATTCTAAATGGTCAATGGGGGCCTCAAAAAAACCTTCCATGTAAGATCAACAGTGGAGATCCTAAAACTAGAACAAACCCATCATTTTATATCTTGTCAGGAATGCTTTATAAGTGTTTATTTGCGGTATTCCCCAGTATTTAGAAATCTCAAAAAGCATTATTTTTGATATTGTAAAAAATACAGACGCTCCTATTTGTATTATACCGATGCGGAAATGCTGCATTGGGGTGATGTACTGTATTGTATAGCATCAGCTGTGATTGGAACCGATTTTTTGAACGCAAGTTCAAGAATGACGTGCATGCGTAGGTCAATACCACGAAAACAAAACATGCCTAGAATGAGCTGTACACTGATGGCATGTGTGGCATATGTGAAACCTAGCCTGCACGCTGCCCATTTAGTCACTGAAAGGTGTATGATGCATACCTCAAATCCCCCAAAATCGTCATCATCCATTCTCACGAAAACCTGAAAGACAGAAAATGCAGCAGTAAAAATGGGAAAGAATTTGATCACAAAAAACTTCAGACTTAAAAATATACTCGCAGGCAACAGCCCTTAGCTGTACACATTGATGCGTTAAAAAAAAAAAAATGTAAGTAAAATCTAAAGTTTGTTTAAGCAAACAAATAGCCAGAAAGAAAGTACAGCCAAAATCTCATCAATACACTCCCGGCTGTGCGTGATTTATGAGGTCAAAACGACATTTCTGCAGTATGTCAAAAGAGTTACGAAACACACTGCATTGATACAACAATCCTGCTTGTCTGAAGTAAGAGGCAGGTGCTTTAATCAGTTCAAAAAGTAGTTACATATGTATGTGAATATACTAATGCAAATACAGATTTATACATAAAAATGCACAAATAAAAATATACAGGCATATGACAAACACTAAGAACAAGGTATGTGTACGGAACAAAACAGTATCACAGTTAGCCGGTAAAACACGGTAATACTGCCATGTTACCATCTAGGTCAATCGCCAGCAAAGCGGATAATTAGCAGATATGGGTGAGAATGCCAGGCTTGATCCTCGGCTCCCAGCGAAAGGGAGGACGTTGCTTCCTCGTTCCCACGCACTGGTGGCATGATGTCAGGCCGGGCTGACCGAGCGCTTGCCGTTAAAGTGGCCCGGGCTCCCCGCCGCGCGAGTTCGGCCCAGACGTGTGGTATGCCGTTGTCCGCTTCACTTCAGCTCGCACCCCGAAAAGAGCAAAAACTCTTTATTTGCCCTCCCAATTTGTTTTGGGCTCGTCTCCGCGTTTCTCTTGGGTTTCCTTGATGGGGCTGTTAACTCGCTGCACATTTTTTACCCGCTGTTATTAAAAGCCACAGTTTTAAGAAACGTCTATTTTTAAGCCGTCGCTGTAAAGCCCGGGCTCTGGGTTTGGGGAGACGTCGTCACTGGCTTCTCGGGGTAGAGAGTCAGTGTGGCTACGGCAGGCCTCGTAAACATATTCTCTGCTCTTTTTGACTGCGGGAGCAAAGAACCGCTCTCTTTTAAAGCATTTTCTCAGTCGGTAACGTTAATTTGGCGACGCTTTGGATGGCTTTAAAGAGTCCCCGTCCTAGACGAGACAAAGTAATTATAAGAATCGCCCAAAAACTCAAAGCAGACCTCGGCCCACTCCTAAACCTGCTAGTTTTGGCTGCATATCCCGTGCAGCATAGGACGTACACTAAGAACCCCCTCGAAAAAATACAGTTGCGCTGGGCGATGTCGTCGGCTCCCGGGCAGGCGGCATTTCTGCCCGGGACCGTCTCCGTTCAGACATCCTGATGGAGTTTCCCTTACGCACCGACGGCAGCGAGCCGGCTGGCGCTAGCGCGCGAGGGAGCGCCCTGGACCCCCCACTCATCCCGTCTTGCTTGAATTAGCCCTCTTCGTTTGGCCTCAGCATTCTTGGCCAAAGCATTCCGCCCTCGTTGGAAACAATAGCACAGAGATGAAAAATCCACACTGACAGTTTTAAAAAGAAGGTTTCATTGTGCGAGTGCACTTACAGATGGATTAAATATAATGGATGTTAAACTATTTTGAACCCATCAGACACACAACACATTCAGCGAGGAATTGGAAAAATAAGGTTGTCCTGGGGGTCGAGATGGATTTATTAAAGGCCAAATCAATCAGTAACTAAGTTATTTAGGGGTAAATGTGCCATCCTCACATGGGTGACTCATGGAAATAGCCTGGTTATTAAAACGGGAATTTTCCTCTTTTCTTCAAAATAAAGAGAATCATTTACACATAATGACACACAACATGCAACAGATGTGGCCTTTAGTCAATATTCAGAGAATGCTCCACATACATTTCAGCCATCTTTTTCAATCTCTGCAATCAAGTCTCAATAAAACCAGTTAAATTTACCCCCTTCCCCATTAATTCCCCAAACTTAAACCAAAGGGACACCCACAGAGGGTAAAAACAGAAAGTACCAATAATGAATTTTGCGTTGTCAAGTTCCCAGTGCACTGAGTGCAGCTGGATCAAAAGGACACTCTAAAGTGTGCAGAGAGCCCAGCGTAGTTACAGTCCCTGGCCAGGATGGCAGCGAGCTTTTGGAAAATGCACAGACAGCTGCATTCTTGAGAATTAAGGCAGCACGGAGTATAAAGGCGGGCAAGGAGGTACATGCAGGAGGCCCGTGATTTTCTGGAACTGCCAAGGAATTTCATGCTTCCCGGTACTGAAATGAAAGGCATTAGCAGGCTGCTGAAGGCAGGCAGGATACAGGCAATTTCATGACTGCGCCTTGGACAACAAGGGCCAGGACGTGGCAGGCCTTCCGGACCTCCACAGCCGCAGCGGAATTCCAGGAAACGGGAGGCAGAGGGCCGGGGTGGGGGGGGGGGGGGGGGGAGTGTATAGATCTGATCCTTAGGAGCAATTGGCCAAGGAAAGTCATGTGACAGGAAGCCAAAGGAGGGGGC
>JAODKM010000058.1:27446339-27466992 GCA_026780845.1 Petrocephalus sullivani
CTTTTTAGCCCAGGGCTAACCACCTAGACTATTTTGGGTTTTTTTTGCCTGACTGTGTTTTTTTCATATGACCGAAAGACAGCAGGGGTGGAAGGGGGGGGCCCGCCCCCCCCCCCCCCCCCCCCATCCTGATCATGTTCTACAGGGGAACCACTGAGAGTGTCCAGACCAGCTGTATCACTGATTTGGGAACTGCAACGTATCTGACTGCAAGACCCAACAACAGATAGTGAACACGGATGAACAGGAGATACAATCCTGAAAGCTGTGAACATGTGTGACCCCAAAAAAAGACCAGAAATGAAGAGGAGTGAGGAGAAACTATGTCAAATTGTCAGTTTAAGCCATATATGTTATGCAGAACACCTGCAGTCATGCCATGTCAGTTCATGACTGTCATAAGTTTCTGAGGTGATCCAGGAAAGTGAGCAAATTTGAGATGATTAAGGCCGGATGTGTTATCAGACTCAAGGGGAACGGGAACTTGAATCAATGTGAACAGATGGAGAGTCAAACCTTAGATCTTAAGGGGATAGCCCTGAATAACGGTGAAAGCATGACAATTCATAAAAGTACAGATAAAGAAAAAGTACACATATTCAGCACATTCTTAAAAAAAAAAAGTGTTCCCTTAAAATAAAAATCTGTTATCGTTACATTCTGAAAAACAATAAAGAATGCGAGCATACCGAGGTGATTTGCACTTTAAGGTGCTGACGAATATTGTCAAAACTAATTATGTACAACAAAGATGCTAGGGAGGGGAAGAAATGACAAACAGCGTTTAATTGTTTCTGTGAAAACTGTGTTGTGTTTACCACTCCTCTACCTTTCTGGTGAACTCCTTCTAAAAATATGACGTTGTCGGGTATCCCACCCCACACGGCCGAGATCATATCTGCACGCTATTTCTCACAGCGTCACTGCACTATGGTGGAGGAGCATGCCGGTTACTATACCTATGTAATGACGACATCCAAACCCAGGAATAGCTGCATGCAAGATCACTCATATATGCAGTTTTCCATGCATGCATGCATTTCACCTCAACCGTGAAACGTAAGCGTTCAGATATAAAATACATGCACGCAGATAATATAAAATCAACTTCCTGGGAGTATCACAATTTGGTCTAATCACTCACTATCAACTTTAAGTAAATGATAGTGACAAATCTGCTTTCGTAATGGCACCTCGTACTTGAACGAGAAACTTTTTGGAGCCTGGTTTTGCTTCCTACTTCACTGATGAAAGTGAAACGGATTTCTGACATCCGCGTATAGTATTTTATCAGCACTGCTTTCTTTAAACACGCATTCGTGTGGGTATCTACATCATGTAAATCCGCAATAGTAAAATAAATGCTTTACCAAAAGGCTGGTGTTGCTGCCGGCCGATGAGCTTATTTCGAGTGTAACGATCTGCACCTGAAGCGGAGAGCCGACCCGGAAGTGCACGAGCCGCCGGCTGCCTCCATGCGTCTTACGGGGAGGAGGGAGGCGAGGACCGCCGACGTGTTGTGGGCATCATGCTACTGTATGTTCAGGGTTTCAAGCTTTTACCAGCCTCTGCATCCGTCCACTGCAAATGAACGCACAGCGGAGCATTGTTAATTTGATGCATTTTTATGTTCAACACAGTAATTACCTGTTGTGTAGTTGATTAGCGAAAATATTGTTGTGATGTAAACGGAATATACCCAAAACGTGACTCGCGAAACAAAAATATTGTCCATGAGCCAGATAGCAGTTTCCTAATAATTAAAATTCAACAATCAACAACGGTTAAAGATAAATTAGAATGTCTCCCTGTATTTGCTAAGCATAGTTTATAATCCGTTTGTCCTAACCAGGATGCTATCGAAATGCGTCGCGTATTGCTTGAGCCTGGCGGGGATAAGAATCGGCAGCTCCAAATGCAAGCCCCTGGTACTCCGTTTCAAAGAGTGGATTACTCCTTTGAGGTGAGTGGTCTCAAGAGAGTCCATTCTTAGTGAAAGAGTTTAAGTACCTCTGTATCTTATTCACAAGTGACATTGAGAAAGAATGTGAGATTGTACGACAGGCTGGTTTGGTAGCTGCAGTGAGGAGGTCCATGTAAATAAAGTGATTGTAAAATGACAGCTGCAGCTTACCAGTCAAACAAAATCCAGTTCCTCACCTAGGGTCATGAACTTTGGGTAATGATCAAAGTAACAAGCGACTGAAATGAGGTTTCTCCTTTACACTGTAGAGTGAGGACACTGAAACAGAGCCACTGCTTGGTCAGATTAAGAAGAGTTAGTGGAGATGGTTTGGGAATCTTATTGGATGCTACCTGGACATCTCCTTATAGAGCTGAGGAAGGCCCAGGACACGCATGGATTGCATCTCCCAGCTGGCTTGGGAACATCTAGGAAATCCCCAGAACAAGTCTATGTTCATGAAGAACTGCTCCCATCATGACCGTCACTTGGAAAAGCAGTGGGAAAATGATAATGATGACCTTGGAAAAAATGTAAAAGTGTTAAAAACCAACCTTGAATTTTTGAATACAATGGAATTTCAAGTGGCACAGATTGACTTCTTCCAGGCACTCTTACTGTAATGCTTTTCTGACGTACAGGTAGTCCCTGACTTACGATGGAGATGCGTTCTGATGACCCCATTGTAACTTTAAAATATCGTAAATCGGGACATGGCCTAGCCTACCCAGCAGTCTTAAAGAATGGTGATCAGTAAATTGTTAATAATTTTACAAATTACAGTACATAATTTGCAAAACAGCAATTTACAGTACTGTACTATATAAACGCTCACTGGCGAGAGTGAGGCATCTCACAAGGTGGGAGACATGAACATTCAGGCAGGGTCCCAACGTATCATCGTACCGCATACACTACTATGTTTGCCTGCCACGCAAAACAAAATATTTTTACAATTTTGTCATATCACTATCGTCATCGTAAGATGATGAAAATTGTAAGTCGAACCATCGTAACGCTTGGACAATCTGTATTAAAGTTACGTTCAGAACAAGAAAGGCACCTACCTATTTGAGGTAAATGTCTTGAGTAACCTTCCAATTTAAAGTCAAAATGACATATTCCAGAATTTTCCTGGCCAATTAGATAATCCCTGCATTTTACTGAGGGAGATTTCTCTTGAACTCTTTGAACCCATAATATAAAACATCTGCATAAAAACATGCTGTATTAATATTGTTGTGACAATAGTTTTAAATCATAGAAAACTGATACAGTAACTTAAAAAAAAAAATAGGTCAGTTCTAGAAAGCTTTTTAATTAAAACAAAGGAAAATAATGATAGAGGGATAATTAAGTAGTAATTTAAGTTAAGTTTTCCAGTGTAATATTTGTTATGTTGACAAGTCCAGAAATGACAATTACTCCTAACTTTAAACATATGAAAACAACAGTTTAAACAAGATTACATGCTCGCTTGCTGGTTTTTCAAACAGCCACTTGCAAAAAAGAGCCGTTGCTTTTTGATGGTGATGTTAAATCCTGTGAGAAAAAGCAATACATAGAACAGATATGACACGTACATGGGCATTCTGGGTAGTCAAAGAAATCATCCTCCATACTGTATTTCTTATTTAACCACAGTATACCTTGCTATTTCAGTACTACATTGACTGAAGTTAAACCAAATTATTTCCATGTATGCATTTTTTCAAAGCATATAAAAGGCAGATTGTATGTTGCAGTGATTCAGACATAAGTCAAAGCACACAATAAAGTGTAAACATCTGCCCGTCCATCCTCCCAAATGCATACTTAGCCTATCCTAGGAAGCGGAGTACACAGGAAGGGGACAACCTGGACAGGATTCCAGTCCAATCCAAGGCACGGATGGATGAATGGTTGGGTAGACAGATGCTTTATTTAAATGCGAGTGAGTGAAAACTGTTAAAAACTGTTCATATTATAAAAAGCTCATACATCGAACATAAATAAATAATAAAATAGTACAGATAAGTCAATTGTTACAGTGTTAGGAGGGAGAGTAGTGACCAAGTCATACATCCTTTGTGTTGCCAACAGCATTATAAAATCTCACGGCCATTGGAAATAATGATTTTATAAAACGTCCTGTTCTACAGTGCAGTGAGAGAAGACAACCACTACATTTGCTTCTCTGAGCCACCACAATGCTGTAGGAGGTGGTGACTGCTATGGTCAAGGATGGACTGTACCTTCTTCCCCATACACCTTTCCACTACAATTCCCAGTGAGTCCACAGTCCTGCCCAACACCAAGGCAGCTTTCTTCACCAGCCTCATAGTGTTCTTACCCGTCACCCCAACAGGCAGCAGCACAGAGGACTCTGGTGACAGCTGTCTGATAAAACAAAAACAGGATTTCGCTATGGGAATGTTCGATATACCAATTCACCAAACTGCTCATCCTTAGACTGCAGAAATAAACTACAATATAAAGTGGGAGTGGGCTTCATAACCCTAACCCCAGGGCTGTGTTATTGAGGCACTGTGCCACCCATGCAAAGAATGAGTAATCCACATTGGTTTATTCCATTTCCTGTGAGATGTTCTCTATTTTCCATATTCATAGACTATGACAAACAAAAACCCACAACCTTTCTGCACTGGTCTTGTATCATTCTGGCAGCAAGTTCAAAGAAAACAGTTTTTAATTTTATGCAGAAAGTATACAATTTTCTGCCAAATGGGTTATTGATAGTCGATTATGTTAATAAATACATGTTTTATTTATTTTTATTTAGCTTTTGCTGCCAGGTGGCCTTCAGATGTTTGTTTTCAGTAGCGGTAGTTCCAGAAGCTGCAGTTATCTTGTAAAATAAGTTCTTGCAATAAAAGCATTTACAGTTCAAGATCACTGACTTACAGAAAAGTAAAATGAGTGCAGTTAGGCTAATTTATCTCTGACATAAAATAAAGTTGTAAAAGAACACAGTATTTTTATTACACATAGATTTTGGTTTATAAAGCATGTCTCCTAAATTTTATTGTTAAAGTCAGATAAAAATAAGGGACTTATCCTTTTTTTCATCTAAAAAAAGACTGCTGTTTAGCTCTATAGTATAAAAAACAAAGTTTGTTTCTTTTCTGATTTCTAAAATGCACTATAACTTTTAAAAAAAAATATTTGCACTTAAAGATTTTAAGGCTCAAGAAACATGCTTTCATTCATTGTAATGCAGCAACATTAGCGAAATTTTAAATTTAAACAACTTATGCTCAGAGCTTGTAAGTTATTTGGACATAAGCAATGTGAAATTAATTTGTGTTTGTTGTTGATATTTATTATGAAGCTGCATCAGGTCAATGTCAGTTACAGGTAATCTTAGTGACACCCTTCCTCCAAAATTTCCCATTTCAGGCTTCCTGACAGCATGGTCATTGTTGTGAAGACCATCCACCTTGTTGATGGCTGAAATCTTTTATCTTCAGCTCCTCTATGCACTATCGTCTGAAGTGGATCTACAATATCTATAAAATGCCCAAAATAAGATTCAGTGTGGTCACTTGAGCTTCAAGGGACAGTCCAATACTGATGTGATCATGTGAACATGTGTAAATGTATCAAAGATAAACCAAATGTATTTTTTGAGTAAGACTGTATCCAAATTCCTGTGGCATTAAACCACTTCAGATGTTCAAGTATAAACTGGAGAATTATGTTAGTCCATTAACGAAAGTCCTCTCTTCTGGCAAAAACATGGTGGACCGCAACCTAGAATGTGCCGGTGTGGAGGCAATCAATCAAAATATTAGACCATTGGCTGTGTAACTGAACTGTACAAAAATGTCTGTGAACACCTGGATATATTTTAAAATGTATATTAGGCACGACATTTTTCTTCTTACCAGGGTACAAAATTCATCAGTAAGATTTGGGGCTTGCCATTCTATCTGGCCATTACTAAGATATATCCTACCATATTTTTGACTTTGCCATAACATGTACAGACATTTGTACCAGTGTGATAGTCACTCGTGTTTATGTCTGAAATGTGATGTATAGTTTATAAATTAGAATTGATGATAAAGTTTGAGCTGAGAAGTTCTTCCTAAAAAAAGAGGATGTATTGACATCTTCTCTGTTGAACCATTAACAGAAAATAGCAAGATTAAAAAATGTTTAAGTATTTTCAATAAATTTGCTCAAAGATTTTGAGCAAACTGATGTAGACTAAAGTTCTAGTGAGTATAATGGAAACACTTAAAATTCTCACACATAATCCTGTAAATCCATTCTGGGTCATTCATGTTCATGCATATTGACCATCCTTTCACCACCCCCAAAATGATGCCTTGGGTGGACCAGTCTAGGAAACCTAAGGGGTGTAAACATGACACTAGTGATTTCATGAGTAAGATAGCATGGAACACGATCCGGTCCACACACTGAAGCCATTACCACCAGTCTTAGCCACAGCATTGACGCATCCTATTGGTCACAATAAAAACACAAGGCCCGTGATCAACTGTAAATAGCAGCTACTCTTGGTGGGTGGGAGAGTAAGCTGAAACGATGGTTACCATGGTGTCTCTGTGGAAAACCTTGTCGACGGTCTTTCAGACATTCAGACGATACCCACCCCCCACGATCTGGAAAAGAGAGCGGGCAGCTTCAATCGGCTACAGCTGGGCTTCCCGTGAGGTTCGACTGCTGACAAATGGCACGCTGACAGCTTAGTAGGCCTTCCCAAAGTTGTCTCGAATGGGGGAGATCATTCGTCTTTGTTGCCGGTCATCGAGTGGATTTAGTTTTTTGTCCCAGTTTAGAAACCTAGCCTTTTCCCAGGGCTGTAATCAAGGGGAACGGGCTGGTTTTCCTTCCATGATTTTTCTTTCTTTCTCTTCCAGAACATGCCATGCTTTTTGTTTTGTCTCTCTGTACTATTTTCAGTTGGCTTTGTCCTTTAATGGTCCTGCACTTGTTGATCGTGAGTTCATCCCTGCAAGCAGTCAGTCTGTCTGCTCAAATTGTTTGGATGATTCGGGTATGAGGTGTGGGATGCTGTCTCTGGAGGTTCTGTAGGAAAGTTCGGCTTTAGTGACTATTTCCATCGCCATAAGCTTCTCTGACTTGTGCTGCTAATAATAGGAACAGCAGGCCAAATCTGAATCGTTTTGCATCAGCGTCAGACATATTTTCTCCAATTTCATATCATAACAAGCAACTTCTCAAGGTTCTGACCGCCACCACAGGCTGACATCACAAACCTAAGACACCAAGACTGCTTTAAATAGACTGATTGTCAAGAACATAAAGGGAACTATGGCCATCTGGGGGGTGTGGGGGGCTAAAATGTGTTTGTTTGAGCAATAATTTAACTTGAAGCTTTGTTTGAACATTACGAAGGACATGCTGAACTATTCACGATAGTGGAGTGCAATTGAACTGAACTGAAACAGCGAAATTCCACCCACAGACCATTATCGCATCTTTAGATCGTGCAGTAATAGAGCCAATCACTGTGCAAAGTTTGTAAACTCCAAGGAAGATGTTCTGAGAAAAGTATCAGACGAGTAACAGAGGCTGTGAATATCCCTGTAATTACTCAATCAGACAAGATTTTCCCTCGCCAAGCCATGGGCCCCCTCCACGCGCACTGACATTCTACCCACACAAGCTCTTACCCATAATGCCAATCTGTATCAGAGAGGGGCTGCCGCAGTCTGACACTGCGGCTGGTGAAAGCTACTCCACAGACAGAACACGACGTCACCGCTCCCTTGAAAACAGAAAAGCCTGCGACGGATTTAGCCGGCCTGCGGAATCCCACCTTCGTCAACAGGGTTTACAACCGAGCTATCTTTACCAGGGTCCGTGGAGCACAAGCAAAATAAAGTAAACTCAGACTGTGAGTTATGCTGTGTGTTTACTGGCTGTGGAGATGTAGTTTGTGGTGAATCACTGGGGTTTGGGCGACCGGGCCGGGGCAGGACGCTGGCCCGGGTGGTGTCTGTTTGGGGTTTATACCCAGGTCCAGCTGGCAGGGGCAGTGCTGCGGAGCTGAGGTGAACAAGTGAAGGGACCAGACTCTGGGCTGCCTGTGGTCAGGGAACGAGACTGAGCCCCCCTCCGTTCCCCGGGGATCCAGACCTGGAGCATGTCCATGACCTCAGACTAGGCATCATAGTCAGAGGCGTTGGGTGCTCCAGAGCATGCCAAAGAATCACAGTGGTCTGCCTCTTCCAGCTAACACTGGGCAAGAGGTAAATGCACTGCCAATCACTCGATGCTTCCAATAACAATGGACTAATATCTCTGCCAGACGGAAAAAATAATTTTCAGATCTACAGCCTTGCCCTCATATTCACAGTATACCTGTTACCAAACACTGAATTTTGAAGAACAGCGATATGTCAACATTACCTGACTTAGTCAGAGGAGAAGCACAAGCTGGTCCAAAGCATTAGCACCTCACTGTGCCTTCCTCTGTGTTTTCATTGGAGGTTTGCAAAAGAAACAGTACAATTTCTGTGAAAACATTCAAGATAATCATAATGATAATAACTATGCATTCCAGCCCCAGGCCAACAATACATTATTGTATGACTTGACGGCTTCACTCTGGACCTTGCCATCACTAATATAAAGTGCAAACGCTCAAACCTGAAAGGGAGAAACTCTCTGAACATCAATTTGAAGGGTATCACAGGCTATTATAGATGAATGCTGTAGCAGGAAAAAAACGTCTTTCATTGCGTGAGTTGCTACAGTATACAATAGCCCTTGGAAACTTCACGTTTGTAAAACTTCTACTACAGTGTGAGAGAAGTGCTGTTCCTTGTTGTCGTCACAGTTTTACTTTCTGGTACTTGGCCTGCTGGTGGGAACCAACCACACGCAAAGCCTTCACAAGACTGCAGGTGAATGAGTTTCTCACCAGGCATCTATGTTTTATTTCCATGGCTGTCAACGGCTGCTACAGATGACTAGCAGACGATGGCAAATCCTTACCTTTAGTTTCCGAAGAGCATATGTGTGCTGGTTCTTTTGTGAAGCCCTGAAACACGGCTCTTGAAGTAAACAAAGGCCTCGAGTGACTATTTAGAATGAATGATTGATGGCAGAGATGCTGAACACGTACAGAGTGTCTCCAGATACCTGTGAAAAACAGAGGAAATATGCTGCTAAGAGCTCAATGGGCTGGAAGCATATGTGAAGTTGAATGTGTGCAGCATTATGTTTATTTGAGTGGAAAGACAGGGTGAGAAAAAAATGCAGTGAGACTGTTAAAGAATGAGACCATTACCACATTGCTGGTTAGTAGCCTCATTGTCTGTAGATAAGCCCTCTGGTTTAGGCCTGGCACCAGTCTGTGGCACCATCGTTCTCACTGTGGAATCCTCTGGTACACATGGGCTGTATTTTATGACATTTTCCAGCAGAGTTAGTCTAGGCTGTAGGATAGCCACTTAATACAGCAGACCACATGACAAGCCCATGAAGACAGATGGGGCCCATATCAAAGAATATTCTTATCTTCATTTCTAGAAAAACAACAAAATCATTCATGTCACTTATTTAACCATAGCCAACAGACTGCCCCATTCCCGAAATGTCATACATTTTAAATTAAACCCACGTCACGTAAACACTATTTCCCCCCCATCCCCCAGACTCAAAGCACAGAAATAGCAGGTTTTCAACACTGGCAGTAAAACATGTTCTGAAACACATGCTTTTGTCAGCTTGGCTCCTACATAATTCTTGTGGTTAGTTTACTGTGGTTTCCATTTGGAAAGGTGTCCTTTGATATGATGTTAAAGCGGCCTTGTGTAATTCATACCTCTTAATTTTTCTGCCCAGCCGTGTTTAGGGACAGCTGAGCGGGGGCTGGCCTGCGGAGGACAGCACCAATGAAGAATGGAGTTTCCAGTTGAAACCAGAGGGAGGAGGCTGTCAATGATCCCGTCTTGTTTTGAGGTATAAAGT
The DNA here is from genome assembly GCA_026780845.1 of Petrocephalus sullivani. Taxonomy (NCBI): domain Eukaryota; kingdom Metazoa; phylum Chordata; class Actinopteri; order Osteoglossiformes; family Mormyridae; genus Petrocephalus; species Petrocephalus sullivani. Next base: position 27,456,274 of record JAODKM010000058.1, read on the forward strand.
GGGTGCAGACCCAGTGTTGATTGGACCCTATTGCTATTTCCATTTCTGGAAAGGAACCCAGGCACAAAAGTAAACTGTGCAACAAAGAGGCCAGTCCTTCTCTACATGGACCATCATGAACAGCCAGCATGGAGATTGAAGCCATGCTCTGGCATCTGTCAGCTCGCAGATGAAATAGCATGGATTCTTCTCATGTTTCACATCTGACTCGACAACACAAAGGAAATCAGACACTACTAGTGGCTATTAATAGCAGGGACCAGAGACGACACCATATATCGACACTGGTGCCCGGCGTGTCTGTGTGGCTTCTCCAGGTTTTGGAGAGAGTATATTAGATCCTTGGAACCATTTGGCTAGGCTCCCCTACAACGGTCTTCAGGACTCATCTTCACCTCTGTAACCTAAACACTTGAATATAGCAGAGATATAATGCAAAATACACACTATACATCCTCCTGATAACGTTACTCAAATTATTGAGGAAACTCCCTGTTACTTTCTGATAGAATGTCTTTTGTTCCTGTAGCGATGAACTTCTGTAAATAAATCATACAAGGGAACATTGGGAACAAGGTTGGGAATATCCTAGGAAGTGTAGCAGTCACCTCACTGACATGCTTAAACATTATTGGCAATTTATAAATGCAATTTACCATGTTTTCGGAGTGCAGGAGGAAATGTACACAAAACAGGGGAAATGTGCATACTCTACAAAAAACCCTCAATTCTGGCAGTGTAACGGCACACTCAGCCCACTGAGCTAATGTGCAACAAACACACTCATTTTAAGTAAACCAGAACAGTCACAGCCTTTGTAACTGTCTTTAATTTACTAAATAAAATAATTAACTAGGCTTTGTTTTTGAAGTATTGTAGTTACCCACATGTACATAAATATATGGCATGTTTGAATAGTGATGTCCAAAGACAATTTTGTTGTTGAAATGAAAGTAAGCCATCAGCAACAATCCACAGTATATTTCATTATATTCAGGTGAATCTAGTTATAGCTTTCAAAGAAGCTATAACTAAAAAAAAACTTTGTTGATAATTTGTAAAACTTGGAATGAAGTGCATAGTAACAATTTAAAATATACTCCCAGAGGCTAATGTATTCCAAACATGAATGTAATATGTAATGTAATATTGTAAAAATATTGTGTGACTTTTTAATGTGCTTGAATGAAGATTTAGCTAATTAAGTTCGATATTTGATCAATCATTTCTAAATGCTGGATGAATGAACAGTGATCTTACTAATGAGCAATTTATTCTAGTCTAGTCTCCAGGCCTGTTTTCATATGATTAGTAAATTAATGTTGGTTGCTTTTATTGTGCCTTTCGTACAGACAAATAGAAAGTGATTAGCTGAGAGTTAGAATTTAATTCCAGTACTTAAAGTGCTTCCAACTGCCTTCATTTAGGTAGTAATGAAGTAGGTATGGAAATGAAGAAAAAGTGAGTAATTTTATCTTGATAAAAGGAACTGGAGAGGTAAATTCCTAGCATACCTTCCTTGCTTAAACATTTATGGCCTAAGACAACATTCTAGGAAGTCCGAGTAGAAGCTCCTTGTTGTCTAGCAAATAGCCACGAGGAGTCACATGGCCTATTCAACATGGCCCCTATCCCATACTTGACTCCATGCCCCAGTGCATGATGCTGGTCCCCTCCCTAAAGGGTGGCAGGGCAATCAGTCAGTACTGTCTCCCATTCACCTTGCTAAACCACAGACCACCTTTTCCTGGCAAAGGTGAAAAGGCAGAGCAATGCCACAATGGCGACCCAAGAAAAGAGGGAGTCCTTATGATGATGGGATTCTTTTGTGAGGGGAGCTGTAGTACAGTATGGGCAAAAGCACTGAGCTGGGGGGGTGAGTGAAATGTTCCTAATTACCCAGTTGGTCTCCAAAGAGTTAAGGATGAAACCAGAAATTCCTCTCTCAGCATTTATATGTAGATAAGCCCTGGGGGGGAGGTGCATGCTTCCACTGAAATAATACAGCTGAATTCTAAAACCTCTAAAGGCCTCTAAAGACAATACAGGTTCACCTGTTGTGACCCATCTTTCCTTCAACGTGTTTTTCTGTCTCAGTGGGTCTGAAAGAATGACTGACATCACTAGACTCAGAAATATGACTGGAATTGTGCTTTCAGAATATCTGCTCTTTTTAATCCAATCAGCCTACCGCAGAAGAGTTCTAATCAGCATTACACATGCTGGCTTCTTCTCCACAGAACATCTTGCATGGTGTGAGGAACATTTTTCAGTGAGATATGTAAGTTAGTGAAAGGCAAAGGTCACAGAAATGAATAGATCTAGGGGTTAGGATATAATTGGCTCAGTTCTGAGATGCATGGATTAGTGAGGTAACATGATGCAACAAGCCAATGGTTCCCATTGGGAAACCAGGTGGCAGCAGCCACCACGATGCGTGTACTCAGGAGGGTCACCGCGGTCTGTTAGGAGACACCAAGGGAGGACGAAAGAAAGAGAGCAACTGCATTTCAGTGAATTGGTGAATTATTTTATGATTCAATTGGTATTTAAAAATTTCAAAGTTGCAGGCTTGAGGTGCTCATGAATTTTGGAGGTTATGTCTTAGTTTTTAAATTGTTACGGTCTGCCTTGATGAACAAATTAACAAATCAGTCAAGGAATAGCTAAAGGCAAGGATAACATAAGCAAGGTTACAAGTGTGGAAGCAACAGCATGGTCCTGGGACAGTTATGATGGAAGTGAAGTCAGTAAGGCGACAAACATCAAATATGTCATTCAGCTACACAAATATGCTCCCATCTGAAATTAAGACCACTGAAAATATTCTGTCATTAAGTCAGTATCAGTTAACTCTTTACAAGTCCCTTTAATGAGGGGAGGTATTATTATACGTTATTTGTAGAAGAGCAGAGTTTGTTGGGGAGAGGCGGGGAAAGTCTGAGCGGTGTATGGTAAATGAGTGAGCGCGTGGGCCACCGTCTGGTCGCGGAGACTGGTCTGCCCCTTCGAGTTTTCACGAGATGCTCAGCAAGTCCGGACGGCGAGTGACTGAGTGGCTGTCCAAAACCACGGCCCTCAGCGGAAGACCGGAAAACCCTGGCCAGACGGCAGGAGTGGAAACTCAGAAGTTCACTGGAGACCAAGATTAGGAGGGACACTACATAAACAACAGGGGTGTGTGGAACAAACCACTACACCGTGGCTTGGATTGCTCCCACACTGTAACCCACTCAAAAAGACTCACGTTGGGGAGGGGGGGGGGTGGGGAGGGGTTATTGCTCAATTAAAGACATTTCAGGTGTTAACAATTTATTTACATCCCCACACACACATATGTTTGTACATGTAATTATATATTGTGGCTTCAAGTTCTTTCTAAGTACATGTAGCATGTTGCTTTTGTCACAAAACTTAGTTTACATAACTTCTAGAAAGTTTTATTCCCCAGTTTCTATCTATCAATATCATATCGCAGGAATTAATAATAATTAATAATAATAAAGGAATTAATGAACTCAAAGGAATTCCCTTTCCTTTCCCGCCTGGGGTCTGGTAGTAAACTATAACTTTATAAACAATCATTTTCAGTTCCAAATAAAAGATAAAAAAAGCCAAATTGTTAATATGTGTCAGCTGTATGTGAAAGAGCGATCATGTTCATTGTGTGTGTTCTGGTTCAAACATTACCGTGAGTAAGCTTATGCATGCATCCAGTTACACATGCAGCATGTCTTCTGTTACCACAAGGCGGAGATGATGACTCGCAAATGATGTCAGTAGGAGATGTTAACCTTGTATATATGGTGAAAATCCAATGTGCCTTAGGATTGCGCACAGAGGGCCTCGGTTGAGGTTGTGCATCTAAGGTTGTGAGTTCCGATACATTTTTTTTTATAGAAAAACTGTATTTACAGTTAGGTGGAATTTCAAGAAAACCACAAAAAGAAGATTAATTCTTATATCTAGACTTTTCCAAAATCTATGTAGCTTCCAGCTCCCACTGGATTGCAAAGGAAGAGGAAATAAGACTGATATGAATTTCAGCTTTTCCTGAATCAGTAAGTCTTTTCATTTTTATGTTTTCGCAGTTCACATTTACACTGTCATACTTCATATAAGTTTAATGTCATCTATATTTTTTGCAGTACAGAAAAAAAATCTGATAATCTGATGCTACTAAACACATACATATGTCGTTTCTATAGTGTTTTCCTTTCGGTCAAGCGGTATAGTAGCTTAAAAGCCCCTTGCACTGAAAAATAAATTTTGGCCTATTGTAGAGAAGATACTTATAATATAGGTCATACTTCATGTTTTTCTTTTTTTGTGCTATTTGGACATTCTTCCAAATTTATTCCCGAAGTTGTGATAAATGCATGCGTTCGCATTATTCATGTGGCTGTCGAATTGAATGCAAGACCTCGGGGCTGGCAGAACGGTCCTCGTGTGGTCAATTTACCTCACAAAGCATGGCATTGTTTTGTTGACTTAAAATTTAATAGGGAACACTCAATAAAACAATGTGTAACCAATTCCCCTAGATAAATGGAGCCTGGCATTAAAGTATACAGACACCAGGGCCCTTGGGGGAGGTAGACCTCGAGCAAGCTAATTCCAAAGCCAACAAACTAAACAAACATGACAGCTAATGTGTCTGAATACCAGCAACAGAAAGAACAAAAAAGAACTTGGTCCCCGAAGGACATTTGAGTTAGACAAGTTCCAAGTTTTCTCTGGATGTGGGTAGCAGCCTAGCACAACCAGTAAGGGCTTCTCTGCTGAGATGATTAGGTACCTTGGGAGGATGGACAGATGTCTCTCTCTCATCTTCTCACACCTTCTACAGTCTGTCTCACACCGGATTGGTCCAGAGCCAGACTTGAGCTGCATATATGCCATACAAAGAGGCAGGCTGCAGATTAAGCTGTGGTTTCACTTGGTAGCTCCCAACTTTAACGTCTGCCACCTTGTATGTCCATAGTGATTTTGTACCTGGATTGAATTTTATAAGATTTAGCCAATTTATTATTAACATTACAAATGATGAATTGTAAATAAATTCTATGATCCTGTTAAAACTAAAAAATTCTGCATGTGTAAAAAATTGGGAAATTTATACATATCACTCAATTGCTATGTTTTAATAAACCCTTCCTTAAGAGGCCTCCTCATTTTAATGGACCCTCACTGCAGTATAGCTAATAAGCAGGTGTCATGCAATTCAAATTCTTATAAAACACCAACTGCATCGGATGGATACACAGATGAAAAAGACACCATTGACCGTATTGTGCTTAAGATCGTGCTGCTCACGCATCGTCATCATTCATGAGAGCGTTAAGCAGTTTGGGCAGAAAGGCTGGTGCTGATCCAGCCGGGAGGCTCTGAGGAGGGTCCCACAACATGTTCACAGCAAAATACAAAAGGCCTCTTGTGTTGTTTTCCAGAGCCGTGCCGTGATACGGTTCAATTGAGTCTTAGGAACAGAAAACAGCTGCCCAGGACCATGAGAATGCATCGCTGGCTGCGCGTTTCCCTTCTCACTTCCTATTTAGCACGGGTGGGAAGGGGAGGGTTTGAAACACCAGGACACAATGGGGACATGTGGTTGTCCTCCTGATAACGACCAGATGAGTATGGTGAGATCCATGTAACAGGAAACTTTTCAAGATTGATAAATCAGAAGGTGAGATTAGGTCTAAAATTTCATCTCAAGACATTGTCAGTGGTCTTCCTTCCATTAGTCTTTATCTCGTCTGTTACTCGTCACCGGGTCAGTATAATGCCCACAGCATGTTGGGAACAGCAGACAAGTCCCTCTGTTTCACCAGATTTTTTTTTGAGACACAACCTACAGCACTTAAATTATTATATATTTAACTGGAAGTGGACTGCTCATTGGATTTGACTGTCAGATACTCATAAAAGAAACATCTTAATTACATTCATGAACAGCAGTGTGCGTGCAAATGCGCAAACAGTCCTGGGGCAGTGTCAAACAAAAAAAAACAGTATCTGGCTGCCACTAGCTCCAGATCGATGAGTTGAACTAGTTCCCTCACTACATTCCGTACCCCATTTGAGCTGGGGTACGGAAGATGGGGAGTAGGCATGAGGAACACAACAGTACGTGCCTTTGTGAGAGCCTGTTTTTGAAAGGGGCGAAGAAAACTCCATAAGATTAAAAGCAGAGTTTTTTTTTTGATGCATGCTGCATTCTGCCAAAACGCAGCAATTTTCTAGGAATCAAAAACAGCTTTCCTGGCCCAGTTCCCTCCTTTACGGTCTGCTGCCAGGAAAGTTTTTTTTTTTTTCTTTTACCTGTTTATATGCAGGTAAAGTGGACCTTGCAGAGGGGAATCGTATGAGCTCTATTTTCCTACCGAACCTGAGGCAGGATACGAGCAGCTGGAAGCTGCCTGCTGGGCTGGGTGGGTGAGGGTCTTCTCTATGGCTAGGCTCTAGACTGCACCATAAGAGCTACGAGGAGCACTCGACGTCCTGGAAACTCTGCTCACCCATTCACGGGTAAACCACAAAGCACTTAGGAAACTAATTTGTTACCCACCAGATTGAACCCCCGTGAGCCTATTCTTTCAAGCCAGTTTTCATTAATTATTCTCAGTCCAAGCCTGACTAAAATGCTTAAGGAATTGTCTTTTTATAAACAAGTCACTGAGTTCACCCTTCAGACAGTGTTCCAGTGAGCAGGGATCAGGGATGCCAAATGTATAATGAATACCAATCCACCAAAATGGCTTTTATTTAGTAACACTGTCCTTCTTTCAACTTACTAGTTACACTAGGTATGTGGAAAGTATTCTTATTTGTATTTCACTTGTACAATAAGTTACTTCAGAAGGCATTCCTACTGAAAATCCATTTGTAAGCAATTCAAAAGCTTCTGAGCACACACTCAAACAACTACCATGAGAAAACTATGACCAGTTATGAGACCTTGTGTGACTCACCCTGCCAGAATGGACAGCACCCAAACCGCACCCCTTGTAGCTTTTGATAAGATATTTTATACTTCAGTAGAAATATACTCAAAAGATCACATCACTGCTGTACTGTATCATGTTTGTACTGGAGTATTTCCTTATTACGTCATTAAGCCATCAGTCCACCCTTTATGAACAAACTGCACAGGAATTTAGATATTCACAAAATTTCATCACTGGCTTAACAGATCAGTTGCAGAAAATTTGTTACTGTACAGGAAGTGGAAAAACACTAACACATTATCCATCTTCCATAATCGCTTATCACCTGCAGAGTCACAGTGACCTTGGAGCTTCGCTGAGGAAGCACAGAGCACAAGGTGGGGGACACCATGGATAGGACGCAAATCCATCCCAGAGCAGAGAAACACGCATCACACAAAATATTTGGTGCTGAAAAATCAGTGAGAACTGGGAGGCAGGATTTCCCCTCAGAGGTCTGAACACAAGTCATAGCTGATTTAGATCAGGCAGGTCAGCCTTGTATTGGGTTCAACGGCTCTCCTCCATGAGCAAATTAGTCATATTTTAATTTCAGGTTTTAGTGACATTTTGAAATGCTGCCTTGTTTCCAGAGCTTAAAAGGTGATCAAGGGGTTGAACTCCAGGAAGGATCTGGAGGACTATTCCTTACGATTCCCTCCTATTCCTTTTACTGCACTGATGTCCACTAGACCAGCCAAGAGGAAGCTAATGAAGCATGGGTCAGATTATTAATTAGGGCAGTCCGAGTGAAACAATACTCAAATCCTGGCTCCCGGTGTTTCCATGTTGCGTTATCGGACTCCCCCTTGACATCATCCACAGTCACATTAGGGCCGACACAGACCTCCTCCCTGGACTGACCTCAGAGGCCAATGTAGGTACAGAGAGGCAGCGCCCCAAAGGAAAACAGAACAGTCAGACAGGCGCTGCGGGGAACGAGCTCTCCCCTCCGCCCAGCTAAAAGATGCGAGCCGTAACATCAGCAATCCGGCTGTGACTAGGATGAGCGTGGCCAGCACTGGCCTCATGACAACTCATCCTGGAGATTGTACGCATTGCACTTTGAGTTTTGGAGGAGATTCTGCTGAGCGGGATGTGGCCTTCATAGGCCAAAACCTCATTTGAGCTGTTAGGTGTCTCCCTGGGCATGATTTGGGATGAGAAAGGAATGTTTCCTATGAACAAGTGCCAGTGGAAAGGGCTATGAGTTAAATTACCCATAAAACGTTTGTTTTCTGTGTTTAGTATTCCACTAGTACAAAAGGCAACTAGGAGCCCTCTGAAGTAGAGTGCTGCACAGGGACGATATCTATCCCCATCCCCCGGTCCCTGCAAGCACCTAAACCGTCCCCACCCCGTCCCCACATGCACAAAAATCACCCCCACCTCATCCCTGCATGCACCAGCACACCATCAGTACAGCTCAAAATTAAATGTCGGTATTACCTTTAAATATCTGAATTATTATATTACTCACTTGATACTGCCACCAGATGGTGTTTGGGTGAGAACAAATAAGATATGCATAAGAATATGCATACACAAGCAATTTCCGGTACTGTCGCCTTCCCTATCCCGTGCAGCCCTCTAAAGATCTGAACAATGCTGTTATTTACAGCAGTGATAAACCTGCACATCAGAAAAGGGCAGGATTTCCTCCCATGATGCATTTAACATTTCTGTTTTTACTGTTGTGCATTTTTTGATGCTTTACCCTTAAGATCATTGATAGCTTGTTCGTTCCTGGTATTCAGGTCCACAGTTGTTTTGAGGGGTCAGATAAAGAGACGCCTCAGCTTTCTTGGGTAGATTCTCACCATGGCAGCAACACAACCTTTCTGTGACTCAGGGGAGTTTTCAAGTCATACAGAGGTGTCCTGAGTCTCCATCTGGCTGCAGTTTGAAATATGTCTGAGGAACAGAGAGAAAGTTCAGCCTAATAATGTCACCAATTAATACATTTCAGTGTAATAGCATAAGAAGCTGGCAGAAACAGAGCCCCCCATGGTAGAATAGGAACAATATACGCATCATACAAGAACACTGAAGTGTCAAAAGAAAAGTTTAATGTAGATGGATTCCATATGTATCTGGTCATGGTGAATATGAAGAATCATTTAATCCAATGTTTCCAAATCCAGTCCTCAGGGATCCGCAGCCATGTTTTTGGTCCCTCCAAGCTCCCCTCCAGATAGTCCACGTTTTTGACAGGATTGGAAAGTAATGCTCTAATCAGAAAAAAAAATTAATAATTAGTAATATTTAATATTTGTTCCTAGATTTCCACTGATATTATCTAAACACATTTACTGATGTGCAGGCATCATTATCACTACAATAAAATTTGATTTAAAAAGTGCTAAAAGTCATACAGCACTATTACAAACAGATATGTTTCAAGATTATTTATTTAATCACAAAAATAACTTAGCAGAATACTGTGCTTTGTAATATATTTATTGGATGATGGTGTCACTTTCAAGTTATAATAACACAACGCCCATGTTTCTTTGAACTTCTAAGGAACTTCTCTTCTTTAGAAATAATTGGGAAAAAAAGACAGCGTGTCCTCTTTATCTTGTATTTGGTACTGGTTCAATTTCCACAATAGGTGTTTGGAAAGCTGCTTAACCTGAACTGTCACAGTTCATTTTCAGCTTTATGAATGACTTACAAATGTAATCTATTAATACAGTGAAAGAGTACACTAAACATATAAGTAATGAGTATAATAATTAAATTCTACAAAATCTTGAAGTGTTCACACATTTCATACTTTTAATTTTAACTGTATGCAGGATGGGGGAGACCATTCAAGGGTGCAAAAATAACTTTTTCTCAGTGATATACCCTTGTTTTAACTCTCCCAACACAATACCCATAAAGCCTTATTAAACTGAGCCTGAGCCTAGTCGAAACCCACTTCATGGCCTGGGTGCCACTTGGGCGCCCCCTTCCTGCCAATGCCGGCGTGGCAGGTCGACTCCCAAGCAGGGCTGGCTGCAAGCTCTTTCTCATAAGAGTTCCAGATGTGCACTGTACACAGACAGCATGCTGCACTTCTGCCCATCAGTCCCAGCCCAGCTGCAGCTGCTGCCGGTACCCCTGCCCAGCTGCCTCTGTCACGGATTCCAACCCCACTTCAGCCTCAACAGCCAGAGGAGTCGTCAGCACGGCTGAAACTACAGCACTCCTCTTTATTTTCATCCTTATTTTCCTTCTTTTATACCAGGAAGTTTTATTTCAAAAAGTAAGCAAACTGCTCAAGGCATGTGGAAACAATCCTGGTTGGAAGAAAACATGATCAAACGTTTTTTTTCCCCCCGCTACAATAACTTCACATTTAATCATCTGTTTCATCATACTGTGGCGTGATCACCTGGATTGAGCCTTATTTTGCTTTTCATTTCAGCCTGGAAATCTCTTTGAAGAACTTTGTTTCAGAAGCCGGCAGCCAGAAGTGTCCAAACTTTAGCAAAATTCAGTTTTGGGAACGTAAGTTTTGATCATCTCTTCCTGATTTCCTCTACTTTTGCAATAAGGGTGCACTTTGAAAACTGTCCATAAAGATTTTAGTAAATTTATGCAGCCTTGTTTTCTGAAGAGGCGTTTTTTCAGAAAAATAATTATGTCAGACTTACACTCCAAGTTCAAACTCAGCTGACACCCCTATTGGTTGCATCTGCAAATAAAACTGAATGACTATTAGGACTATGTGTTATATACT
>JAODKM010000058.1:27467092-27487673 GCA_026780845.1 Petrocephalus sullivani
TCAAACTCAGCTGACACCCCTATTGGTTGCATCTGCAAATAAAACTGAATGACTATTAGGACTATGTGTTATATACTTAACAACACAAAAGCGGACAGGGCAGGCTGTGAATATTGCATATTGCATGCTAAAACTTGAACTCTTTCCCTTCCACAGGAATCTGAATTCAGCATGTTTTGTTCCAGAAGACTACTTCAGCAGTGGAGCTTTGCTGTATTTCTCCTTTGCTCTCCTGTTCCCTATTACGGGAGACATATTGATGCACTCACTAACAGAACGTAAGTGCACTTTTAGCAACCTTATGTCTTACTGGGCATGTGTTTGAAAATATATATAATGGCACAAAATCATTTTTCTATTTTAAATTGTGTACAGTTTCAAACCTGAGTTAGATATTATTCATCAGTGCAATTAATATTCCTCTTATTGACAAGAACAGTATCAGCATGTCTGAGACGATAATATTATTTCTAATATATATTCAAGCACTGCTTGCATTATTAATAATGTTGTTGTTAATATTAAAAATCAGAGGTTTATAATGTGCTCTGATCCATTATAATGATAATGTACAGTACTTTATGACAGTACTGAAGCTCAATACCCTGTCTCAAGTGAGTCCAAATTGTTGGATCACTGAGTTCTTATTGTAAGTGTCAACTAGATCAGGAGGAGGCCTTGCACTGAGTTCTGAGCCAAAGAATGCCCTAGTCGATCAGCAACTGCGCAATGGCCTGCTACCTGCACTGTTTCTCCTGCTCCTGAGGTGCACAACGAGCACTCGTATGCAGCGCTTCTGAAAGAGGCAAAGACAGGTTCCTAGCTGTTTTCACCTAGGGCAGGTGGTAATGCGAGGAATAAGCCAACTTAGCTTGTAAAAGCCTTCCTTCTAAGCCAGCTTCTACCTAAGAGACATTCTTTAAGTCCGTAGGCAAATGCACAAACGTCTATGATAATGAACTATGATATTTCATGCATTATATTTCCACTCGAATTTACAGTTTAGCCCTGATGTAATGGGACCTGTCAGGTTTGCTCACAGTGCAGTCACGTTCGCAAATGCAATTTGTTTCAGCAGTTTTCTGGCACCAAGGACTATAGAATATTTACAATTCTTTAAAAAAATCATACTAATATGGATTTTAATCTCTAAATACACTGGCTTTGCAGATGAGAGAGTTTGATAGCATATGCACTTGTGTAATGGTTTGATCTCCTTGTCACTGCAATAGACTGATTAACAAACAGGCAAAAGTTTGACAGTGACTTATTCAGCTTTAAAGCAGTTGGAAGCAATGTTAGACTGACACTATTAGATACTATAAAATTACCCAATGAAAAATGTTTAAATGAAATGCTATTATTGTGCTAAATCCCTTTGCTAAGACTGTTCCCTTCAGTATCTGAGGTATAAATAACCGTTCGGCGAATACTCCTGTGTGTATATTAACACAATTATTGTAATTGCCATATATATATATGTTAGAGCCTTTTATATATGGCCCTGTTTTTTACGCACTAAAACAAATGTTTTTTTTTCTTCTTATGTCTTCAAAATTATGAATATACTCATTGTCGCTAAACATTTTTTTACGTAATTAGTCTTACTCACGTCTAAAGATCTTGGAGAATTATGAACAATATCGTATTATATGTACAGCGTATTGAAATACTTTGAAGTGAAGGTGATTAATCGTCATTGTTGACGCACCACGGCACGCAACAAGCAAACGCGTCCTCTGCATGTGACATGGTGGCACAGCAGCGGGCAGCTACGCGAGCGCCCGGGGAGCAGCGCTTGGGGACGGCACCTTGCTCAGGGTACCTCAGCGCTACTTGTGGGTCGGGGACTCGAACCGGCGACCTTTTTGATTTTGGAGCCCCTGTGTGTGAATGACCCGCGCAGGGCCAAATGCTCGGCTGGAGTGCGTGCCGCCTGGACGGGCAGAAGGCTCACCCCTTCGCCTTCCCTCATTTCTGCGCAATTAAGTGGGAGCAGAGAGAGAGCCGGAGGACGGCAAACGGGCCCCGCAAAGCCAGACGGCCGAAGGTCGCCGCGAGGCGGAGCGCGCGCCGTCCGCGAGCTTCGCGCGCAAACGCAGGGGGAGCCGCTCGCCGCGCGCGCCGGGAGCCACTCGGGTGCCGCACCTGCCTCCGTACGAATGCCGCGCGCCGCCGGTGACGCGTTTTAGTGACCTTTCCGTGGCGACAAAGAGGGCCTGCCAAGTAAGTGAAAAATACATTAAAAATAAAATTCATAATTACAGGAATGGCAGTTTCACAGCTAAAATATGATGAGGTACATTACAATAATATCAATATTAATGATGACGATGATAATGAACCACTCATTGTCCGTAGTAAATCTGAAACCCTCAATAATTTAACTGTTAATTATTATTCTTAAAATCCCCAACAACCAGAGAAAAAGGGATGTCTTTCCTTTTTCAGCAGAAGTGGCATCCTGAAACACTGTTTCGGCAGACCTGGTGAAGTCACCCGAGCATTTTTGGCGCGAGTGCACCTGACGTATAATTTTCGTATTAGCGAGCCGTGACGGCGCTCTCGCCGTCGTAAATTACAAGGTAGGAAGATGCCGAGAAAGTGGCACAGAGCAGCCAGACTCCTTAAGACCGTGCACTTGGCGCGTAAGCGGGATTTTAAGCACCACTTTAGCCGAGAGCAAAAACGTGCGACGGGCTTCGCGGCCGGCGCGCGCTGCTGAGGCGGCTCTCCTAATGGTGAGAACGGTACGGCACGGAGAAGGTGGCCCCAAAAGCAGGCGGAGCTGCCGACATAGTGAGATGGGTAACTCGGCCGTCCGTCCTCGCGGGCACCCTCCGGCGCGCGGCTCCGCGTGCACCGAGGACCTCCCTGTCATGCTCTCCGTATGCTCACGTGTGCAGCTTACTTCACACAGTAACACGGGCCCTTCGTACGCTTGGTTTTAAAATGTGTCTTGAGCGATCGTAACACAAGTAGATAGCGGAGACACGTCGCCATTTACACCTGCGCCCATCATGCCTCTCCAAGGTGTCCAGCTGACCATTTGTGTTCCGATTTCATTACAGCGCATAGTTATTGTAACGTCCTAGTCGGGGACGTATCCAGGACGTACTAGCGTCTATATTACAAATGGTATGTGCTCAAAAGCGTCTCACACCAGATGGCCGTTTACACGTGTATTTAGCGAACTGATAGCCCAAGACGTATTTTAAAACAGGACCATAGATGCGCTGCGTTTGTGGTCCTCATCTGAAGAGAAGATAAGAAATTAGCCATTAATCCCTGTTAGTCAGGTGACCATACTTTTTCTTGGACTTGTCCTCTTTTTTTTTGGGACCTAAAATGCCTGAAAGCTACGGGATTTCGATTTGTTTAATGTTGACATTTGCACTCTACTGTCAGAATACTTTCTGTGTGCATATTTGCTTTTGAGGCCCCACTTCGAGTCCCGCCCCTGGTGTTCTCTTTTTTTGCAAAAAAGCAAAATATGGTAACCCTAGTGTTAGACGCTGTGCCTGCTTAGGCTGACACCTTCCTCACCCCTTTGTACTGACACTTATACCGTGAGGTTTTAACCATCTAAACGGCTTTGTCCATTATTTTGTTCAATCTCACACCCTCCTTCTGTACCTCAACCTCCCACCACCAGCTATTATCCCAAATCGTTAGATAACAAGATAAGTTAGCCAAAATTTTGCCATGTCTGTCCCTTCCCTCTCTTTCCCTGTGGTCACTTCTGTGTTCTTTAATTCAAGAAAACATTTGTGTAAGAGATTATGTAATTTACATATGCTGTAGTCAGCCAATACCAAAGTGGTAAAATAAGAGGTCTTCTCACCCAAAAACAACACTGGGCTCCTTCAAGGTAACAGCAGAAGGCCCTGCTGTTGTGCCCTTCAGCAATTTGCTCAACTTGAATTGCTTTGGTAAAGTATTCAGCTGTATTAAAGTATAAAATTATCATTGAATCGTTTTAGTCCCTTTGGATAAAGACAGACTCCGTATGGTATATATGGTCTGTTTATACTGCCACCTACTGTTGGTTTTAAAACAAATTTCATCTATGGTAGATCACTAATGTTATATTAAAACATTGAAAATTGAATCATATAGTGTTCTGCAAAATGCTATAAGGAATACTGTGATTTCTTTTCCTTAGCTTGGCATCAAACAAGATTTTTGTAGGCTTTGTTTTGTATCTAGCTTTCTAGGCTAGCACTAAGGATGTTTCCAAAGCTTGTGGCTTTTAAATTCATTGATATTTTAGTGTTTATCGGTGTTATTCTGTCTCACTGAGTGTTTTTGGAAAAAAATGGAAAGGTGTGGGGTAAATATAGACAAGCACTTACGTCACAGCCGTGGTAAACAATGAAAGACTGAGTGTTCTGGAAGCTTTTAAAAATTTGCTCAGTTTTGCCTAGATTTATTAATAGTTTTATACTTTTAAGACATAAAACTCAATGTTTAGCTGCATTCATAAATTTCTGGAAGACGATTAATTTCAGAGAGCGTGTGCGTCGATAAACATGTGTGAACATGAGTCAGACTTTACAGTCTAAAAATACGGAAACTCTTACAGACTTCCCAACTTGAATGGAATACAATCAGCCCAATAAACAGGCACCAACTACCAGGGTTAAAACATGTTAGTTTTGCCTTAAAAGGATAACCTTGGAGCCATACACAGAGCTATATCTGTCAATGATTTAAGTGGGTGTTTAGGTTTTCACCATGGAGATTTTTTTTTCATCTAACACAGGATTAATTTTCTCTCTTGAATGTATTTCC
The DNA here is from genome assembly GCA_026780845.1 of Petrocephalus sullivani. NCBI lineage: Eukaryota > Metazoa > Chordata > Actinopteri > Osteoglossiformes > Mormyridae > Petrocephalus > Petrocephalus sullivani. The sequence goes on from JAODKM010000058.1 coordinate 27,471,887, forward strand.
ACGGAACTGAATCCCATGTAGGAGCTGAGCCTCAAAATGTCTCATGGAGCGTTCCCGTATAAACAAGCCACCGGCACTGTAAAGTGGTTTTTGTGCATCGGCACCGGGTGCCAGCTCCCTCGCAGCCGAGGGTGGTACCGATCGGATTTATTTTAGTTAGGGTGCGAGGACCTGGAACTTTATGGGCTTCAGGTAAATAAAATATCAGACTGACGATGGAGGTTGTCCAAGTTTCAGTAGGCTTTGATTGCCTTAAGTAATACCACATTGAACGCGGACCACTTGGCAATTTTGGCAGTGGCTGATTATCTCTGTGTATGAAATTCCATGGGGGTCCTGGGAACTAGAGCAGGAGGGAAAAAAGGGGATTCTGGGCCGTGTGTGGGTTCATGTGTGACATGCATGAAGCTAATCCCCATGTAACCATGTATGGCAGTATGGTCTAGTGTCTCACATTTATCCCAGAATGCATTCCAATGGGAATGACAGGTTTTTGAAGCCAGGGTAACTGAGATTTATATCCTGATTATAATTAAGTGTTCAGGTAAAGCATAAAACAGGAACCATTTTTTTTTAGATTCATCAATGCTGCTGTTTAGCAAATTTTCACATTCCTTGTCTCACCATAGAGAAAAGTGTCGTTCTTTGGCATAGTCTCATTTCTTCCTCTTACCTGCTCATCCTTGCCCCATAGGAGGCGCTCCGTGAGCCATGCCCAGCTGATGCACGACAAGGGGCGCACGCTGCAGGAGTTCAAGCGTCGCATGTGGCTACAGGAGCTGCTGGAGGAGGTGCACACAGCGGAGACCCAGGAGCCACCTGGCAGGAGCACTCCTGGAGGGACAGCGGGTGGCATCACCGGGGGGGCTACTGGGGGCAGTCTCCATCCCAAACCCTCCGGGAGCACCAAAAACTACCCCATGGGCTTCCCCTTGGAGGAAGAGGGCACCAACCTGCCCCAGGAGACCAATAAGTCTGCCAGTAAGGCTGCCATCAAGAAGAAAAAAAAGGGAAGAACTGGGAAGCGACGAGAGGCTGAAAAGAAGAGGCGGCGGACGCGTTCTGTCCCGCGGCCTGGGAGCGTCCGCCTCCTGGACTGGGGCTTCAGACTGGCCAAAAAACTACACTAAGACCCTGTCAGCCTCTGACAAAGGTAAATACAGTACCTGCTGATGGATAGATGGCTGGACGGAGGGACGCCTGGATGTTTTATGGCAGCATAAAGCATCAGATGTTAGCGAGAATGTTACCGCGACATAGCCAGCGCTGAGGAATGAAAACTAAATCCAGCTCATGTAAGGGAAGGTTAAATCCAGAACGTTCCGCTGGCTCTCCTCCCTTAGACACATGGGGCAGCAGAACTGAGGAGTCTGACGGTCTCGGCGCCGTGGCGTCGTTCGAACCCCGCCAGGCTGCGCGCCTTCGTCCCGCCGCCTTGAGCTTCCGTCTCAGGGATCGGGGGGGAGGGGGCTGTTTTCTCAGTGTGGGGTGTCTGTTTTGCATAATGGCAAGCATGTGGCCCAGACACCACCCCCCCACCGCTGTGAGGAGCTGAGGAGGCATCCTCTCCCAGGCTCTCTTGCACGAGGGCCCCCTTCCAGCCGGTGCCACTCCTGCCCCAGCCTGATGTAAAACAGGCCTCTTAGCTGGCTCAGGAACACAGACTCAGTGCCGGGCTGTTCTTGGGGAGGGGCTGGGTTCATTCAGTCTGGACATGCGAAACCATGCTGTCCAAGATATTAGCTAATCCTGATGGCCTCTTACCTCCCACATTAGATACAGAAGTGGACTAAAAGGAGAAATCCTTATTAATAATAATAATAATAATATTAATGACTTAATCCTACCTTCACATAAATGTGTATACACATATATGTATATACAGTACTTATGTTTATAAACTTTTGAGTTTAGGAGTATGGGAGGCCATGAGTTTTAATTGTAAGGTTTCTTAACTGTATGTTTTTATTCGTTTTAAATATGTTGAAATATGCTTTAATGAATGTTGGAGCTGAATAAAAATGTAATTATTCAGGTGCTTGGTTATTGGGTGACAATAATGTTCTAAAATACACAAACTAAATAGACAAAGTTTAAATAATCACAAATTATAATAGATTGCGTACTTTTAATCTGTTTTTGTTCAATCCTTTTCATTTTTCTAGTGAAATTAAAATGTACGAGGCATTTGTAGTACAGCAAACAAGTCGCCATTCTTCTTTTGTTTCCTGTTTACAGATGACCCAGACACATCTGAGTGGGACATCCAAGGACTCATTACAGTTTTCTGTAATAATGATTGTTCTGAAGGTATTAGAGAAAAATATTTATTGTTTGTAAATAATTTAAACACACCAGAATAGCGACTTAGATAATAAAATTGTTATTCAATGCTCTGTGGAGCTTTTGATTATTGTGAATATTTCCTTTGTTGGGACTACACCAATTATAAATGTCAGATTTGCCCTAATTTATTTTTTTTTCTTCATGGTGTTTATATTTATTTTGTAAATGTGTAATGCTGCTGCTGACTTTATATATTTTTGTAACATAATGCACTTTAGATAAATGAGTATATATATCGAGTCGTCGTGTTCATTGATGTAATAAAGTGTTCTCTTTTTGTGGTTTATTTTAATTTAGAAAATCCTGAATGCTTGTATATTACTTGTATATATTTAGCTTGATATTACCAAGCTGGTTTGCCCCCAGAAAAACTTGTATGTCAATCGAGTTCCCAGCAAATCTGATTTTGGACCTGTTGGATATTCTCTTTGTGTACACAATGGCTTAAATCTCTTCTCAATACCTCACATACAGCATGTCTCTATTCATAAAAGAAACAGCTCCACCTGTATGCAAACTGAACACCTAATAATTGTTTAACACTTGCACTGAGATGACATCCTGTTTTGAATTGATAATACATTTATATTCATAGTATATTGTTTTTATTTTTTTTTTGGCAAGGCCTTTTTAACAAATTAAACGATGTTCATTTCTTTCATTTTAAATAGTATCATGTCCACGGGCTCTTATAACAGGCACTGGTGCCTCCTAGTCCCAGAGCAGTTTACACAAAGCAAAATGCATTTGGATGCAACAGAATAAAGAACTTATTTTATATTCTGGTTAAGTGTCCTCTTTCCTCTAAACCATCAAATAAATAATATGCAGTTATTATTATAGGGGTTTTCCCTACAGTTATATTTCTAACTTGCTTTAATAGCATGACAAGAAAAATTTTATGATATGCAACAAGTGCACTGGAATGCTAAGTCTTTCTGCCATAACAATGTACAATAAATAATAAATAATTAGATGTACAATAGCATAGTGAACCCTAGTAAGAGACATTACTTAGACACATCAGTATTCTTATTTTGTACTCAGGATTTAGAGGGACACTAGAAAGCTCTTGTGCTGAATAGATATATCATCGACCAAGTATCAGTCAAAAAACAGCAATCATCAGCCTGATAAACTGTACCGGTTAGTATGGTGAGCCATACATGTTGGTTCCTGGCTTACCATTTTGCAGGGCTTAGATCCAGCCCTGCCCTGCATGTATAGAGTTTGCATGTTTCCCCATGTTGTGGAGGTGTCCACCTGCTGCTCCAGTTTCCTCCCACACGCCAGCTAAGCTAACTGGCATCTGTACATTTCCTGTACCGTATGATTGTGTGTGAGAGTGCACGCATGTCTGTGTCCTGCAATGGACTGGCATCCTGTCCTGTCCTGTCCTGCCTCATGTCCCATACTGCCTGCAATCTAGGGAGCTCTAGACCCCCTGTAACCCTGTTAAGGATAAGCAGATGGAATTTGGACAAATGGATAGAAAAGTAATAACTAAAACAATCAAGGCCAACAAAACCTCTTTCAGATAACCAACCTTACCATTTGTCATTGGATTATTTCAATTAAAATGTTTAAATTCAGCCAAAATAGACAGGATGGGCCCTCTGTATAATGACTCTGTATAATGACTCTGTATAAATGGCAACAGAAGAGACAACAGTTTGCCAAATAGATCACGTAAGGTTACTGCTGACCTGTGATTTATCTAAGCATTTTACAATTTTAATATGTCATCTGTGTTCAAGAAAGTCCATGTTTTTGTTGGAAGGATCAGCTGAAGTCAAAAGCCTGGAAAACTATCCGCGTCGATCGTTTAATATCATCTAAATGGAAAAAATGGTGCAGGCCTCTCAGGATCGTCATCTGAAAAAGTAGCGACAAACTCCAATGGACTACATTTTTCTCTTTATATTCGTGTTTCCCTAGATACAATTCAAAACTGCATCAGTTCCCCAGAAATTAGCAAGTAAATTGTTTCACCATTAAGTTTACAATGGTGCTGTGTATTTCGCTAATCAGTAACACTTAAAGTTTCTCTTAAACAAAGCTCTCCTGATGGGTTAATTTCATTTTCATTTAAAGTACCTGCACGAGGCCGTGTTTCCCTAGTTAGGAAATTGCTCCCATATGCTGTTTCTGCCACTTTTACCAAACTGATACTTCAATTAATCCCAGAGTTTGAAAGGTTCAAGTGAAATCCAGAAATAGCTACAGTGTATATTTGGACTCCTAATCGAGTCAGAGTTTAACCAAAATGTCTTCGGCGATTTTTGATGACATGCAATTTATTGTTACAGCTGCGTAATCCTGTTCCAAGAAACTATGACCCCTGTAATGATGCAAATTTTATAATCATAAAGTTTAATGGCATAGAGAGTCCCTGTTCTAGATAAAATGACAGTGAAATAGTAATTATGAAAAAATATATAATAATTTCAGTGAACACTGGAGGGATAGAGTCCTCACACCTGAGTTTGAACAGCTGACCTAAAGGTTATTCCAAAAAACCTCACCCTAAGTTCCTTGGGGAACACTGGACAGTCCACATTTTTGCTCCCTTCCAGCTCCCAGCCAATCAGGATCACGAAATATCTGGTACAGGCAGCTGGGAGCTGGGAGGAAGCAAAAACATGGACTGTCCTGTTTTCCCCGGGGACTGGGTTGGGAAAACACTGCTCTTAGATTAGCAACCCCTTAAGTAAAGCTACAGAATATTCAATAATGTAATTGGTTGCCGCACACTCTTGTTAAGTGCTTTATATTCAACAGTTTGCTGATTTTCAGAGGCGCAGAGAACTGTTTGGCTGTTTCATGTATCTAATGAGGAAGACAAACTTCTGAATCTCTGTCTTCATTGACTTAAAATGGTCTGTCTCTAAGCATCATAGACTAATGAGAAGCTTAATAAAATGATTGGTCTCACAGTCAGGAGGTGCAGAGCTGAACAGCAATCTTTGAAAGGGGGGGGGGGGGGGTTTGGTGGTGGCTACCTCGGTTTCCTGTGACCCCACAGTGACTCCCTGAGCTTTCTAACAGAGAGCTTGGGGGAAACGGTACCCTTACTGAAGTCCCCGGGAGTGCGATCAGATTGCCAGCCTGCTCCTGAGACAAGGTTGCAGGTTGCACCCTCCTGTCCATCTGCCACTGTGGCTTACCGTGAGGTCTGTCACTCAAACCCCCCCCCCCACCCCGCCCCACCTGCTGAAAAAGAAAATCCTAAAATCCATTTCCCCTACATGTTACCTGAACGCAGGTCATACCAAACTTTCATGGCGGTAGAAATATAATCTTGGTGTGGGTGTTCCTGCCGATCCTCCGGCGGATATGTGGCTATAGGATGGGCGGTTTGAAAGACGGGTGGGTTTTTTTTAATGCGTTGTATAAGATATTCTCAGCTTCTTTGCCAATGTTGCCATGATTCAGGGTGTGCAGTCTTGACATCAACGGGCATGGTGTGGCAGACAGTAGGGGGGGACCAAACCAATAGAAATTCGGCCAGATTCAGTGGGATATACAGTGAACGTTATATGAAAGGCTAGACAGACAAACTCCAAGGTGGACACTTCATATCAGCTACGCACTCCACTTAGAGGCAAATGTTTCACTTGTGATTAACTCTCACAAACGCTTGTTTAATACCACAACAGTCTCCCCTCAAAAATCAAGTATTTATGCTTTATCTTCAATACAGTGACTAAACTACCCCATAATTCAATGAGAGTATGAACTTTGAGAGTTGAGGACTGTTTAAGATTCACACTGGTCATTTGTCAAAAGGTTTTTCTTTTTCTTTTAAATGAACTTGACCATGAACATGAAGTTAGTCTGGGATGGTGCTCAGAGACCGAAGTCATAACACACAGTGGTTGGCTGAGAGATTTAGATTTTCATTGGCCTCAGGAAGATTCTGAAAAGTCATACACTGCTCACTGTTAAAAAAAAAACTGAGACCCCAGTTAGTATTTTAATTAGAATAACTACATTATATGTATAAACCATTTTCCATTTTTTTCCCTAGAAAAAAACTGTATTTAAGAAATCCTGAATTTTCCAGGTCCCAGCTTGCCCACAGTGACCCTAACCAGATTGTCCAAAATCACCACGTCCCCAAGAACCCACCTCACAAATGGAAGTTGTTGAATCTCAATTAAGCTTACCTCTGCACATAGGATGCCAGCTCTGAAGAGGGCCAGAGAAAGTGAAGAGGGCCTGGACAGATATGCATCAGGGTGGCCTATCTAACTGCAGGAAGGGAAGTCCTCTCACATGAAGTTCTTAAGTATCATCAAGTATCCTTGCATGTCCTCCTTAAGCAAATAGCAGAACCTTTAACTACTTCATTGCCAATAGGACACCATGTTAATACTATTCCACAAAAAAATAAGACTGTAAAGACGCTAATGCTAAAGTCTTTGATGATCAAGCAGCATGCCAGATTTTGACATCAAAGAGACTTGGCCAGTTAAACTGCCAAAAACATCTTGACAGCTTCTTACTCAAATAAACTCAGATTCTTTGGTTGGGAGAATGGGTGAAAACACATTCAGCCTCTATTCATACTCATTTCATCCAGTACTCTCTATTGGCTAGACCAGTGCAGTACTTTGACCTTTTCCCTTAAAAGGAAGGGAAGGGTAAACAGTTACGTCCAACAGAATCACACAAGCAGTTCCGAAACTGCAATGAATGCAAATATGCATGAAATATGCAATGCGTGACAACACGCGGGAACAGATAGATCGGGCTGATATATTCATCAAGGATCTCTCAGTATTCACTGGTCAGCTGGCACATATGGTCTCAACAGCAAAACTGTTTGATTTCCGAGTCACAGGCTTCATAGAAGTAGGAAGCACTGCTCAGTTTGTGTCACGGAGCGCTGCACTAACGGAAAACAACCATGGCTTTCTAGTTAGGAAGATCAGCAGCCAATACAGACTTACATTTAGTATATTTGATGGTTTGTGTTCTGGTATCTGCTCCAACAAAAATGTAAGGCCACTGAGGATGGTCGGGCACTCATGCAAAAAATGAGGACAGTGTCGACAGGCTAATTTCCGGCGTGGTTTGCTCTGTGAGGGGGGATGAAAAGGTTTCACGTCAAAATAAACTTGAGTGGACTTAGGAAAAGGAACCCAGCTTAATGGCTTTCGCATTCCCATCCTGTATCAGTCCACGGCTTTCAGATAAGAGCAATTGAGTGTGATTTTCAAACAGCCATTTACAGAAGTGCAAAAAGAATAGAAGTAGGAGTGTTGGCTTGCAGACCTTCTTGAAGCGATTTCCTCAAGCTCACTCAATCAAAGGTGCTTGAATAAGCACAGGGCAATTTAAAAGAAATAAATCAAATAGCAAGTAAAGCACTGAGTGGCATGGCTGTCTGGTAAACATCTCAAGCTGTAGATTGGTACCCAATCTTCCCTGAGTACAGGATGCTATTTGACCATGTGTAATTTCACAAGTCCCTTACCACAGTGATACAAGCAATTTGGTGATTCTACATCAGTTTTTGCTCTGAGCTTCAGTGAGTGGCTGTATACAGAGTACACAGAAACTGAATTTAACTGGATTACCAACTTAGGCCTTGTCCATACATACACGGGTACGTAAAAATCGCTTTTCCTCCTTCGTTATATTAAAATAAAAAATCTGTCAACATCAAAACACTAAAATGTGCTGTCAAGAGCTTGCCAAACCAACAGGCAGTGATATAACTCTAACAGTGAAGTTATGCTGGCCAATCAAAAACCGTAATACCAGTTCTGCTAGGCTAAAAACGTAAACAGCAAACAGTGCACACTCTAACGTCAAACAAAGTAGATGACGCACACTGATGTTGCAAGCCAAAAACTCCTTTTTTCCTGTCTACACGTCAACGTTGAAAATGGACCTTCTGAAAATCTTCACCCTGGACGGAGTTTTACAAAAGCTCAATTATCAGTGGCATATGACACCATTTGCATGCGGAGGAAAGGCCAAAACGCGTAGAAAAAGCTACGTTTTTAAAAATACTTCAGTCCGTGTGGACTAGGCCTTAGATGCACCAATAAGGCAAGTCAAGCTAAGGAGGAATCAAATCATTTATCCCCAATCCAAAAGCACCTGTAGATCCCTTAGAAGGCCTAGGATCTTACAGCCTTGCCAAGCCAAAGGAACAAAATTACTGAAACAGCCAGCATACATGCAGAGCATTTGCTTATCCACAGGGAAGACAGCTGCAGGTTGTTGAGGGAAAGCATGGCCTACAATCAAGCTCTGCTTATAGACCAGTCATAACCTGCACCTGAAACACCTGCACATGGGTCAGTTCTTGCCCGCCCGACACAGCAGCTTTTGTGATCATACTCAGAGATCAGCCTCTGAGTTATGATGCTCATTGCACACTTAGTCTCACTCCCGGAAGGCTACACTCAGGTTTACCAGCCGTCACCACTCACAGGCACTTCATTATTCCCATGTTCTACCAGACATTCATTTGAAGGGTGGTGTGTTTTTGCCCAAAATGTCCAGCACAAATGGATAACCTAATTATATCAGCCACTGACCGGACCACATAAACCTGGGAGATGGCTGGAATGAAGAGGGACCAGGCAGCTGGTCACCAGGAACTAAGCTTGGCTCCCCAACTATTTTATTTCTAGTTTCGACATTTTTCTGGGTAGCCCAGCCCTTTGCAAGCCACCCCCATGATAAGTTGCCAAGTGACTGGAGGGAACTTTTAAGGAATGGAGATACTTTTGTCCTGTTAGAAAAAAAAAAGCTTCAATCAAACCAGCTGAAATGAGCAGGTGTGAAATCAGGCTCTCCAAGACCCAGTGTGCACCGCCAATACCCCCGACATTCCACTAGAGGGAGCCAACTGCTTGGCAGGGACACAACAACCCTAAAATGACAGGAAAAAAACAAAATCTGACACCATACATGCTTTCAGCAAGGCTGTTCAATGTCAACACCGGGGTAATCTATCACTGGTACAGAACGGTTTCGTAAGGTTCCTAGTGTTTCCATTGTATCAGCCAGTTGCTTGGCAACCGCCAATAAATTTTATTGCATGCACATTTAATGTTTATGACCTAGAAAATCTAATGGATTGAACGTTCACAATTTAAATTTGGATGGCTCTGTACACACGCAGAGGTACAACTACCCTCTCACTACTTATGATTACTACCACATTTACAGCAATCTACCGTTTCTGCTTTGCTAAGCATTATCAAAGGGAACAGTTTCTCTCAACCATCAATATGTCACATATTTTATTGCATTTGTCTCCACTGGGTTAAAAATACAGCACTGTTGTGAGACTGATACCCATAACTGAATGCCTGATTAGCCAATCCAAACCGTGACCACGTTTGAAGCAGCAACAGCAGACATCAGCATCACCGTGACTTCCTGGGCTTGCGGCTCTGATTTATACTCCACATGAGAATCAGTCATAATGTACCTACAACGCACCGAGTCAAACGCATTATTAATCTTCGGGCACAGAAACTGCCGACTGCTTTCGATAAGAACGCTACGCGTACAACTGCTACGGCGGGATTCATTAGCTGACATCAACACTGACACAATGAAGTAGTCTGACGTACCTTCAGATTGTTATAACAGTGGATTTAACAATGCTGAAGACCTTCAGTAAGAAGGTCAGTCATAAAACCGGGAGAACACGCCGTCCGGAGGGGAGAAAAAAATAACAAGAACACATGGGAATAAGACTTTTCTTTTAATTCTCCAACACACAAAAAAGTCTTGATATTTGACCTAGAAGAAAGTGTTTGGTCTCTTGGTGGTGAACCGCGGCTTGTGCTGTCGCCGTAGCACCCTGTGGGGCAGAGGGAACCTGATCTTGGAGTCCTGTTGGCGGGAGAGACACAGGTTACCCCCACGCCGCCGGGGAAGCAAAAACGCACCTTCCTACAGCTGGCCGAGTTGCGATGGAGAGCCACTCGTTACTCGTTACTTTTTTGTTGATAGATCGCCGACTCGGAGAAATGGTTAGAGCAGGAGAAAACGCCCAAATCCTAACAGCATGCATCCATTCCTGATGGAAATACTGCCACCAGCTTTCAGAACCACCAGATTAGAAGACGGAAAAAGTTGTGACTGGAAGAGGACGCTGGCGTTTATGTTGCAGGTGTATAAACCAGAGCTAACAAGAAAGGCGGCCCAGAGAGAGCCCTACTCAGCCCAAGTCCTGGCCGCACATGTTTCCTCACCTGGGACAGTTTTTAAGGGGCGAGTTATAGACCTTTAGGCTCACATGAAGTTTAATTATACAGGTTTATATATAAGTAGTTTAAATATATATTTAGGTTTATATCAAGTTTCTATTAATTATTTTATTTTTTACGTGTATTTTTTTTACATTGTACAAAGATGCAATGACAATAAAGGTCTCTTATTCAATTTAGTGTAGTCTGGGCCAGCAGGAATAGCTAGGCGAGATATACTCACGTGGAACTGCTTGATTGCAGGTCGGCGACACTTGTTGGCAGCGATCTCCTGCACTTTCATGACCTGGATAGAGTGTGCACGAGCACGGTGGCGGGCTCCCATATCCCGGTCTGTAAAACAGGGCAAGGTGGCACTGCTCGGTGACACAGGGACAGTACCGGGGGGTGGCGTTTAAGCAGTGCTGCACACTTACACAGCTCCAAATCCATATCAGGGAACAGCAAGATGGCGACCTGCAGGGACCAGGCGACATGCTGATCAAAGGGCTCGTTCCTTGCTCTCAGTGAAAGCCTTCCTCAGGCCAATTGGCCGACTGTTTGGCTTGCTCGCTGGCTCTCCCTAAAGCGCAGCATTTCTTGAGAATTGAGACCTTTCACAGCGGGTCAGTTGTCTCTCCTCTCAACCTTAACAATCAGCTTTCATAAAATCACCAGATCAGCCTTTTGCCAGTATAAGAGAAGCACAGATTTTTGAGTAACCCCATAGCGGAGCTCAGGCTGACGTCACCCAGAGGAGATCCCTGACACCTCACGACTGCATGTTGGCACTCATGTGACACGCTGACCGAGTGCATTCACTCTCACACCTTACGTCACTCCTTCACCCTCGTCTCACACGCAAATGCTATAGCAGCGCATGTCGACACCCAGATTCCCTCCAGTCCGCAGCTAACGGGAGGACACAGGACCCTTCCTGGTCCTCGCACACACCGCGGCACCATCACATCTGTTGGTGATGACCTTTGGGTTTGTGCACATCCTGGACATGGTGTATTGCAATAGCAATAAAGGGTTTCTCCTCATCATCATCATCATCATCATGGAAGCAGAGGGGGCGGGGCTTAACTGTACGGGCCCAGCCATCAGCATCCACATTACACCAGCTTAGGGCTGCCCAGTCAGAACCTACACAGGGCGTACACCCAGGGGTGCTGCTAGAGATTTTAGGTGCCATGAAAGCATATCATATTGGGCCCCCAACCCAGACCAATCCAATTACAATTTTTTTTGTGTGTCCATGTCACTCTAGGGCCCCCTGTGTGTAGTCCCGCTTTATGGCCCCCCTGTGTGCACTTTGGCAGGACATTCCCATAATGCATCTGACTCTTATAGGAGAAATGCAGGACTTACAAACTAATCACTTCAGTATGCGAGAGAACAGACGAGACTCACATTTAAATGAAGCACCGTATCTAAAAAGTCACGGCACCCATTCTGTGAACCGGCCACCGACGCAGAGTAACAAATGTTCCATAAAGCAGTTCTGGGTGCGCCCGAAATACTGCCACCGTGCAGAGAAACTGACGGCAACCAGTAGATCTGATGTGTGCTGCCACTGAGCCAATGTCAGGAGCAGAAGCAGCCGGGGACGGACACTCACAGCACTGCGTGACGGCTCCGGAGGTAGTCATGTCGCGGTACTCCCGGTACATGTTGTGGGTGCCGCTGCGGGAGTCGTACCGCAGCCAGATGCCGAAGTTCTTCACCTTCAGCGGGGTCTTCTCATGCACCTGCGCCGCACGGACAGAGTCACAGGCAATGTGCTGCGATGCTACACTGCGGCAGATCTACTTCACCACTCAGTTATACTCTGACCATAAACACACCATTTACGAGTCAAGATTATAAAACACGCAGACGGGGTCCCAAAACTACCTGACACACTAATCCATCCACCCATATTCCATCTGTGTACCAGATACAGGGTCACAGTGTGCCTGAAGTTTATCCCAGGAAGCACATGGCACAGAGGGACACCCCGGACAGGATGCCAGACTGTGGAAACTACAGCAACGCATACAGCCCTACAGATTTCAGATCTGACGGCAGCTGCCATACCAATCCACAATAGACTGTCTCTCCAGAAGCCTTTTTCATCTTCCTCAGCTGGGAAACGAAGTACCAGAAGCGAGACTTGGCGACCACATGGTTGGGGGCGAAGATCCTCATGCGATAGAGGGGAGGGGCAGGGTTCTTAGCAGAGGGCAACAGACGCCCGATTACTTTGTATTCCTTTAGCTGAAAGGAGAAACCGAGTTAGATCCACCTGCCATGAGGTGAACTGCAGTGTCCCACACAGAGCTCAACGCGGGGGTATTATCTATACTATAACATTCACATTGCTAAAACTGTCAGGCCTTGATTTCACTTCCTGAAGCACTACAGCTTCAGAAAGGCGACAAGGCACTGATTGATTTCTGCACACCACAAAAGATCGTATTATTAATTAACACAGATCTTTGGGTTTTGTGTGCACCACAGCCATGACAACGATTCGGTGATCGAGTGACCCAGCCGGAAAAATGTGGGTAAAATACAACGTAAGAGAAAAACAGCTTTTATATTTTAAAAACGCATATTAACATAACGTGTAACTAACATAAAATATGTTAAATCTGCGCCGAACTGAGTGGCAGTGTTAGTGTAACCTGTGACCTACACGCATGTGCAGAACCTAACCATGATTAATGCATCGCAGAGCTTCACAGAGCCAATGCACTCGCTTTTAAACGGGGCATCTGTGCGGCCGGAGGGCTGCGGTACCGGACAGCGGCACACAGCCGCGGCCCACCGAGGCCGGCCGCCACATGGTGCACCGGGCGACGCCGGCGCCATGATTCCGCTTCCGGCAGGAAAATGATCCCGAGCGCGCACGATTGGCCGGGCATAGCTGGCGAACGGCTGACAGGCATTGCTCTGTATGCATACGGAGTAGCAGCGTGCGGTAGCCCTGTGTGGAGCCATTTTACATACCGTGCCAGACGCCTTCATGGTGCCTCTCGCGGATCGCCGCTGCGAAAAAGAAAGTGGAAGGGCGGGGAAAGGCGACGTCACGCCCCCACAGGAAGGGCGGGCTCAAGATCCGGCTTTCTCATTGGACGCTTCCCCCGGCCTTTTACTGAACGCTGATTCGAAGAAATGAATGCCAATATTTGACGTATTGATCTGTTACTAAGCGCCAGCTGGACGCCGTATGCAATCTGCGGTGGCTTTAATATTTATTATTAAGTTTTACATGTTATGCTCGAGCTTAAGCTTTGTAGTTTTAATTGTCGAATATAACTGGATTCTAATAATATTGCAGTAATATTGCTAATATTTCAGCAGCTAGTAATTGGAATCTGAGTCCCAAAGACACTCACAAACCCATCGTTTCATCTATACAACTATCTTCCATAGCTTCTTAGATGCTATATGGGCCAGAGTCTATGGTGGAGCCTATAGTCAGTCACAAAGGGTACACAGTCCCCTCCCTGGCTTCATACGCCCCTGCCTGTTCGCCTCACTGCACGTTTGAGAATTCCGTGCTCCCCGGTTCTATTGTTTCTCTGAATTACAGCAGCTGGGATTTTTCAGTTTCTGAAGTCCTGTGCAGTTAGTGCAGTCTGGGTTAAGTACTAGCATGTTTCTGTGTGGACTCTGGTGCCAGTGGGTCATTTATAGCACTTATAACAAATTGCTCTGCAATTTACATTTTTCCCCACATTTTTTTTTTGCAAGACAGAAATAAATGTATACAGCACAAACGGTTTAGGTTCGGATAATAAATGATTTTTATTTAATTAAATTTCATTTGACAGTATATATGCCACGCATTTTCTCTTAATGTACAGGAACTGTATAGAGGAAGCTTGCTTGCTGAGGGTGTCAGCCAAGAAAACAATATTACACGAAGAATGCTTTGCTGGTACCGGAAACATTGATAAAGTAGATTTACATACATGTTCTTACATGACGAAAATCGTTACATAGGATTATGACATCATGTCGTTCATCTTCGCACCGTTCGTCCAGTAAAGGGTAACGCGGCCCCCTGGTTCCTGCCCCAGGCAGCGTAGGGAGCACCCTGGGTGGAATGCCTTCACATTACAGGACACATCCGCACTTTAAGTATCTGTATATTTGAGCATATACTTGATTTATTTCCGCTCTCTGAGAAAAGTGTCAGTTCATTTATTATTTATTTGTGGGGCTGAAAAACTCCAGGAGTTCCATCGTCATAAATAAAAGTTACCGTGAAACTACTTACGTTGCCAATTGCTATTAAAATAAACACGCCCCCTACCCCCACACAATTGTGCATTTAGGTGATTTAGCAAGAGTTCCAGTAACACTAAATTTGCTTCAGGGAACGACTGGTTTTTGTCCACGTTGCCGTGAAGTGGGTCTGGTTTTACTCAGCAGTCGTTCGGTGCCGGAAGCACGGTGCTCCTGTATATCACTCCTTCCTCATCGCCGGAAAATGCGTCCGGCTGACGCCAGGTGGAAATGTCCCATAAAGTGCCATAATATCAGGCGATCTGATTGGCTGTTAGATCGACGCCTTGTTTTTTCAGTATTCCTTTGTTACAGACAGATCTTTTGGTATTTAACTTAGGAATTGATTGTTGTGTCAAGCCATAAGTCACTTTGTACAAATGCATCTGCCAGGCAGTTTGATAAACAATGGGTTTATTTTTGGTGCTGTTTCCCCTGAAGCAGTTTGAGATGCTGCTCTTTGTGTCTGGACAAGTGCAGGAGAATGTGTGGAGACAATTAGGACAGAGTGTTCTGGGACTAGCAATGGCCTTCATTTATTAATATGTTTATCTGTTCTAACTGTAGCAGCAGGGTTTGTTTGTAATGCTGATTTTCCCCAGATAGACCCTATCCATTCATTCAGCGGAACCTGGACCTGCAGGAGCTTAAATCCACAGAAGGAGCCGTGGGCTGCAAGGTGCCGGAATTGGTCTCTGGTTAATGCCGCACCACAGACACTAGTTTACCTCTTGTCTGAAGCACCAAGGAATATTCCCAGAAAATAACACATCACACAACATGTGAGGGCCATGTGAGGGTTCCTCAGGCATCAAAGCTCTGACAGCAATATTGCTGTAACCCCACAGAACCAGGGCGGAATACTGGGACAACAATTAAAACATCTGTTTGTCATTTCAGTATATTTCCATTTGAAAAGTGTTTAGCAATCACAC
>JAODKM010000058.1:27508763-27519946 GCA_026780845.1 Petrocephalus sullivani
AAAAACCCACAAGATGGCGGCGTTTCTCGGTGAACCCGATATTACAAAACCGATAACCAATTATGGTAAAATGCTTGCATATCGGCGAAAATATCGGTGAATCGATATATCGGTCGATCTCTAATAAAAGGTCCTCCTTAACCTGGCTGGCAGTAAAGTACTGGCCACCTTTAGTGGAAAGGACCGTGTGAGGTATTGGGGGTGTTGCCGGTTCTTTGTTGCTATGGGAACAGCAAAGGTCTGCAAAGACCATGCTTTTTCAGATGTCAACATCTTCTTCATGATCTTCACACCAGATGTGAGGACCATATTGGGAAACACTGCCCTAATTTGATCACTAATTAGAGGGCTGATTGATTGGCCGAAGAGTCCTCACACTTGGGTTTGAACAGCTGACCTAAAGCTTATCACCAAACCTGCATACACATTGGCCCTTTGCGGATAAAATTGCCCAACCCTGGTGTAGGTGTAGTGAAATTGTGAAATGTGTGGCGCAATGGTGTAGTTACATGCTGGAACCTGTCCCATGTGGTAGGCTTTTGGGGACATGACAGTGGGGGAGGGTGAGATGGTCTGCGTGGAGCTGGTGGCCAGCGACAAGAGCAACACCTTCCAGGGCGTCATCTTCCAGGGGTCCATCCGGTATGAGGCCCTCAGGAAGGTCTATGACAACCGGGTAAGAACCCAACCGTGCTTGTCTCCTACGCAGAACATATCTGGAACATGGAGCTGAGGACCTTGTCCTTCATAGGTGAGACAGTACAGAGTCCGCTATAAACTCGGCGTGGGGGGGTGTGTGGTGTGTGAATGAGTAGGGTGAGACAGCTCCCATGTTGCTCATGGTAAAAGTGTGACCTCATGTGTTATCCTACAGCTCACCAAATTAACCATCAACCCAAGTCATTTGTTCAGTGTTTTTTTTTGTCCCCTTCACATCGTTACTGCAAGGCAGTGAGATGAAGCTAATATAGATCAGAGCCATTATGTCACCCAAATCTGTCTCTGAAACGTTCATCTTTCTTGCCTCTGTGACTGAGCTTGTCAGTGCAATCAGGCCTCTTCTGCATGTGGACCCAAGAGATTTTCCTAAAATATGCACCTTTAAATTTGGCATCTGTTTCAGGATGAATGTTGTACTTGGATATGAAATAAGATGATCATATATATTCTAACATTCATTATCAGCACATGACAGTACCAACCTTTATTCTTGCCATATCGATCATGCACGGTAGCTACGAGAATGCAGTGGTCGGCGGGTGGAGCCCCTGGTTAGGCTTTACTCCATTTCCCCACCTGCCCAGGTGAGCGTGGCGGCCAAGATGGCGCAGAGGGTGTCCTTCGGCTTCTACAAGTACAACAACATGGAGTTTGTCCGCATGAAGGGGCCCCAGGGGAAGGGCCATGCAGAGATGGCGGTGAGCCGCGTGCCAACTGGAGACACCTCGCCCTGCAACACCGAGGAGGACATGGACTCTCCCCTGCACGAGCGGGTGAGTAACCCCCGATGGCTTCGCTCCTCTAATCTTACCCGCAGGCCCTGTTAAACATGGCCCGTTGAACATGCTCACTCGTGTACGCTAACCCAGAAGGATGTGCCGCACGTACCGCTGAACAGTCGCGCAAATGAATCTGCTGTAATGTGGTGAGCACTCCTCTGAACCTCAGTCCCGTTGGTCTCACTGGAGACTTGTGCAAACCGAAACCAAAGGCTGAGCCTTTCAAATATTCATGTTCGTTTTGCCCGCCAAGCCCATCCTGGGACTACAGCTGTCTCATTTTCCATTTGCTGTGCTCTAGTGCGTGATGATCCACCGCGCTTCCTCTATTGCATGTTGCCACTTTTCTGCTGGGGTTTTCTTATCCCGATTGTCCATTCGATTTCGATCTTTTGGAACTACTATTAAAGCAGATCACATGATCAAAAGGTCTGAGACCAAGCTTGTCAATCATAAGATATTGATTTGGTTGATTCAAAGCTCATGCAGTTGGTCCTTACAAACTTTACCGATGTAATCACGCCAACAACACCACCAACAGGAAAAGCTACAGAGTATGTCTAATTGGCACATATGACTGAATGAATGATACATCATTTATATAGCACTTTTCAAGGCATGCTAAGTGCTTTACAGAAGCAATGGGGAGCCACTTCATCTACTGTTACTGAGTAGCACCCACCTGGATGATGCGACGGCAGCCATTCTGCACCAGTACCCTCACCACACAGTCGATAAGGTAGTGAAGAGTTAGGCGAGAATTCACCAGTTAGATATAGGGGGTGACTAGGAGGGCAGATTTGATAGGGCCACAGAGGGCAATTTTAGCCAAGAAATTGGTGTACCACCCCAACTCTTTTGAAAGATGCTCAGGGATCCTTTATGACCTCAGAGTCAGAACCTCAGTTTTACACCTCACGCAAAGGACAGCACCATTTTTACAGTGTCCACTATGTATCATTGCACTGGGGCTTTGGGATCACAGACCACAGAATGGGCTAACCTGCTGGCTACACCAGCACTTCTTCCATTTATGATAATCGATTCTCCAGAACGGCTGCTAAGTTTCACAGGATCTTCCCGATGCGTGTGTTGATTCTTGAGCATTAATGAGGATGCTCTAAGTAACACTGAGTCCTTACTGAGTCCCATCCTCCGCCTGACGTCCTCTTGCTCCGCCCAGGCTTACAGCATGTCATCACTGTCTCAGGTCACCTCCTTCAGCACACCGCCCACTCCGGAGAGGAACCGGCCCTCCTTCTTCTCCCCGTCCCTACGCCGCAAGCTCCCGCGCAGCTACGTCGCGGAGATGAAGAAGTCGCACTCCGCCAATGACAGCGAGGAATTTTATCGCGAGGACAGTGGCGGAGGTGAGGGAGGCCTCCCTCTTTGAGTCCTCTGAGTCCTTTTTTTCACTTTTGGACTTGTTAGCTGTTATCCTGCTTTCCCTTTTTAGATCGATAGTCCGACTGAACGCTAATGATTCAGCTTAGGAATCGGGAGTCTGAAGGCTGAAATGCAAAAAAAGAACCCAAAGTCTTTTGATCTTGGTCTACCATGAACCTCTTGATTCTTTACCTACTGTAGGCTTATAGCTGCTTGACAGAGTGATCATCTGTTTTTACCGACAGATCTTCAGAAGGCCACCAACTTGCGCTCGCGCTCACTGTCAGGCACGGGCCGCTCCCTGGTGGGCTCCTGGCTCAAACTGAACCGGACCGAGGACATTTTCCTGCTTTTTGCCCACCTCACCTACGTCACGCTGCCCGTGCATCGAATAACCACAGGTGAGATTAGTGTCCATAAACAGCAGATTTCCATGGATTTGGCCCTGAAGTGGCAATTAAGGGGCCACTCACACTAGGCGATCTGTCTAAAGTCCAGTTCATTTGACTTGTACGATCACTCAAACTGTGTCCGGGCGCACTTGAAGAGGTGAGCCGGGGCACGTTTCAGTTGGACTCTGGTACGGTATGCGTAGTCTGATCAGCAAATATGCCCGAGCATGAAACATGAAATGACAACAATAGACATGAGGTCAGTGATGGGACTAGCACACACATGTGCACGTGTGCACTATATACAGCTCTGGTAAAAATGAAGAGACCACAGCGTGACATTTAGTTTCACTCATTTCTCAATTCATGGGTATACTTATGTTTAAAATACAGAATGTTTTGCAAATGTTTTCTCTTCCCTGATTTTCATTTGTGAAGGACTGCTTCCGTGCTTCACGGTACTTCAGACCTGCTTCTAGGAGCTTGTTAAGAACTGTCCACACTTAATGTTTCCCATTCCAGTTGAAGGTCACTTGAGGTCACCCTCCAATTTATGAGGCACTGGCAGATAAGTTGACGGTCATCTCTGTTATTAGAAAGTCGCTTCTCCCCTCTACCTAGCTGGTCTGTGGTCTGCTGCTCAGTGTAGCCTTCTGCCACCTGACCTGAACCAGGGTTAAACCAGGATATAAAATTGCAGGTATTTAAAAAAATATAGGGTGGTCTCCTAATTTGTTCCAGAGCTGTACATGAACCTGTACATGAACCTGACCTTGAAGGAACTGATCGGTTAGGCAGTACAGATTGAGCAGTGACAAACATTTACAGGGCTTTAGATAAGGGGCATACAAATCAGTCTGGACACCGGCATTTCCTTATGTTTATTAAATGTGTCATACTTTAAACTGCAAAAAGTTCTGCTACACCGACGTCTTTCTTACCTTGTTTTACCACAATACCTCCTTCTTTAAAGGATGTTGGGCTTGCTGAGCTCTCCCTTTCTTCACCGCCACAACAGAGCTCATCGCCTCCATATTGCAACAAAAACCGCAGAACACGGTGTGGTCCGCTAAGCGAATTTCATAAACATAAGGATATGCTGAATTTATGCAGGTCACTGACTTCTGGGCATCACACTACACTTTGCATTAATATTTTCGGCAAATAGTACCAAAAAACTGATGGCATAAACCAAAAACCAAAAAACAGATTGTTACGCCCGTTATCTAATACCCTGAAAAAAATGTACTACAAACATGGGGGCAAAGGGATCACTTTGGTTTATGGCAGAGGGACAGTGTGGGAATTTGGGCTGACAAGAGTATCCAGGAACAACTAGACGCAACACAACAAATGGGACTATAACTGTTTGATTATACCTTGGATTTATCATTCTCAGAAATATTCTGTCTGCTAATGTTACCAAACTAAAGTTATAGGTAGGCCAGTCATGCGTTGAATTCCAAGAAAATTCCATTTATTAAAAAGCCTACGTAAATTACTATTAGAAAATATCTATTGCTTATTTGGTAGAAAATCTGCTTTCATGATTGCATTTGCGCGGTTTCAAAAAACGAATGTCGCCTAAATTAAAAACAGTTTATGCTCAGAATTTAATTTGTGAACAAAACCGTTAAAAAAATAATGATTTTCCTTGTTCCCCAGATATCCTGGAAGTAAGACAGAAGCCCATCCTGATGACATAGCGAAAGCCACAAGACACTTCCTCGAACTCACTGCCAAGTGCCTAATAGCATCAGGCCACAGACAACACTACCACCTAGTGTCGAGATGGGAAACCAAAAAAGAGCGCAACTGGAACACAAGGCAGTGTTTCACGACGAGGAACGGGGGAAGAACGATAGCAAACCAGCCATTCAGAAGTGCCTCTACCTTCCCCACCTGACACCAGTTAACAGGAGGAGCAAGGCCATCTGAAGCGACAGACCCCGCTCGCGGACCCTAACCGTCCTGCACTTTCCTGTCGGGATTCTCCTTAGCCTTCGACCAATGCGCAGTTTGTTAAACTTCGATCCGAAGGCAACGTCTCCACTTTCCTGTAAATACCTGCCAGTGGGCCGCTCACTGAAAGGCCTCTAGACGGCTGTATTGTGTAGCTTTTGCACTATGTTGTGCGTTTGACACAGGATTCCTTTTTTAGGGATGTCCCTTTAAG
The DNA here is from genome assembly GCA_026780845.1 of Petrocephalus sullivani. Lineage (NCBI taxonomy): Eukaryota > Metazoa > Chordata > Actinopteri > Osteoglossiformes > Mormyridae > Petrocephalus > Petrocephalus sullivani. The sequence continues at coordinate 27,514,217 of JAODKM010000058.1, forward strand.
GGTTACGCTTGGTGTTGTGGCCTTTGGTGTTTTTTGGTTTCTTTACTACAGCAGTGTTGGAGGCTGGATTACTGTATATTAACTGCTGTTAACCTAGTTGAACGTAACTAGGCAGTACTCGCATTGTATTCCTGCTAATCTTTTATGGCAGCCTCACTGATAAGGAGGTTTCGTTTTTCAATGAAGTATTTTAAACTTATTAACACATTATCTGTATAGGGAGTTTACACTGACGGTAATTATAAGGACACATTGTGACAGCAATTTGAGCTAATAGGACGCTAATAGGACAATTGTTAATCATGCCGCTAAAACCCAAATATCACAAACTGATGTTTATTTGATGTGCTATGTGCAGATAGTATTACCGGTAATAGTGCGCATGGGTAGGGCACCTACTCACCTCCTGTCCTGTAGTTTGGCACATTTCCTTTCTCTGCTAGGAGACAAACCATCAGGTATGTATGGAAGGTAAAGCAGGTACAGCTAGTCTGTTGGAGGAACCAATGTCACTGCTCTCCACTTGTTTTCAAAGTAAACGGTAACTTCATGTACGTCCTCCTGACAGGTTTACAGTTTTACTCTTTTGAGCTGAACAGATGGTTTGCATAATTGAGTCCATTAACTTGAGTCAATGAACTTCCAAACAGTCACTCCTGTCTCCTGAACCTCAGGTAATGGCAGATGTTTAACTCATTGCAGAGGTAGTTAATGGAACAGCAAAGCTGTATTATAATTTTCTGCACTCCCCATGACCCTGACCAGGAGTAGCCATTAGGGGATGGATAGATGGATGGATGGATGGATCTCCTATACTTTAATACCTACCCATGAGGCGTGTCAGAATATGGTCTTTCACTGTAATTAGTTTTTCCGTTTAATTGACTTTCCATATCATGGTCAATTGAAATTTACCCATTCACAACAAAATCCAGCCTTCGTTTTATAAAGTATTATTCTGACAGCAACACGAACTGTCCTTCAACCACGTCAGCCTTTGTGTTGAATACTTCTTGATGTCTGCCGGCAAAAGTTTGACTCTAAAGTTTTGTATCCCGACCACATGCCCGATCATCCCCCAGTCACTTTGACTGAGCTTTCTATTTGAGAGAGCTTCACAATTTTGTAAGTACACTTTGCCTTTGGACGGGAGTGCCTTCAGGCTGAAATGGCATAAATGTGGAGTTCCCATGGATGAAAGTAGAAGAATGTTGACCTCCCTACTGGTTGCTGTCACACCGACAAATGGAAGCCCACCAGAGTATAACCTTGCACCAGCAGGGAAAACTGCATACGGAACCCTTGGACACAGACCACCAAAGTAGCTCGTAGGAGTTTCTTACACAAACGTCCTGAGGGCAGAACGAAAAATGATTGGTTCAGAGAGAGAACCTATAAGATTGTCATGTCAGACCAACCAGTCAGATGTCTTGGTCCCACCTCCTCTACAAATATGATTGAGAGAGAACCAGTCATTTTTCATTCTGCCCTCAGAACATGTGTGTAAGAAACTCCCATGAGCACCAAAGTAGACGCCACGGACTGCAGGATGCCGTACTTAGAGACACCAAAGCACAGCTCCTGGGAGCACTGCACGTACAGAGGAGCAGCCATGTAAGTATGCAGGCCATGGGTCCGTTTCCCAGTACAGCTGTGTACTGGCTGACCCAGAGCTCCTCAGAAAACCAGTGCTTGAAGAACCCCTTTACACATCTGAGCTTCCTTCCCAACGATCCCAACTGAACCCCATCCAGTATACAGCTGCAATGGGTCTTCTGAAGATTCTAGCTTTGCGTCCTACTGCTCAGAAACCCGCTGAGCCTCTCTCCTCCTGAGCGGAACGCATTCCTGCTTTGTGAGAGCTGAGCAGCTCGGCTGTGGCCAAACAAACCGCAAAACCAGAGATTGATATGTAATCAGACATTTTGCTACCTGAGGACAAGTATACTTGAGCAGCATTAAGAACTGATTTTTCAATAATTTCTCACCTTGTTTAATTTGTATGCTTATGCTGATGTATACAGAGAGATGTTGATTTTGGAAGCCTGTTTTGTGGTTACACAGTCCAAATGCTTTAAACATTTTTATATATATTAACAAATCCATGTGCATGTCATAATTTGAAATTCTCCTCCTAATTCCTTAAAATACAAAAGCTACCAGAAACTATCCCAGCTATGACTCGTAGGTGCTTCAGTACATTGCTTTTGTCATTAACCTTGCAGGTTGAATCCACACACTGTCCAGCTGTCAGGATGGAAAGTGACCATACCTTCAGAGCACCCATAAAGCAAACAGAAATAAATGCTAATGGCCATTTGTAAATCACATGACTTAAGCGGCAGGAAACGGAAGGCTAGACAGGGAACCCATCTTTCACAGTAACTAAGGTTAGTAGCAGGCAAGTTCATCCAACTCTTATGGAAGAACAATTGTAGACATCTTAAAAACTGGATAGTAACAGCCTTACAGAGTACTACAGAATTGTTATAAGTTACACATCTTGTGAATAATACCCATCTCCCAGGAATTTGCATTCAAGGATTTGAATTATTTAAAAGGTCCAAAGACTCCAGATGTTTAATGCATGCTGCTGCCAGTATGACCCTGGAAGCCATTCTCTGTATTTTACACCATGCAGAAGGAGCCTGGAGATAGAACCACTGCTCCTGCCAACCAGGGGGAAAAGGAAGGCGGCCGTTATCCTCACCAAAAAAAGCGGTTTGAAGACGAAGACACTAGATCGCAGACAAACATTTTTCCAATCTTAGTTTAATGTTTGAGTCAATGTTAGGGTTAGCAAACACACGCCATAGAGTAACAGCACACGGACCCTGCAGCACTCCAACAAACCAGTTAAAACCAAAATAAAAATTGGTTAAGTTAGCAGGTGATGCTTTCCAATTAACACTTACTTTAGGTAGCTTTGTGGACATGCACGTTTCAGATTGGCTGGATCATTCAGGCAGTCATCAGCAGGTAACCGGGTTTATCATTGAGAGCCAGGAAAATTAACTGTAGGCAGTGATTCACAACAAGATGGCACATTTCATTACCGCCCATGTTTAGCAAACGCTTCTAACGCAATGGAACACAAAACAGGTCACAGTCCGTGAAAGTGAACGCGCAATGATTTATTGACCAATCACTCATACAAATGCATCAGGCCGCTTTGCCTGGTGGGAGTCACCTCTGGGGGTGTGGCACAAAGGTCACTTGGATGATAATGAGAAGGAAAAACAAAAGTCAGATACCAGTTACTCAGCAACACCAGTGTAGATGATCTGAAAGCACAGACAGACTGAACAGCCGTAGACTCAAAGGTTCATCCGTAACACTGACATCTAAAAAGTGTGGGGGCACTGTACAACACCATCCTTTTTGGGGAAGTGGAAATCAGACTGAGGAGGACTCAAATCCGCCAGTCGGTGAGGAAAAGGACTCATCCAGCAGACTCGGCACAGGCCACGACCACTCATGAATAAATATTCCCCATCACATCACTCACACAGAAGTGGCTGACGCTTTAAAAAAATAATTAATATATATATAGATCTGTTTAGCCGAGGGCACAATGACCCCGCGACACTCAAAACGAAGACTGTGAGAAGCCGTGTCAAATCACGTTTTCTTTAATTTACAAAAAAAATACAAAGCAGGAAAACTGCCTAATGAGCATCAGGGTGCCAGGACAGCAGAGCCAGCAATCATGTATCTCCAATTACAGAAGCCGAACCGCAGGATTAGTAACTCCTGAAGGTTCAATTTTCTCTTTAACCAGTAGCATGACATACAGAGTCACAGCGGACATGCTCCTGCTCAGACTCACAATCAAAATTGTTTGTTCTTTTCTGCCACAACATTGTCCAAATTAATCAGTACCGCAGTTTAAAATCTTCAGGTCGATGGCAGCTTAGCAGCGTCTGGCTGACTGACCTCAAATCTTCCACCGAACTACAGGATAGCAGCAAAAGTTCACGACTGACGGAATGTTTCTGACTCCAGGGAGCCTTGACTCGTTTTCCCACATTTAAAAAAAAAAAATAATAAATCTTCAAAATGGTTCAATGAACAATATCCCCCTAAGTTCCTGAAAAGAAACCTTCTTGTGTGAGCAGTTTGGCCAAAAGCGAGGGTGTCACACGCCTAAAAGCATGGCAAAAAATATTAATAATCCCATTTCACAGTATAACGACTGACTACTTAATCTAAAATATATACAGGCATGCTATTCAGCGGCTTTCATTACAAAAACTGTACCAGGGGGGAAAAGTATGTGAACCTCGAGTTACCACGATGCGGTCTAGGGCCGGATTATCGCACATTCGACAAGAGGGACCGAAGGGCGTGGAGGGGGGGCAATCTGCTAGAATGGACACAGCCTGTGAGGACACCATGGGGGTTGGTGCAGTCCCAGTAGGGAGCCGGGCCTCACGCCTTTTTCTCCTGCAGGACTCTGAGCAGTTCGTCCGCGTCCGCGGCCGTTTTGACCCGGATGAGCATCGGCACGGCATTGGTGGGGTTCTTCTCATCCACGGGGGGGTTGGGCACGCAGACCACCATCACGTTATTCTTGCCCATGCGTGAGCAGGGCATGGAAGCAGGCACCAGGATGTTCAGGAGGATGTTTCCTGGGGAGAGACGGAGCCGTTATAAACGGCCTCGTGGCGGCTGACGGGACAGTAGACAAGCAAAGGAAATGCCGAGCACCTGAACAGCACTGAGACAACGAGAGGAGGAACTTTATTATGTTACAGATAAAATTATTTCAGGATCCTGTCATTATAACCTACTAAAGCCTTGAACTTTGTAGCTTAACATGAGGAAGAAGGCATAGATGTTTATAAAACTATACACCAACAGAGAGCTGTAACAGCAAAACAAGGTTTACACAACCAAGCCATTTCTCAGCATGGCCACTAGGGGGAAGACAAGCATTTGTATTAAAAGCATCTGCATCTACTTGGCTATGCCGGCTTACATCAGCAGGTACTTTCCTCAAACACAAATCATACTCCCCTGTTTCACCCACTAATACCATTAACACTAGTAAAATTAACCAGGCACTATCAAATATCTGAGAGCAGAGGGGGGCGGCTTGTCTTACCCAGATTGGTGTCCGCCCGCACCAGGAGCTGAATCTTCCCATCCGCGACCTGCTTCAGATGCAGCGTCCCGACTCCCTTCTCCTTAAACTCGTTCTCTTTCTTATAAAACAGTTTGCACCTAAACATCAAGAATGTTGTAAGCGTGACAGAGCATTCCAGACGAATCATTTTTCTGCTTTCTGCAATAAGGAGATGCCACCCATGAACAAAGTGGGAGAGTATTAGTGTCCCCAAACTGACTGGGGGCCCCATTTACCTGCCCATACATATGGTTTTAGCAGTAAAAGCACATTTCTAAGAGCCGGCAGTGTCGCTGGCCTATCTGGCACACAGCTCCCTCATACAGCAATGCGCCCCACGGTGCCCATCCACACCACGCTCAGACAGAGACCCACTTCTTGGAGTAGAACGCGTCCTCCTCCTTGACCTCCGTGACCACAGGTTTCGGGGGCTCCTCCGACTCTTCGTCGGCTCCTCCATTCTCGTCTACGTGGGGCGACAACAACATAGAGCCATAAGCGTCCAGGACGGAACAGCGATTCAGGAAGGTGCTTGGTAACTGTGGGCCGGCTGGCATCCCCCCCCCCCCCGCCCACGCGGGTCGAGAACGCACACAGACATG
>JAODKM010000058.1:27535319-27545663 GCA_026780845.1 Petrocephalus sullivani
GGGCGGGGGTTGCGCGGTGTGGTCTTGCTGTTTGTGTTTTTTTTGGGGTGTGTGGGGGGGGGGGGGGGGGGTTGGGGGGGGGGGGGGGGGGAGAAAGACGGAGTCAGCACGGCGCATGTCACCCGTTCTGCGCCTCGCGTTACCGAAGCATGCGCCCGGACGTACGGCGCGTCCTCCTGCTCCTGTACGCGGGGACGCGCGGGCTGCGCGCGGGCAGCGTGTCAGGCGGCTAACGCGCGCGTACGCGTCCGCGCATAATACGCACGTATGTGTATGTCCGGCCAGCGCACGGCATACGCATACACCTCAGCTACGCAGGCAATGGCAGCAGCCCATGTCACTTTCTCTATGTTTGTTATTTTCCTAACGAGCTTTTATGCGCTATATATGCTTAATTTGTGAGCGGGGGAATTACCAAATGTAAATTAAAATGTGTAAAATAGCGAGGCAGCCTATCGCTTTGTTGTTCGTTCTGCTGCACTAGAGGGTAATAATTAGGACTGCAGGCAACTACGTGCTGGAGATGTGAAGGGTTTTATTATGTGATATAACAAATAAAACGCCGCGACTTAGGTTTTTTTTTGTAGAATTCTGAGTGATTTGCTGTTAATTAAGTTTATTGTTAAATGCACATTAAGTGCATTTTATTTTAGAAGTGTGCTGTCAGCTATCAAATTATGCATAAATGTCGGAAAAGTGCCCTACCAGAAATCATTTGTATTTAGTTCCAGGCTGACAGTTTTTTTTTGCAGGTTAGTAATATATTTGAAAGAGAAAGAGGATTAAAGTTTATTGCACATGCAGAATCGTATATCATGGGGATCAGGCAGCCAGTTGGCCTTAGCCCAGATGGCTTTTTTCTTTCCTAACTACCTCAGGAGTTTTCTTTTACTTTCCTCCATTATCTTCTAGCTTTTCACTCAGATAAAAATAAATTATTGTGGATTGTTGCTCATCTTATGAAGCCGATCTCATGGCCAAGACATTTGGGAGAAGATGTTGGGAAGGTATATAAAATGAACAGAATATGATTAGATGGATGTAGGTGTTGTTTATGCGGGGATGTGTCCTAGGAAATGTGGTTTACCGCTGTTGGCATGCCGACGCAACCGGTGTTCGTTTACTTTTGGATTGCTATGTTTCATTTAGGAAAAAAAAAGAGGAAAATGAAGTGAAGCGCCAGATTTTTAGGCTTTACCTGGACAGTGACGTTGGCTCGCAGATTTGAATTAGGATCATAGTAGTGTGATATTCCTCTTTGCCGTGACTATTTGCCGCGTGGGACTACGTTCCATGCGGCCTTGCCTGGTGTTTTTAACACACGTGTTACAGGTACAAGACCCGGCCTGTAAGCTACATGCATATGCAAATGCCCCGGATACGGTGAAAGGCAGGGATGGGTATATTTGTCATGTTTACCTCATTATGTTACTTGGGGTCTGGGGGAGCTTGTCACACAGACAAGAATGTGTATGTGCCCACACCCACAGATTTGTTCATTTGGTCTGTCCGAGCATTTGGCACTGACTGACTTACATTTGATTTATTTAGCAGATGCTTATATCCAAAGAACAAGGTCAGTCAGTCCCTGGAGCACCTGGGGTTAAGGGCTCAGCAGTGACATCACTCTGCTGACCGTGGGATTTGATCCGGTGGCCCATCTGATCCGAGGCACAGCAGCCTATCCTGCTGAAGCACACAGCAGGTTCTCTTGGGTAGTTTCTGAGCGCATCTGTGTCAGACAGACTCGCTTTCTGATCCTGCATGATTCACTTATTACATCTTCCAGCCAGACTCCTTCCCACTTTCATTAATATATAGAGCCAGATCATGGTCCTTTATTCTGCGCCGTTCTACTTCATACTACTGTTTATTCTACTACGACAGTATATCACTTACAAAGCGACAGTAGCGGGTACTCCAGCTTTGTGCTGCCTGGGACGGGATCCAGGCCCCCTCTCGCCTCCCTGACCAGGGTAAGCAGACGGAAGATGGATGAAGTCACAGTTCTGCATTCACGTGTCGTGTTTCTGTCATTTGTTTTTTTAGTATTGCAGCAAAGTGAAGCAGGCTTGGCCGGTATCATACGTTTGTAATATTGCCATGAGCCTGTTGCTTGGGTCTCATATATATTTCAGTGGCCTCCCTGTTTTCTAGACCTTATAAACTGGTACACTTCCCATATATAGCTATCAGTCGTGGTAGTTTCCCCCATATAACCCAGCAGTTTTCTGCATAAAACCCAGCAGTTGCGGCAGTTTACCCATGTAACCCGTCGGTATTCCCATCTCAGCCAGCAGATTTTCCATATAACCCAGCAGGTTTCCATAGCACCCAGCAGTTTTCCCATATAATCCATAATTTCCAGCAGTTTTCCCCACATAATCCAACAGTTTTCCCATATAACGCAGAAGTTTTTTGGTCCTTGTGTCTCCGATTTACTACCAATAGTAATTGATTATAAGTGACATTCAGAATTAGTTATTTGCAGACATATTACTGCATGAATGCTTTTTCTTTTCAAATGTGTGCATGTCTTCCTCCTTAAATCATTGTTCTTCCCTGCCGGTAAGCTTCTTCCATGCATCACTTATTTATTTGCCTTTTTCCTTAACCAGGATCAGCGTTCGGCATAATTAACACAGCGGCTGCTGGGATAACGGGAGGCTGCCGCTGAGAGAGGAAGGCGGCCGCGGCCGCGGCGGCGTAAATAAACATTTAAGAGCTTCGATGAAAAGGAGGCAGGCAGAGGGATTTTTTTTTGTTTTTGTTTCTTTTTCTTTTCTTTTTTTTTTGTTTAAGCCTCTCTACGTCGGCCAGGCGTGTTTGTGTGGAGGCGTGATGGGATAGAGGAGAGACATACAGAAAGGAGGCCCGAGATGGCTGGGAGGCGGTGAGGGGAGATGGGGTGAGAGGAAGGGGGGGTGGTCCTCGGCGGGGGCTGGGGGGGTGCTAAGAAGAAAGTAAAGATCAGCTCCAAGTGAAAGAGAAAATCATGCTGGTGGAAATGCAGAGTTTTTCCTACTTATTTGCTTAGGAATAATTCATTGGCCTGTGAGGGGTCTGGAGTCCGTCAGCCATACCGTGTCCCGACCACGTCGACACGTGCCAGCGGTGGAGGGGTGTTGCGGGGGATTGCGGACTAGTAGGCAGGTGGTTTTGGTCACCGTGGTAGTCGGGCCAGGTCAACGGACACCTGGAACCTGAATAAGAAGGATCACGGGACCGGATTTGGTTGAGTTGACGCTACTGTCCCGCATTGCCCACGTTTGGGGATTCACTTGCCGGTGGGTGATCCCAGGCTGCTTTGCTCCCCGCCGGTGCTCGGATTGAGGGCGGCTCATCGGGATCACGGTGCAACGATGGCGCCGGATGGATGGGCATCACACTCGGATGACGCATGCATGATGTACCCAACCGGCACCATCTCACATTGTTTAGTCCAGAAGTCACTGGTTCCCTCACTCCCATGTCTCAGAAGCTGATGTTATCGGGTGGCGCGGGTAGGGGAATGGGGCATGAGGTTTGTTTCTCGACTATCTAGGGTGGCAGAAGGGGATAAAGGTTCTGCGGTAGGAGCCGAAGTGCAGCCCTTGCGAAGCCAGGCGGTCGCTGAGGGCCATCTGGGGGCCTGGAAGCCTAAGCAGCTGCACCTGCTGCCTTGGCCAGGGCTCAGACCACAGCCCCGGGCAGGTGAGAGGTGCCCGGCTAACCTGCCCGGGACGGCTGTCCGTATCGAGGACCCATTTGTACCTGTCATCCCATATAAGGGTAAGTGGGTGTTCAAATGGGTGCTATAAAATGTAGGCCAGTGCTTTTGGGGGGGGATCTTTTTGGGAGGCCCTGCCCTAACAATTCAGTGTCATCGATATGTTTATTTTCAAACGAGCAGCGAGTTACGTGTGCATTTAAGGGTTAGGATGCATCGTTTACCGGATTTTTATAGCTACCGCCTAATTGATGTTGGGTGCAAAATTAGCCAATCAGCTTTTACATTCTACGGCATAAGTTTGATCGCTGTGACGACTCAGTTAGGTGGTACTCCCGTTAATCATGTGATGCATTTAGGGAGCCCCGTGAAGTCAGAGATGTTGGCCAATAACCCCATTTCAGCCCCCTTGGGCCCAAACGCATGGGGAGATGCCTTCAAGTCGCCCTACCTGTCAGTGCTTAAGAATTGATTGTGGATGCCAGTTACCCCCCCGCCCCCGGCCCGCCCCCCTCGCCTTGCTCTGTAATCCCAGGGTGTCTCATTAGAGTGGCCCTGAAATAGGCCGGAATAATTATGCAGGGGGAGGCTGGCGGAGGAGGTCCTCAAGTTGCCCCATCGTAGCTTTATCATCTGGCCAGGAGGATGAGGATGATTAGGATTCTGGGGGCAGCCCAGTTCAGCCTGACACTGTGGGTTTTCAATTCTGACGGCCATGAATTGTGAAGTTCCTATTTCCGTGTTGTCCGTGTTTTAGGGTTATGGATTGTTGTCCACTGTAGTCTTCAGGCCGTGGTGCTTCGCTTCTTCTGACGTAAGGTGCTCACAGAAAGTCTTGGGACATTTGCTTAATTCTGTAGAAAAGTTGCAGATTTATTGGTTCCATAACAGAAGTTCACTGATAGGCAATGTTTGACATATCTGCACATATCTTTTATACAGACATTTCCTTTTTAATAAATGTCATTTTTTCTTGACTCCCTCATTCAGTTCGGTTCTTGCTATCTTGCTATTAACTGCAACTGAGGTCACTGGGTCCCAAAGGGACACTAAACACAAATGTTTGGTGTTGCGGATGTCTTACAAATGAAAAAGCACCCAGTAAGCCTTCTTGTCAATGATCTCAGAACAGCTCTTTTTGGGTTTCAATTGGTCGCTACTGTAAACACGTTTAAAAGAATGAGTTGTTACTGATGTGATAATGTGTGTGTGTTAGTATAGTGAACAAATAAGTACTTGTTTTGTTATAAAACCAATAAATAAAATTTTTACTGAATTAAGTAAGCATCCCAAGACTTTCTGTGAGCACTGTATTTAGTATTATGTGACGGTTTGGGAAAAATAAGACTTACCTGCTTGTGGAAATGGCTCTTGGTTGGACAGTATGCTTGGTGGTATGATTTACTAAAGGGCTGCAGGTTATTTGTTTTAAACTACTTTGTCAACTTAGGAGTGTGTAAATCCTCACGTAGGGGCATTGTTCCATTCCACCTGCAGTGAGTTTGTCTTTTACCGCAGTGCATTCTTGTTTTTACCTTGTCTTTTGATTTTTATGTAGCTGCTGTATCCAGGGAAGCGGAGACGTACACGACCCGTGTCTCTGAGTGACCCCCATCATAGTTTATGAGTGGCAATTTGCGTTTTCCCCCGTTTGAGTGTTCGATTGCATCTCTACTGCTGTGCTGAGACTCACTGTCTTCATAGGATAGGCTGTCACTCATGTGAAGTCCCTCAGCTGGTGCATCACAGGCTGATGCTCCATTCCACAACCCCCTCGCGGCCGGACCTTGCCTGGGCCTACCCGGTGCCCGCTCTACTGCCACCAAGAACTGAGCCATACCCGAGCTGTACCCTAGCCGCACCCGAGCCGCACCCGAGCCGTACCGAGCCGTACCGAGCTGTACCCGAGCCGCAAACTGATGCTTTTCCATTGTAAATTTTCCGACCCGTATCCCTGCTGACCGCTGCTTAGTAGCAGAGCCAAAAGCATGACTAAACTGAGCCGAAAAAGGGGCATATTCAATATATTATTCATTATTAGTAGTATTGCACATTGTGATGTATTGATGCATTCCCGATAATTCACTATAGATCAGCTGAGCGGAATCAATTCATAATGCAAATTTACGCAATGCTAATGCTAATGCTGCTAGTGCTTCATGCTAACATAAGATGATTATTCTCACAGCGGAAATTAGCATATAGTAAATTATGATGTACGCCGTGTAAACAGTAAATAAGCGTCTCCTCTTTACCGAGCCGACCCTTCTGCAGTGGAAAAGCAATGGGAACGGTCACCGCGTTACTAGTTTCTCTTAGCAGTACAGCTTGGGTACAACTCGATTCTTGTATGTTGTGGAAAAGTGTAATAGTCACGATTGCGACCCCATGAGTGAGTTGGCTCGGCCTGGCCGAGCTACCAGGTTGGGCAGGCTGATGCGGCCTGTGGGACTGTGGGATGTAGCCAAGACGGAGGACAGTGAACGAAGGACAGTACCAGTGAAAAGTCTGGACGCAGTCTGCATTTTGCACTATTTTAGCTATGTTATTCACCTTATAGTGAAAGACAATGAAGAAATACATATTGAATATTGCAACAGTCAAGAGAAGTGTTCAACGTCTCAATTTCCTGACATTTTAGAATCTTCAAAATGGTAATTTGCTTTGCATTGCATTGTCATCAGACTCTTGGCGTTCTTTCAACCAGCTTCCAGATGTAGCCACCTGGAATGTTTCTCCAACAGTCCTGAAGCAATTTCCACAGGCTGGCTACCTTGCTTTTACTCTATGATCCACTTCATCCCAAATCAACTCTATAGGGTTCAGGTCGGGGGATAGTGGGGGCCAGGCCATCTGTCACAGCACACCGTCTTTTCTCTTGTTCACAAGATAATACTCACTACATGACCTTGAGGTGTGCTTAGGGTCACTATCTTGCTGAAACACAAATGATTTTCAGTAGGTGTGTCCAGACCTTTCACTGGTACTGTAGATGTTCAGCCACATGCTAACCAGATCATTATAGCGTTACAACAGGTCCCTGGAAATCTCTAATACTTTTGTACTTTCTTCCTCCGGCCAAGTGGGTCATCCTTCGTTTTTAATCCCAACCGGAAGGCAGTAGAAGGTTCCCTTGGAAAAGTTTAATTAAGATTTCTGTTTCGGAGATTTGCCACTGCTCCTCCTCCGGGGAGATCGCTGCCTTGGCGGCTTCAGGACAGAGAGCGGAGATGCAGATATGGGCGTCGGTCTGTTATCTGCCCACGCTTAGCGGTCACCGCGAACAGCGGGACGCAATGTAGGAAAAGCAGACGCCCCGGCAGCCAGCCGTCCTCTAGACGGTCCGCGCTGATATCCGTATCTGGCAGAGTGATCAGATGGTAAAATTGAGGCTTTGTTTTCACCGCGGGACAGGAGACAAAATCAGCAACTTGACCATGCGTGCTAATGCTTTTAGAGTAATGCAGTTAACTATGACGGTACTTTATTACTGTTTATACAAGTCTACTGTAATTCTTTATTTTTCACACATCCTACCCTACTCTCCTATGAGATGCACGTACAGAGGCAAAGCTTGAGGTCAGAATCCCAGCCAGATTTCCCAAACACCTCTGGAGCAGGTTTTGGGGTTAAGAGCCTTGCTCAAGGCTCCAGCGGTGATATGATCACCATGCTGGCTATGGGATTTGAACCGACACAGAGTCCTAACTTGCAGAGCCACATACTACCCCGTCTTAAATCAAACCCAGGAAATACAGCATTTCTGTGATCAGAATCTCCATCGCGGGACGCAGTCACTGTGGGGCGACAGCTTTATAAAATAGCATAAGCAGTTGTTTCGCTGATACCTATAATTTTTACTCGTTGATATGGCTGGAAAGTTAACACAGCAGGGCTGATTCTGCTTAAGTATCCTAGTGAAGGGTACTACAACGTGGTCCCATTGGGACATTTACCATGTCCTTAATTACTACGCCCCCTGCTGTTCTTAGTAGCTGGTGTGTTCACAGACTTGGCCGTAAGTTCCTCTGCAGCTTGGTGAGGGGGCGTTACGGAATCAGCTTCTTTCCCGTCTGACGCCTGGCGTTCGGGACCGGTCTTGGCGGTAACATTGGCCAGCGCCATCGCTCCTTGCTGCAAAGTGGCGGCGTGAGTCAGCCTTGGCCGCCCAGGAGAGAGACGCCGAGGCTGGGATGCGCAGAGGGAGGAGCCTGAGTGGCATTCCGTCGCCGTGAGCGCCAGCTGTTTGGGTGCCAGCTGTACGTATCATCGGTAGCGGTGAGGCAAGTGAAAACTTCCAGTGATTTATAAGTTTTGAAAGTATGAGTCGGGTGGGGTATAAAGATTGGTCTTCAGCATGTGAGATGTCCCATTTACATCTGATTTATATTAATTGCATTTAAAAAGTGCAACACGGTGACGCTGTTGGCAGTGCTCCCGCGCTAAAGGCTTTTGGGGCTGGTGTGAGAGTCTGCTTTACACTCCAGATGAGCCTTCTTGGTGTAAAGATGAGCCTTCTTGGTGTAAAGATGAGCCTTCTTGGCCTGTGAAGCCAGCACCTGTCAAGGTACTGATAGAACGGGTGGGTCCTCACATGTGTGGTACTGAAGCTGCCGAATTGCTGGAGAGTTTTGCGCCTCCTTCCCGTTGCGATAGAAGAGGTCTTTGCTTCTCATTCTTCTTTATGTGCCTGTATTCGAGCACGCCCCCCCTCCTCCCCCCCACCCGAATACAGTCATGTACTCAGAGGCATATGCCACACTTTGATTTCCATCTTCAAAAAGACTAGGAAATTACCAGAATCATTTCAGATTTGGCACAGCACGGCCCCTTCTTTTGCGCGCCGCTTTTTCGGGCGTGTATTTTTAGCACGCTAACAAACGCCGAGATGAAGGTTATTATTTTGTGCGGTTAGTCATGTGACGGGCACTTTTCTTTCGGGTTACACAATGAAATGGCTCCTTGTGGACTGAGCTCCTTCTGGGAGGAAGCAAGAGGCTGATTGGGCCGCTGAATCATTTAAATTTCTGACCTGCTTTGGTCAGTTGGGGTCCGCACCTTTTTCTCAAATGGGCCACTTTCTGGCCTGGTCATGTGGCGGCCGTTTATGGATGAATCATTTAACGGTCTACAAGTACCGAGGCAGAGAACTTAGCCGATCTCCGGAATGACGGGTGACCTTCAGTGGAATCCCTCTCGGAGAGCCTCGCTCAGGACCATCCCATAATGCACCCCGGCCACGAGCCAGCAGTCACCTCAGCTGCTCTCGGCGGACTCTAATTATGGGCACGGGGCACAATAAAGTCTCGTTAAAGAGGCGGCTAGCACCATCCGCCTCATTCAGAGGCTCCTCTAATGAACCACCTAGGCGCTGCGTATCGTAGCAACGCATTCGATCCCGCGCCGCTCACCGGCTGCCGGAGAGCCATTCATTCTCCCATTTTGTCTGCTTTGCAGTTTCTCTTCCTGTTTCTGTTGTGGGAGCTGAAGTGCAGTCCCTCGGTACTCACAAGGGCCGGTTCCCGCGTGTCCCTGCACCAGTTTAACGAGCCCACGTCACGCCTCTGGTGTCATACACGCTTAGTATGACCTCAGAACCATAAACAGGATGGCACGCCAGTTCTCGTTCAGTTAAAATTTGTCCGCCGGTTTTGTTTCGTCTGTGCCAGTGCTGCACTCGGGTCACATGCTGGTTCTGAACAATGAATTAGCGGCGCTTTCTTATTTGTGACCTCAGGAGTCTGATGTTGGTGCCTTAATTGGTTTCCTTTAAAAGCCTTTTGCCTAAAAACACAAAGGTCATGTGACTTTTTAAGCAGAGCAGACCTTAGGGAGGATAAATTGATTTTATAGGTCTTATTTTTAGTGTAAACACATAGTTGGTTATTATTTTGTTCAGTTAGTCATATGATGGAGACTTTTTTTGAGTTACTAAATGGCTTCTTGTAGATTTGGCTCTTCCTGCTGCCTTTCCAGGAAGGAACTGGGCTCTGATTGGGGTGTTGAGTCATCATTACAAGTAACCCAGTTTGGTAGGTTGGGGTACACACCTTTTTCTCAAATGAAGCCTTTGTGATGGGGATCGGCAAATTTATATATATTTAGTATTGGAGTGCAAAGCCGGTCCAACTAGCTGTACATTAATTACTGGTTTATAGGAGTGTCAAGATACATCGACGCATCATGATTATTAAGGCGGGGACTCAATGCATCAATCTGCAATGTCAGGTAAAATAGGTAAAATAAGGATGCTTCTACTTCCAGGTTACACGCTCTCATGTTCACAGGCTGCAGGTAAATGCACAAAGTAGCAGTGGTAGCACGCAGGTTTTCGGAACGTAGGATGGCAGAGGATGGTTCATTAATACTCTGATTTACTCTGTTACCCGATTATGGTAATACTTAACAGAAATGATATAGGATTATGCTATTACTTAAGTATTAATTAACCACAAGTTCTGTATTAGTTAATTAATGAACTGTCACATACCTTTTCTCTAAAGCAGTTACTCGGTTACTATGTTTGTTACAATATCTGGGTAACACTTTACTTGAGCAGCCACAAATAATGCAGTAATACATGCTTAGTAAATGCATTAATTAACCATTAACTATGCATTACTTCATCATTAATT